>OU618532.1:34232500-34785000 GCA_914829495.1 Eilema sororculum
TGGTCCGCTGTGCGGACGCATGGGCGGCCGGCGTCTCCTTCAGCGAGCAGGTAATGGTCGTGAAGGAGACGGCCAATGATACGGGGCCCTACGGGGTCAAGGCTGAAGGAAACGAGCGGTACGAGATCCGACAACTTTATTCCGTAGGCCAATGATACTATACAATAAAAAAACTACTCTAATTCAAAGTCGAGTGTCGGTTGGGGTATAGGTACCTACACGCCACTACAAACGGAAGGCTGAGTAATGTACCTACTCAACTTGGGGTTCAGGGCTGGCCCCGTGCGAGTGTGATGTCGTCTTCCCCAAAAGGTCACCAGGTGTCGCGGCCGCTAGTCCGGTCCGCCAGAGTCGTAGTCAAGGTCCGCTTCAAGCCGGTACGGAGAGAGCCGGCAACTTCAGCTGGTTCGGAGTTGGGCCGGTACGGCGCTGGGCTGGTCTTTCAACCGGTACGAAGTTGGACCGGTACGACGCTGTGCTGATATTTCAGCCGGTACGAAGTTGGGCCGGTACGACGCTGTGCTGATATTTCAGCCGGTACGAAGTTCTGGAGAGACAACCACACGGTTAGGCACTGGTGCGTGAACCCAATGCAACAGCGCCGGGCCCCAAGTATACTTTTCTACATGTGCCCTAAGGTCGGCGGCGCTGTACAATGGTAGCCAATGATACGGGGCCCTACGGGGTCAAGACTGAAGGAAACGAGTGGTACGAGATCCAACAACTTTATTCCGTAGGCCTATACTATACAATAAAAAAAACTACTCTAATTCAAAGTCGAGTGTCGGTTGGGGTATAGGTACACGCCACTACAAACGGAAGGCTGAGTAATGTACTCAACTTGGGGTTCCGGGCTGGCCCCGTGCGAGTGTGATGTCGTCTCCCCACAAGGTCACCGGAGTCTGCCGGAGTCGTCGTCAAGGTCCGCTTCAAGCCGGTACGGAGAGGGCCGGCAACTTCAGCTGGTTCGGAGTTGGGCCGGTACGGCGCTGGACTGGTCTTTCAGCCGGTACGAAGTTGGGCCGGTACGACGCTGTGCTGATATTTCAGCCGGTACGAAGTTGGGCCGGTACGGTGTGGTGCCGGTATTTCAGCCGGTACGAAGTTCTGGGGAGACAACCACAGGGTTAGGCACTGGTGCGTGAACCCAATGCAACAGCGCCGGGCCCCAAGTATACTTTTCTACATGGGCCCTAAGGTCGGCGGCGCTGTACAATGGTAGGTACACATAACATATACAATAAAACAATGAAATAACCTGGATGTTCCGGAATTAATAAGCGTAAGTATTTTACAAGTCGATAATCCCGTTAACCACGGTTCATTTAACTATAAACAAATGATTTAGTACTAATCAAGTTCCAACACTAATATTTGCTGAACCGTGCATTTAAAACGAGAATATAATTCGACAAATTAACATTTACTAAAAATGTGGGTATCTGTAGAAAATTATGCCGAGATATACACCGTACGAACAATTAACATTACAACTAATTGAATGGTTCATAAGCAATTACAGTCCCACCAACTTATCTGTGAAATGCCAAAAGTAGGAACTACGGCCGCCATGTTGAAATGTCATTCGATTGTCAGTATCTACTACATTCGGGTTCTCTGTGATTCCTGTTGCTAAATTGCTATATTTACAACGTTAATTATGCCGAAAGCGATTAAAAGTGATGCTCGAAGCTTTTTGTATGTAATATCATTGCTCGAAGCATTATTCACAGGGTGGCCCTATTCAACATATACAAATTTTAGTTATACATATATGAGGCAAACATGAGACAGACCATGAAACATCACTTTGTCTCTTTTTTTCTAATACACAGTTTTGCCTGTAAAAAAGAGACAAAACATTTAAGTTATTTCTCACTTGGGAAAATGAGTGTATAAATTTGACAGCGTGCCGAGTTTTGGCAACATCCATGAATGATTTGTTACACTCATTCATTACTTTACTCTACACGAAACTACAAGAAGCATGATAGTGATGTACTCCAACAAATGATTTGTCGACGAAAATACTCTTTTTTCACATAATAGTACAAATTAACTAATAGCTGGTACAGATAACTCACTGTCTGGAAAATTAACAATCTAACTCAGTTAAGTTCCTTAAGTTAGAGAGATTAACCTCTGCATACCTACAAATTTGTCGGCCTACGGTTATTATTATTTTCTTACTTCGCAGTCGCTCGGCCACAGCCCGCCAAAAATAGCTTAGTGGAGATCGCCGTAGATTTGTGTTAAAACAAATATTGATGCGTATACAGAGAGTATCACGCAATACAAAGCTGGCTTTATCACAAGGAGTTTTATTAAAAAAATTAAATGCGAGGTTTTGCATCATTTCTGCTCGGAGAAGAAGACGTGAAGAGCCTCATTTACAACAAATCAAGAGGAGGCCATAAATACGCCTCATCGAGCGTGGTAAACATACACATAACACAAAAACAGAAAAATAAATAAAATGCACCTGACAAACAAGAGAACCCCCGAAAGTTATTACTTATATATATTATTTAAATTTATGTGTGAATTTTATGATATGAAAAATATTTTTGCCGATTCTGATGCAACACATAGCAATAATCACAAGTTTCTTTTAATTAAATGTGTAATACAGACTTTTCTAGACATCAGGTTTAGACACCACGAACGTACACAATGCGATAAGCTGTCACATCGACAATATTTAAATAAAAAATGCTTATAATATTTTTATTGTTATTTTCTTCGCATAAACCGTCATGATGATACCATGCGCCTAGCAGTTTTCTATACTCCTAAATATAGGATATCGACAAATATTACGATACTAGAAGCTACAGCCCTAACGTAGTAACCGTCGGCCATACGTTCATTCACGAAAATGGAACGTAGGTATACACGCTGATACACGCCTAATCTGTAGGTATGGCCTATCTGGGCCTATCTAATAAGCGCGCGAGCGTTCTTCCTATATCTATGGCATTATTCTAAAGGTTAAATCCTTTTTTGAAGAAGAAGCTCGGGCGGAGGCTCCGATTATACCATTTAATCAAATATACAAACGAATTTCGGCAGCTACAGGTTAGTGTTCCCAACTTTCTTTTTGTAAATTTCCCGATATTTATGAATTTGATTGATGTAAGAGTCAACTAACCCGCATCAAGAAATAGGTACATATCTACTGATATTTACTTTTAATATTGCCACTATTCATTCGTACTTACATATAGCAAACATTGTGTGTGTGACGTTAAGGGGTTGATGATGATAATGTGTTATTTACCTATTTCAGGTGTGAGTCAAGGGCTCATATCTAAAATAGTAAAAGAAGGGCATGTAGCAGAAGAGACTGGTACAAAAATTCGGTCCTCAGGCAAGGATAAAACGGGATTTATACATGTTGATGATTTTGACATGGGAGTTATTGCTTGTACTTACCTCCCTATCACTGTGATCTTAACCCCATTGAATTCATTTGGAGCACAATGAAAAGAAAAGTAGCTGAAGTAAATATTGACCATAAAAATGCTGGTTCAAGAAGCCTTTGAAACCATTACAGTTAATGAGTGGGCACAGCATTGCAAACATGTTCACAAGTTAGAAGAAGAATATTTGAAACAAGATTCGTATTTGGATAAGCCTTTTATAATAGAAGTAAGAAGTGACACAGAAACAGAAAGTGATAGTGATGATGATGATGGTTGCATGGAAATAGGAGGTATATTTCCTCACAGCCTGGATGAAGTTGGGCGTGCAGGTTGTTCAAAAGACCATAATTATTGTAAACCTGGTTTCAATAAATGAATTATTCTAAAACTCATGTTTTATTATATCCAATTGCTAGGTCAGCTCCTGTATCTATCCTGTAGATATGAAACTAGCCGACCGCCAGCGACCTCGTCCACTGATAACTTTGTCTGCCCTATCCCGTCGCTCCTATTGGTCGCAGCGTGATGATATATAGCCTAAAGCCTTCCTCTAAAAATGGACTGTCCAACAGCAGCTAACATGAATTTTAGGTTACAGTTACAGGTTATCTACCCCTAATCAATTCATGTTTGCAATTTTTTCGAATATTTTTTACACACTTTAATTTATTTATTTATTTATTTAGAAACTTAACAGCATATTTAACATAATACATGAGCAAAGTTAAAATGACATAGGACACTTAGCCAATAACAAAGTTTCCCGACAAGTAAAAATTGCGTTCACCACTTAATACATAGGTAATTGTGTAAACAAATTTTATACATCTAATCACAGGTAGGGATATTAATTTGATAGAATGTGAATAACGTATACAATATTCTTAAAAACTACAAATATGTTCGTAACTTTTTAATAATTTCTTTTTTAAAACCATTTTTCGACAGGTGGAAGATGTCAATGTCATCAAAGTTGTCGTTATAGCACCTAAGCAAACGAGTGAGGACGGCATTTTTGCCATAGTTAGTGCGGTGTAGAGGAACACTGAACAAGCTGGTATGTCTGGTACGAGTTTTGGGTGCGCTTAGGTTAATATGGGAAAGTAGATCAATACTATTAATTTCACCTCTTAAAATAGCAAATAAAAAACTCATATCCAGTAACACGCGCCTACTTGATAGAGGGAGTAAATTATACCACTTACAGTCGTCGTAATATGATGTATGTCGTCTCCTTGTTTTAAAGTTTAGATATCTTAAGAAACGCTTTTGTATTCTTTCCAGTTTGTCCTTATACATAGCATATTGGGGACACCAGATAGAACTGCCATAGTCTAGCACACTTTGTACGTATGCGCAGTAAAGAGTTTTGAGACATCTGATATTTTTAAATTTGGAGCACGTACGCATAACGAATGAATGTATTAATGTATAGACATAAATAATAAAGTACTAATTATATAGATTACCTTTATAACGTATCTAATTTATTACTACGCTAAATACTAGGCAAATATGCCCAATTCTGGAAAATCTATATTAACTTGCAGCACTATGTCGATGGTGTCGCCGCCACTCAGTTCACAGATAAGTTGGTGGGACTGTATTATATTCTGCTGTCTGTCGACATGTATACTCGCGACATATATTTTGGACACACTTCATACAAAAACTTTCTTACGATACTCTATCGATTAGGATGTTAATAACAATTTACTTTAACTTTAATTTAATTAGATTTACACAAGGAAGAATACAACTAGGTAACTACCGAACTCACGACCGAAGGTAGGCAGGTAAAAACTAATGAGCTAGCATCACGCTTAGCTCCTAGGGGGTTAAGCAGGGATGTCACACGCGAATGACGATGTTATGTTCTCAGATTATAATAATTCGTGACTATCGTTTAACACTCGCGCACTGTTTATTAAGGACACTAGACTTACCCCTAATATTGGGAACACAGCTTATATTCAACACGAAACTTCGTAGAATACAAGAACTATTCTGAGTACGTAGAACTTAGTAATAGTACTGAAGTTCTAACTAGGCTTTAAGATTAAGACTGGAACGTTTCGCTGCGAAGTGTAGCGATTGAATGCCCCAGCAGAAACAGGCCACGGTGACGGGGCGCTGAGAAGCGCGGCTCCCCATTCCGGGGGCGAGTCGGGGGCATCGTTGTCCCCCCTCCCGAGGAGGGCTAGACCGTAAGGGATGGCCCTGGGTCAACCGGGGTGCGAGGGATATGTCGATGACAACCTCACCTCCGGCCTAGCACCACGACCCACAGTCGGCGTGCGGCTTTAGTCGGTTCGAGCCCGACAGAGAGCTCCGGCAGGGGGGCAGAATCCGAGGGGATTTCCGCACGAAAAAAAAAACAAAAAAAAGGCATCTCAGCACCTCGATCTATCGCTAATCAACACGACACCGCTGCAGGCCATCCAGAACCATTCAGGATTCGATGGAATCGAAGGTTTTTTCATAGTCTACAAACGCCATACATAGCGGCTGATTATATTCTGGGGTTTTTTCTACAATCTCCCAAACAGTGTGGATGTGGTCCACGGTGCTATAGCCTTTTCCAAACCTGACTTGCTCCGGTGGCTGGAAGTCGTCGAGTTTACCCGCGAGGCCATTTGTGACGACTCTCGAGAACAGCTTATAGACATGGTTCAGGAGTGAGATAGACCTGTAGTTCTTCAGCAAGATCTTGATATCTTTTTTTGAAGAACAGTATCACCGCTCCACCTCGCTCCATGCCTTAGGTGTTTACCCCTGTTGGATGATGGAATTAAAGAGACTTGCTAGCTCTTTCAGGACTGGAGCCCCGCCTGATTTCAGGAGCTCAGTAGTAATTCCGTCATCACCCAGGGCGCCTGTTGTTCTTCAGTTGCTTGAGAGCCGCCTCTATTTCGCACTGTTCGATATCGGGTATCACCTCGGTGTAATAGTAATGGCGCGTGAATGAGGCTCTGTGGTCGTCATCGCTGTGTCCCGTCGGTTTACTCATCCGTGATTCATACAGCTGCCCATAGAATTTTTCGATCTCTTCGAGAATCTCGAACTTTGAGGCAATCCTTTTTTCATCCACAGCTTTAAGTTTTGTCAGATGAGGCCTCCCCAATTGCTGAGTGAATACTTACGACCCCCGATTTTGCTCAATCGCCTCTTGGACGGTGCGAGTGTTGAAGCGTCGGAAGTCGAGTCGTATCAGCTTTTAAATTTGTTTTATAAGGTTCTCTCATCTGATGAAGATGACTGTGTGGATGGTTCTTCGCACCACTTTCTCATATGTTCGAAAGTCTCAGGAGAGAGCTTGGACTCTTGCTGTTTGAGTTTTCTGGGAAACAACTTTCGAGACACTTCCTGCAATGTTTTGACCACTGTGTGTACACTAAATGAATGTCATTATTATAAAATAGGGGAATCTATTTGTCAATATGAATTAAAATTATGTAAATAAATACATCATGTTTTGCAATGATAAAGCTTTAAAAAAAATTAATAGGTACGAATCTTGATTTTATGAACCCCCAAATTAGGGATTTTCTATCAGGTTTGTGAGGAATCCAAAATCCAGATCGTGGTCATTGGCAACACAATCTACAACAGGGCTGTCCAAACTAGATGGGGTCCAGGGCCAACAAAAAGGACTAAATATATTGGAGGGCCGCAAAATATTTAAAAACGTAAAATATAGGTATAATAGGTATCATTATTTTAGTATCTACGTTTTCATTAATTTGTCTTTTACAATTCTGTCAACATCAACCTCAATATTAGTAGTAGCTAGACGCAGTGCATGTTTAAGTGAAGTATCTGTCAATGAGGACATGTATTTCGATTTCATGAACTTCATTGTTGAATATGCACTTTCACAAAGGTGGGTACTGCCCATCATCGAGCCACTTTCTAACCTGAAATTGGTCAGTTTTGGGAAACGTTCAATAAGGAGCTTAAAAAATTCAATTCATGTTTCTTTTCTGCCCTTGTAAAAGGGGTCTGATTGCAGGTCACACACTTCCAGTTGATAATCAATCTTCACACTCTCAACTGCGATCGTTAAAGGATGAGTGAAGAGTGCTATATCACTCTCCATTTTTTTTAATCACAGTTCCAGTTGATAATCAATCTTCACACTCTCAACTGCGATCGTTAAAGGATGAGTGAAGAGTGCTATATCACTCTCCATTTTTTTTAATCACAGTTCCAGTTGATAATCAATCTTCACACTCTCAACTGCGCTCGTTAAAGGATGAGTGAAGAGTGCTATATCACTCTCCATTTTTTTAAATCACAGTTCCAGTTGATAATCAATCTTCACACTCTCAACTGCGATCGTTAAAGGATAAGTGAAGAGTGCTATATCACTCTCCATTTTTTTTAATCTGCGAAGCACTGCTCAAATTCGACGATTATTTCGTCCATGTAATTGAAGTGATTCAAAAAATTACATTCTTCAAAATACAACTTGAAAAAAAAAGAAAAATAATTTCGTTAATTGTACGTTTTTAAAAATTTCAGTTTGCTTCTAAATGTCCGTACAAGTTAGTTATATTGTGCTTTTTGCCTTGCAACTTTAAATTCAATTCGTTCAAATGCTGCGTGACATCACATCAATTAAAAACGCAGGATCAGTCAGAAACTGAGGATCTTGCATTTTATTTTGTAATTCGGAAGTGCTTCATTCTCATTTCTCATTGAATGTATGGTTTTCTTCACACAACTTCCTCTTCTTTACAGACATGATGAGATTAAAAGCTCAATATAAGTACTTAAACACAAAGAGCGGTAGTGAACGCGGCCGCTACGTAGGAGGCGTGGGTCAAAAAAAAATGCAAATATTTGTATGCATGAATATGGGTATTTGCATTGGTGTGGTCTTGCCTCAGAGAGCACGTTAAGCCGTCGGTCCCGGTTGCCATACGAACATCTATGGCAGTCGTTATGGGTAGTTGGAGCCTTCAAAAATCCAGCAACTGGTCTAGCTGCAATAGGTACTTCGATATCGCCTTTGGGTTGTGGAGGTCAGATGGCAATCATTTCACAGAAAATATCGAAGTTCAGCCAAATCCGCAGTAAGACTGGTGAAGCGAACCCCAGACTCCAAGCTGAAAGCTTCGGATGCGACTGGGATTAACGCTAAGATGAAGAAGAAGATACTTAAACACAAAGCGAACAACGCAATAAAAATCGTTCTCGAGTGAATAGTGATGTGTGCGGCATGATCGAATACATACCCAAAATATTTGAATTACATCGCGGGAAAAATAATTTGCTGATTAATGTAAAATTGAAGCCGCCCGGCCGCGGGCCATGGTTTGGACAGCCCTGATCTACAATAATCAAATGTACTTACTCAGTCTATAAGGCCTTGTATCCAATGGCTGTTAAATAAATATTTGACAATTGACTTGACAGTAATGACAGTATCTTGTCTTCTGTCTGTGCTGTGATCATAGACATAAAGCTGTGATTCTGTGATGTCATTACTCATTTTTCTAATTTAATTTACTGGATTACAGATCAGTCAGATTACAGTGAATTAATACAGTAGATAGTATGTACTGTACTCAGTAGCACTAGATAATAATATATTCGATAGTCGTATAAGGTAACACAAATTAGTTCGCTTGATTACGCTCGTAACGCTATTTGATCTGTGGCTCCGGTAGCCGAGCATTTTAGAAAATAAGTTTCCGTCAATTTATTGTTTATCCTTGAAACAATTAGTGATTAAAAATGTTAAGGAATATGTGATTATAACAGAACTTTTATATAAACATACCAGTTGCAGAAGGTCTAAGTAAGAATCATTCAATATTGTTTGTATTTACGCTAGTAGGGAAGAGACTTTGCGATTATTATTTTTGCGGACGTGGAACCACATAACGTTAATATGAATAAAATTATGGTACTTTTGTTTTTAATGACTAAATATATTGCTGATTGAATTTATAAGAAAACAATATTACTTGCTTAATTCATAAATTCATATTTCTATTCTATTTACCTACTTGTTCTACTGTAAAATCCAACTTACTATTGTTTCATAAACATATTCAAAATATTACAATAGGTAGGCTACTTCATTATTAAACTCGAAAATGTCACCAGATAATTTTTGAATGTCATGAAATAAATCACTCTCATTCCCTGATATAAAATTTTCTTTAACATTTACTACCTATATTAAATTTCAGAAAAAATGACGTAAATATTTTTAAAGTTCAAAATCTGAAGACATCCAAAATGGATACCCAGATTGACTTTAATGAAACTGGCCAACTTCCTACAGATGCTCAGACCAGTCTAGGCCAATGGAGTCTTAAAAAAGAAACTTCTATTATTATCACAGATCAGCAAAGTGTGTCTCATAGGAAAATTATTAGGGTAAGCATATTTTATTAATACTTGTAATTTCATATGTTGACAACGTTAAAGGTAAATGATGCAATGTGCGTTTGATGATGACTAGGTTCAACTTTCTACAGTTGACGAAAATGTTGCGGTGTGATATGTGTACAAAAATGGAACCCTAGTGGATCATTTCTTTGTCCTTCTGTCTGTCAAGTCCTTTTTTTCAGCAATGCAAGAAGGCATTAAATTGAAATTCATACCAAATACACAGGTCTGTAACAGTCTGAATCTGTGAAAAAATCAAACTTGTTAATCAAGGGAATAAAGCGATATTGCCATTTTTGTAGCATAAGTTCATTCCTCAATTCACTTTTGTTCAGGCCTATTACTGTGTGAGGCTGGCTCACACTTGACCACTTCTTAATTACACTTCAAATATTTTACGTATGCTGTGGGAACTAGAACATTAAATTACTCAAAATTTTACAAAGGTTGTCAAGGTTCTGCTGTCTTGTTGAGAAATGTGTCCTGTGAATAATTTTATTTTCTTTTCCAGAGATGGAATCGTCTCTCAAGATTACAAAGGTCTATAGTTTACGCTCTGATTGCAATAGGAACAACCTTATTAGTCTTGTTGTATGTTACAAAAGTTGCAAAAGTTAATGTAAATAAGAAAAACAATAGTGGTTCAGTACAGGTAATTAAAAAGTTCAATGTTTATGAAAAGCCAAAACCAGAAGACCAATTCTCCCAATAAACATATTCTAAAACTTCAATTTTAGGAACCTCTAAGGAATGTTTCTCTATATCTAGTCAATGATCCTGTGGAAGAAGCAGCTGTTCCCAAGAAGATGGTTTTAGACAATGAACCAAATGAAAGACCTGTATTTACAGGTAGGTCTCAATCTAAGCAACTTAATTTTTGAACTTTAGAATTTATTGTGTTTTTTGACTGTGCCTACGTACTGTTAGTTTTATCTTGTTGACTTGTTTTGAAAAGTTTGACTTCTTGTAAAGATATGAGGGCTCTTGCCCTCGATTAGTGGGATCAGGATTGACAGGACCCAAATAAAGATTAAACTTAACTAGGCTTAATAATCTAATAGGGCCTTATCCTCTTTAGGACCAAAGAATGCTCGCCAGTATGCTGTAGTAGAGAGCTTCAGACACGCGTGGCGTGGATATAAGCAGCATGCATGGGGCCATGATAACTTGAAACCGGTGAGCGGAATGGCATCAGAGTGGTTTTCTCTTGGCCTCACTATTGTGGATTCCCTGGACACCGCATATATTATGGGACTGACTGAAGGTAGATTTTTTTCTTTTACTATACTGCTCTAAATTCTGGTACTACTGAGAGGAACAACCAGTAACCACATACATTTCGAACCGGGGGTCCATTTACTAAACTAGGATTTAATATTTATTTTATATTGACGTTTTGTAAGTGCTGATTTAATGGTCTATGCAGAATAAATTATATTTGACGTTGACTTTGGACTATATTGTGTGGGTCCACGTCGGTAGTGTACAGCCTTATAGATCTCAATTGTAAGGTGGACTCCTTAACTTCTATGTTGCCAACTCTGTACTGATCCATTTATTTTATCCCCAGAATTTGAAGAAGGTAAACAGTGGATTAAAGATGAACTGGTATTTACAAAAAACAAAGATGTTAACTTTTTTGAAGTTACAATAAGAGTACTGGGTGGTTTGCTAGCCTGTCATCATTTCACCCAGGATGAAATGTTCTTGAATAAAGCTGTAAGTGATTTAATAGATTATCCTTAAAGATATATTATCTTTTTGATTTTGTTTGGATTGAGACGTCGCTTTGGGAACATTGTATACCCGCACAACGATTATCCTTCTACCCACAGTAAAAAAGGAGAAATGCAACTATAAATAATTGCAGTGCCTTAAATATGAAAAAATTGCAGCACCATGAATCTCAATATAAGTTGTTCTGATCCACTACACTATCAAACATAGCTCTATTAAATTTGGTATAGAACTAAGCCCTAGAAACAAGCTTTATATTGTATATCTTTTAGGTCGACTTGGGCGATCGTTTGATGGCAGCTTTCTCCTCACCTTCGGGTATACCATACTCTGATGTAAATCTTGGTGCGAAAACTGCTCACGCACCCGAGTGGTCCCATTACAGTACCACTGCAGAAGTGACTACAGTACAACTCGAGTTTAGAGAACTATCTCGAGCTAGCAATAATCCTGGGTTTGAGGTGAGTACAGTATGGTTACATAATATACTACTCTGTCAAGAAAGTACCGGGAAAAAGTCAATAAAAAATAGTTATTCATCCAAATTAATTTTATCACCTACAAAGTATGCTCCTTCAGAAACGATACAATTACGCAATACTCCAATCATCAAAACATTTTTTAAACGCTGTTTCCGGAATTGAGTTCAGTTCTCGCCGCGAATTCTCCTTTATGTCTTCTACTAATTGAAAACGAGTGGTAATTTGAGTGTAGGAAAAAGAAAGAAGTCGGCTGGAGCCATATCTGGTGAATATGGTGGTTGCTCGATAGTATTTGTTGTGTTTGGAAAAAAATTCGTTCACAATGATGGCCTGGTGCGAAGGCGCATTATCGTGGTGCAAAATCCAAAAAAAATCTTTCCACAAATCTGGCCTTTTTCGTCGAATTTGTTCTCTTAAACGTCGCATAACGCTCAAATAATATTCTTTATTTACCGTTTGACCTTCCGGCAAAAATTCCGAGTGCACAACACCGCAATAGTCAAAGAAAACAGTCAACATGACTTTGACTTTTGATCGACTTTGACGTGGTTTTTTCGGTTTTGGTTCAGTTCGAAGGCGCCATTCCGAAGCTTGTTGACTAGTATGCATGTCAAACTCGTAAACCCACGTCTCGTCACCAGTAACAACGCGTTTCATGAATGTTGGGTCGGTATTGACCCGTTCTAGCATGTCCTCAGCGACTCTCATGCGATTTAGTTTTTGAAGAAAATTCAGGTCTCTTGGGACTAGCCGGGCAGCAACACGTTTCATACCCAAATTATTAGTTAAAATGGTACCGGATCGACTCGTGAGATACAGAAAGTTCGGCGGCCATCTCTCTTAAACTTGTATGAGGATTTTCAGTCACTATTTCCTTCACTTTTGCGATGTTAACTTCAGTTGTAGACGTTGATGGCCTACCAGAACGAGGCAAATCTTCCATCACATCTCGACCGCTTTTGAACGCTTTGTACCACTCATAAGCACGTGTTTTTGATAAAGTCGATTCACCGTAAGCCTTCTGTAACATTTTCAGTGTCCCCGAACTTGAAATTCCATTGGCGATGCAAAATTTAAGACAAACTCTTTGTTCGATGTTTTTGTCCATTATGAAATTCGCAATACACACTAGATATGATAAAACTAAAAACAGCACTGTTTTTAACATAAATGACAGATGCAACTCAAACTCCGCGCCAAAATGGAAAGCATTTGTGCCAATCAAACAACAAAAAAAACAAAAATTTGAATTTGGAACCATAAACAAAACATTCATTCCCGATACTTTGTTGACTGAATGTATTATCTTGCAGCCAACTAGCTGCATATTGGTTTATCATTATACTTAGATTTAAAGATTGATTTTCATATTCGATCATACCACAATTACTACTTGCTTAATCTTATTTTTGAATGCAGTTTATAGTAAGTACATAAATTAATAAATCTAATCTTACATCGTTATTCGTATCATAAAAATAGAACGCCAATAAAATTTAAATCCGATAAGAAGAAGCAATATAGTTACTAAATCTATCAATAAACATATTATTCTCGCCAATAAATTCGCGAGAATAATATGTTTATTGATATCGCTAGTTTTCAATTTAAATGATGTAGTATTATACACACTTGTATAGATATTTAACGACACCTAAAATAAATTATAACTAGCTGACCTGGCAAGAATCAATGATGTTGTGTTTACCATAATTATATCACTGTATCAATTGCCTGAAAACGACGAATTTTGTCGTTTTCGCCGACATATGTAATTTCGTAGTTACAAAATGTATTACTTCAACTTTAAAGAAATAAATATGAAAGATCATTTCAAAATATATTAATGACTACATGGGCATTTTACTTATTTTTATTACTGACCTACATGATTTTGATTAATCGACCTCAAACCCTCGCTTGTTTAGTGAATTTTTCTGGAAGAGGTTTAGAAGATGACCTATTTACATATTTATTGTGTTCATGTGTTGACAGCTAAACAGTTTGAAAAATTTACGACGTATTATTGTCCTGAAAACGATCTACTTCGTGAGTGTATTCCTTTTTACTAGTTCATATGTAACTAAAAAAATATTCAATTCGGACCAGAGAAAATACTCATAGAATCGCTGCTATTTATAGACATGTACCTATCTTAGTTTCTTTCATATTAGTAAAAAAACTGTTCAATGAAATTAATTTTACCAAGTAAATAATCTTTTAGTACAACAGAAATAGTGTTTTTATAAACTCTATCCCCGACATATCTCGTCAGTCACCGCCCAGCGCTCTGTGTGTGTGTGTCTCATATCGTTTTGTAATTCAAAAAACGAATGAATGCTATGAATAAATTAGGTAAATTGAATAAATAATGTGTATTACGATACACATTATTTTGATGTCAACTTGTCTTTCAAATAACTGCCTAACTAGACACAGTGGTTACCAAGGATCCCAAAACTAAAGAGATGGTAAATGGTGTGTTCTGGAATTGTGCAGCTACAATGGATGGGGTTTCTTAGAAGGATTTAATTGGGCTAAGTTCAGTCTTCCCTAATTGGATACTCTAGTGAGAGTAGTCTCGATTTCAGACACAAGTTGTTCGCGAGTGGTTCCTCCACCTCGGACCGAGGCATGTTTGCACGGCCCATGTAACATGCGTCTCATCGTCATTGCAATGATTGGAGTCATCAGACGGCATGTCATTGATAGTATTGATTGGTACGCAGCAGAAACAAGGTCGGAGACAACACGGAGCCTTGTGGGGATATCAGTGTTTGCTAGATTTGCTAGCTATGTCGGTTTGTTAGATCGTTAACGAGAATAATGAGTAGGTACAAAAAGTATCAAGCAAAATATAAAAACCTGCTTATTACATAATTTATTTAGTTGTGCTTGACTGTACGAGTTCTTAAATTTCGGAGGGAATTAGGACCAAACGTCATATTAAAATTTATGGAATATCTTTTCGGGGTTTCGGTAACAGGGGGAATTAAGAATAACCTTAAATATTATTGTCATTTGTATTATTTTTTCCAACCAATCTATTATTCTTCTAATTTGTATTATTTTGCCAGCCTATTGCAGTCCACTGCTGGATATAGACCTCACCTAATGTGCGATATAACGTTATATCTATGTATTAATAATAATAACATGTAGTAAATTGAGCTGTGAAAGGGAGTGGTAGTCCAACATTGGAATAGTTTAACCATGCCGTCAGATATAGGCTTATTGGTCCTAGTGGACTATAAGGCATATGTCTGGAGGTAGTCCCCGTACCCATGCTTTGCTTGAAGGTAGGCCTGACAGTTTATTACACGTAAAATATTACAGGATGCTGCTGCGGCTGTATCTGAAAAGATCCACCACTTACCAAAGAAACATGGACTCGTACCGATATTTATAAATCCAAACAGTGGCAATTTCCTGCCGCATGCGACTATCACCCTTGGTGCGAGAGGCGACAGTTACTACGAATATCTGTTAAAACAATGGATACAAACAGGAAAAACTATTAATTAGTAAGTATCTTGAAACGTTTGTTTTGAGACCATGCCTACGCAAATTCCTTTCAAATTTTGTTACTCGTATTTCAATTTTTATTACCTAAATGATAAATTTTAAGCATTCTGAAGCTGTCATGCATTTTTATCAAAACATAAACTTTTGTTAACTAACATTCAAACTGTGTTAGTTAAGGTTATTTGAAATGCGACTGGCAATCAGTGCGAAACTATAATTGTTGCGAAATGTGATTGTAAATGTTGTTAATTTATGTCAATGATTAAAGAATGTACCTATTTACCTAATCATTAGCGAATGCCAATTATAGTTACTACTTTCATTTGAGAATGCCAAGCAAATGTTTTTGGTGATTTGTGTCTTATTTTAGGCGATTTGTTCTCTTATTTTCAGTTTGTTAGACGACTATCTCACTGCTATCGAAGGAGTCAGGCAATTTCTCGCAAAGAGGTCTTCTCCTAACAAGTTATTGTTTATTGGAGAGTTGTCCGCAGGATCAGAGGTGAGCACTTGTTCGTTGTTCTTTTGAAATGGTAGCTAACATTTGCGCCCTCATTTGCGAGTTAAATTTAAAGTTATAAAATTATGTATAGTATAAATTAATAGGGCGCGCTTATTCATGCAGCTACTTGACTGCAAAATTACATGATGGAGTGGTCTCTTGCTCTCTTCATGACATAAACAAACTATTTTAAACACATAAGTTTCATAACATGTTTGTTTAAATTTGATTTTCAGGCGTTCAACCCCAAAATGGACCATTTGACATGTTTTCTACCTGGTACCCTGGCGCTGGGACATGCCAATGGTCTCCCAGACTGGCACATGACTATGGCAGAAGAACTTATGTATACTTGCTATTTGACGTACGCCGCTCATCCGACATTCTTAGCTCCAGAAATCACGCATTTTAATTTGGTTAGTATTTGATGTTAAAATTTTATTACTAGTTTAATGTGTATGTGACCCCGTCAACATTTTTGGAACTCAAACCTGCCTCACATGCTAGCCAGTACATTTGATGATTACTGGAAGAGGCTCTCGCATCGGTTTTCCTTTAGGTTGTTGGGGGGTTAGGCGAAAGTCGATCTTGCAAAAAACTAATCTTGAAGTGAAATCTCATGTAAAGATGTTGATGATGACGTATCTAATTAGAAGAGATAGTATTAAAATGATTACTTCATTTAATTGACGTGGTGAACTATGAATATACCCATGAGATTTGTTTAGAAGAATGTAGAGAGTCGCAACTAGCAAATAGGTCGGATTAGGTTCAAAATAACTACTTTTTCAAATTGACCACTTTTCTAAAAGGTCTACAACATCAAAATGGCTACCTATTTTCTCACTTTTTCAAAATGACTACTTTTTTCCCTCAGGAGCAGGTTATATACCAGATTCTCAATTCACCATGCCCGTTAGGTGCCCTTTTTTTTAAATAAAAAAATGAACATCGTGTGTACTTAAAGGCCCCGAACACTGATGGCCAATTGTATTTTTAGGCAAGCACTACAGAGGATATGTACACAAAGACGGCGGATGCACACACACTCCTTCGACCCGAGTTCGTCGAGAGCCTCTGGTACATGTATCAGTTAACTGGCAACACTACTTACCAAGATTGGGGCTGGCAGATATTTCAGGTATGCTATTCTTGATATGAAAACTTATTCCTCAACATTAAATTCATTCTGAATCTAGTATTTGCGAGAGTGCGGTATTGATCACACTAATTGTAAAAGATGATTTTCATGGATTTTATTCTTATCGCAAAATTGACTTACTTACGAAGAATTAATTGAGTGATAATGAATGTGAGGTCCTATTACATTTTCTAAACTCACCTGCTCGCTGTCATACCTGCCGATCAACGGACGACGCTGTGCTACAGGCTTTGCTCTTGGGTTATGAAGCTCGGAGAACTGTCGCTCCTGTAATAGCTTAATATAAAACCTAAGCTCCGATGTAAAAGCGTACAATGCAACCGGGATCATCGCTAAGATGATCACGATGATTCTTGAATACAATTTTCACAGCAGACTGAGATTTGTCAAAACACCACTTTCACTTTACCAATCAATTATTTTCAACATAGTTAATTATTTTTCAGGGATTTGAAAAATACGCAAAAGTACCATGGGGCTACACTTCTCTTGCGAACGTTAAATCCGAGAAACCAGTTCAACGTGACATGATGGAATCGTTCTTCTTATCGGAGACACTCAAATACTTGTACTTACTGTTCAGCGATGACAGGTTCATCATTGATTTAAATAAATACGTCATAAACTCAGAAGCCCATCCCTTGCCTATATATAAGAACTAGTATTTCAACTTATTTGAGTAGTTGCAAGCCCAACTGCGAGAGGTAGATGGTTCTCGTAACAAATTGAGCACTGAATTTTGGGTGTACTCGTGATTGAGCTGTACTGCGTGTGATTTGGACAAGAAATGAACTTTGCACAAATAGTTTTGTGAACCATCAACTGACGGTCATCCGTCAGTTTTGTGTTCCTAATATCTTAGCGTACCACACCTATTATAATATATCTAATTATTATACAATTCAATAACCTCTGTTCCTTTTACGTACAGAAGGGCATTCAAATCAAGTTCTAAAGATCATTTTCTATGTTCTAATGATCATGAATGATTCTGTTAGTGTATTATTAGTAACAAATATACATAATTATAATATAAAGCCATAATGTAATATTACTCATTTATCAATGAACCCTTCGGGTTTTGACAATATAATAGGAAGTTTTCATCTTCAATTTGAATTGAATGTTGTATACGTAATGTAGGTATTCAATTAAATATGATTAAAATAATTTAGTGACAGTTTCGTTCACGCAGTACCACCACTACGCTCGCCTGGGTACCTCGCGGTATTTATTTACTGTACAGTATTACTGTTGGCGTTCTGTAGAACGCTACACTGTTCGTTCAGAATAGACACCACCAGTGATAAGCATTATAATATACGATAACAGTTAAATTTATAAAAAAATGTTTATACATTGAGCAACTTATTGTATGAACCTTATCATTTACTGGCAGTAACTACAGGCGCGCTCACTTTATTTCTAAAATGATGGATTTTATTTAGTATTTAATATAGTAAGTTGTCTTTCAGATCTTTTTAAAATCGATTATTTATTAAGAAATAAGTAACTTACATTATTTACAACATCTTATGGCTGCGGAGTAATCCCAAAGATACGTACTTATTTTCATCCCTTTTATTCGAAAAGTGTAGTTTCGTTCCTAAAAGTGGGAGTAAAATAGCTCTTTCGAGATTAGATAGCTCTTTTTTTAGGTTTGAATTTGGAATGTATACTCGTGTAATTTTTTTCGGGCTGTGTAGGTTCTCGGAATACCTCGGTACACTGTGGACGTTAGAATCCTTCGCTTCGCTCGACGTTCACAATACGGCATAACCGTAAAAATACTCCCTTGTTATAATCAATACAATCCACTATTGTGATACCTGCCGTATAGGGTTAGGTAACAACTCGCTCTCTCGGCCACTTGCCCTGTTAACATGCTCTGAAGGTAATAGAGGACTGCATGCCACTTCAGTAAAATAACGAGCGGCATCTATGTGAATGCAATGGTAGCGCACAAAAATAAAATGCACTTGGTAGTAGGATCATCCCGAGGGGGCGGAGTGGTGGTACTACACGGAATAAACTTCATATACTATATTCCCACTTACTCCTAGGTATTTATTTTGCCTAATAGTCTTTTGCTAAATTGCATATACGAGTATATGGTAAGTACATTCTCCTACTGACTGTAGGAGCAGTGTCTTTTGTGGAACAGATAAATATGATGCTATAAAATTATCTTAATTACTCATAAATCTATACTGTATACGGCTGTTAAAATAGACTATAAGACAATGTTTACTTACAATGGATGAATCTCATTGTGAAAATCAGAAACTTAACAATTTATAAAAGGAAAATTAAATTTACATACATATTTCATTTCATTTCAGTGTCCAACGATTGGCTAAGACTTGTACAGCCAATTTTGAAATTTAAAAAATAACTTGAAAAGACCATAGAGTTCAATATTTTTAAGGTTGGTGTACCTATCTTTTACGACAGGAGTAAGTGGGCCTAAAGTGTATACTTGTATATGATATGCAAATCTTCACCTCATTTTACATTATGTACTTAACATAATATTTAGTGTAATTCTGTATGACGAATTTACAAAATAGTAAATATACACAATAGAAATTTTAATACGTATTACATATTACACCTATAGCATGTGAAGAGTACGAGAGATGTGATTGACAGGGTGAATGTTTTCAATTATTTATTTTTGAAGTAGGTTGTGGACCTATAGAGCTTACAAATATAATTATCTAATTAATTATACTTAAATATTTCTAACTTGATATTACAAAATCTAAATGAATAATAGTTTAAAGGATATACCACTCACAGCACCAGGCCAGGCTAGCCAGATTCAACAGTGCTATTAACTGTCTATTAATTAGTTTAAATTTGTAACAAGGAGGTTGGAAATTGTACCCTGTACTTACTTCGCTGATATAATCAAATCTTTATTTTTTTTTACTACGAAATTACATTAGGAAATACTATGTTCGCAATTTCTTTTTTTCTGCAATCATCTGCAGTCTTCTATCATATTTTTGAAATAAATAGTTGTGAAAATAATAAAACTGATTCTTTATACAAATCAGTAATGTTAAATCATTCATTATTATTATTATATTTATTAGTACATAACATTTTTAATTGTTATTGTCACTTATGTTTATGTAAAAAAAAAATCACTAAAGAATATTTGCAATCGAAATTACTAACATTCCCTCTAACCCCTCCAGCTAAGCTAAATTGCTTGTGTTAGGAGTGGGCTCACGTCGGTGGTGTAATGGCCCGGATTCAATCCCGAGTCTTTTCGGTCGTAATTGTCGGCCTTAAACACTAAAGTTTGTTGTATAATTGTTTATTACATTACTGGTCCTTTTTTCAGTTTTTCCTATATGCTCTTACTTGAATATTAGTATATATGTATCTTTAAGTATTTTATTGCCACGTCGTCCTGTCTGAAGAAGTATAGTTTTGAAATTGTGTAAAAGAAAGAGAATGCTGTGAATTTATATTCTGAGTACAGAAATTTGTTGCCAAATTTATTGAGTGGTATTAGAGATTAGGTAAATAATTTTCAATTTATTATGAATATATGAAATAGGGTACATAGCTTAATGCTCACTTTATTATATGGGCCAAAATATTATACTTTCATTTTAAACTGTGGTTCCGTAATGCATTGTTCACCGAGTCGTTTAAATATAATACATATAATTTCATTACAATTGGTGTGGGTTATGTGAATGCTAGACACTTGACAATTGTGCTAATTATAAGATTTTTTTACCGTTATAAAAAGCCCCCTTACACTTTTAGACTTCGGGCAAAAAAACTTCGTGTGCAACAAATATTTTAAATGTCTTGTTGTGTTTTGTAATCTCACTGAATGAAAGTAATTTATTCTTACTATCTAAGTTAATCAATTCACTTTGTTTTCAAAGCACATTCTAACCATAACTCTTTATGTAGATAAGTAAAGATCCAACACTCAATATTTTAATTTCGTTAATATTTTGTATTACTTTAGTGACGTGTCTAGTTATTTTAATTTTTATATTGTCTATAAGGAATTCACGTGGTAAGGTTGCATATTTTACCACACATAGTAAAACTACTTAGTAAGTTATAGAACGACAGCGACCGCTATTGTGCCACTCTACCGTGCCCTGGGTACGCTCGGTGTGGCGGGGGTGCGGTAAAGAAAGAGTAAGAAAGAGCATGCTGCATGAGTCGAGAGCGAGTGCGATGCGGCCGCGCCATGATTGGCGGTAGACTAACCAATTTGACGTCTGTACTCTTCCCCGTCTCGCCGCGCTCATACCCAATGCGCGGTAAAGCGGTTACGGTCGTCAAACTATAGTTGAAGCGGTTAGCAAAAATACTAGTAAGCTTTATGTGATCCAATCTAAGAAAAATGTTCATGTCTAGTTTAGTTTAGTAGGTTTTGTTCTATGTTCTTCACACAACAATTTAGTAATAGTGAAGATCTAAGTTATTCACTTACGTATGCTAGTTGCACTAAATGCACTACGCACAACAATATAGGTACTAGTTTTATATACCTATACAACTATTATAATTTTTAGCAGGAATTGTATATTTTAATAGGAATAATTTAATATAAATTCTCTTGTAATTATCTAAAAGATATTAGTTTGCGTCCATATGCCTCTTATTATACTCTTACATAATTGTTGTTTTTTTTTAAATTAGGTAGTAAAATTTGCAGTTATGAGTGTCACATCATTTTACATTTTATGAATGTGTAGATTCTTCACTCTTCGCCGCAATCATTGAACATCGTATAGGTACGTACTTTTTATAGTCGTTTTATAGTAGTAATATCCGCAATAAATAATGCGTGTTAAACGCTTTTTATATGTAACTAGCTTTTTCCCGCGGCTCCGCCCGCGTGGATGTCGGTTCCCGGCAATTATTCGAATCATTCTCACCGTAAAAACCATCCTTGTACTTCAACGAACATTTTAAAGAAAGAATTGGCCAAATTGGTCCAGGCGTTATTGAGTTATGCGCTTACCAACACATTTAGCGATTCATTTTTATATTATAGACTAGCTTTTGCCCGCGGCTCCGCCCGCGTGGATGTCGGTTCCCGGCAATTATTCGATTTTTTTTCGCCGTAAAACCATCCTTGAACTTCAAAGAACATTAAAAAAAAGAATTGGCCAAATTGGTCCACGCGTTGTTGAGTTATGCGCTTACCAACACATTTAGTGATTCATTTTTATATTATAGATTATTCACTATGCCCACTGTTCAGTCTTCGCCGTACCCATCCTTCACCCGTCAGGCCAGTTGTCTTTACAACGTATTCCATTAGTTCACAAGAATTTAGAGTAAAGTTAACATATTGTGGTCAATTTTGTTCTTGTAATCAGGTATTTTTATTTATGTAATCAGCCATTGCAGCTGAAATGTAAATAGTAAAATTAATATGATTGTTAAAAGTTATTTATACCAAAAAGGACGATAATTGTTTGTTTACTTACGCACAGATAATGCATATTATACATGTTTAGTCATTATAAATTATAAGTAAGTCAAATTCATTCATTTTAAATTAATATTTAGTTACCAAGAGACTAGTTCGGCAATGTGTTAATATGTTTTAAACCAGATTTATGCTATTATTTATATTACTTATCTTTATTTTGCTATAAATTGTTTCAGTTACTCTGAATATTGGTGGTTAAGTAGGTAGGTAGGTACTTAAGTACATAAAGTTATTCCTGCCTGCAGTACCTACCGGGTAATTTTGTATAGGCAGGTACCTACTTCCATTCAATATTCGAGATTTACTTGAAATAATAATTTCTTTATACTCGTAATGGATAGGTATAATATATTAAATTTAAAAACGTTACACATTTACAGTAACCTGACAATTCAGTAGGTTGTACTCAAATGTACCTGCCTATCCTTTATGTCAAAATGCAATTAACTTTGCGTGTAGTATTCACATGAAATGGTGATTGTATTCGTATGTCAGTATTGTTGCTTTACTGAAGAAAAACCCGTTAAAATGCATTATTATAAATATTGATGTATTGAAATTGATGGTTCGTCTCAAGTAACTGGAAACCAAGGCACTGTAGCTTTGTGTCTCTCGAGTGTTGCCCTATAAAATGTCTCGTTTAGATCACTAGCCAGAGTTATTGTCTTGGTTAAAGAGACTCGACCCGAGAGACATAAGTCTTCCTCGCCATGCTGGGGCCGCTGGTCAGGCCTTTAATCTTTGTCATGGTCGAGGTGAAATAGATGAAAAAGTATTGTATTATTAACGTTAATTTCGTGTACCTAAATCGTGTGGAAATTGTATTCCGAACGAATGTCATTTTTCAATTGGGCGTGAATAGCCACTAATATTGTGTAATATTATATTATAAACAGCGAATGTAGGTAAGTAGGTACCTACCTACATACTCAAGGGAAAACCTAGAAATAGTACTAAATAATTATATTTGCACAACTTGTGTCTGTGTGTTTAAGTAGGTACTTTTTTTCGCTATTCCTCATGGTTGCGGATTTGGCTATCCATGCCCACTTGTAAAATTTGCCCTAAGTAGGTATATTATACTTACTATATCAATGTCATGTAACAGGAAATCTTCCAAAATGTGCTATTATATATGTATCTACCGGTACCTAATAAATGTGCGATTTATTATTCCGAATTTTATTTGTTCGGTTCGTCATATCCTTGTTAAAGCTTATTAAATTTGGTTCCTGCAAAAACGATTTCGTTAATGTGGGTTCTAACTAATATATCTACCTACTTACTGGGCATTAAACGGTTTCCGGCCTGGTTGAAGGTACATAAAGGCCAGTAAGGCCACCTTGGTTTATTGATACTACCTCCAGTTAGAGGAGAGTTGCACGCACCAGATCCTTAGATTGTCAGCTTTAATACAGATTTAATACAGGTAGCGAGATCGAATAAACCTTATAAGCCAACATTCGGCTTTCAAACCCATCGAATACCTGCTCGCTATCCATGGTACCCCTTAGTCTGTACTTATAGACCGGTCAATTTAGACATTCGAAGGTACATAAATTCCCACCAAGCTGAAAATGAGTAAAATTGTTCAAAACATAATTATAAATAATACCTGAAAGTTCCCCATCATTCTTGTGTAAGGAAAAAAAAATATTCAAGGACAAAGGTAAAAAAATTGAGTTTTTCGCGATTTTCAGCAAAACGGTAAGTTTATCATAAAAGTACCTCAGACAAAAATTGTAGATTATAAAATTATCTATAAAAATGTATCAATAGTTTTTTCCTACGAGCCACCGTTTCTGAGATATAGCGATTCAAAAAGTTATAAAAATTGTTATCAATCAGCAGAAGAATGGCGCCAGATTTGAAAAATCAACACGTTACAACACTGACTATTGGATAGGTACACCAAAATAACAGAGTTGATACTATGATTTTTTTCCTATTAGGTATGCTTTTTTTTCGTGCGGAAATCCCCTCGGATGCCTCTCCCGCCGGAGCCGGAGGGGGAAGTTATGTCGAACTTGAACCGACTAAAACCGCACGCCATCTGTGGGTCGTCGGGCTAGGCCGAAGGTAAGGTTGTCTTCGACATATCCCTCGCACCCCGGCTGACCCAGGGCCATCCCTTACGGTGTGGCCCTTTGGCCACCCAGGCATCCACACAGCGGATCATCGTCGTGAGCAGAGTAGCGAGCGTGAGAACTCTCACTCCCAGGGTCACCACCAGCTCTGCTTCGGTGTTTCCCACGCCGGACAGCGCGGAAAGCATGTGCAGCCCCGTTTCCTCCCTCGCGTCAGTGATGGCACTCAGGGTTTGGCTCTTCAGGCCACCGGCGGAAGTGGTATTGAGTATTCGCCAGATCCGGTCCCACCCAAGAGAAGTGCTCGACAAGGCGCTTGGCAATAACTCTATCAAAGAGCTTGCCCATCTCGTCGAGCAACACTATTTGTCGGTACCCAGACGGCTCGTCCGCCGGGCATCGGTTCTTTTGGATGAAGACCAGTTTCGTCTTTCACATCTTCGGAAACTGCCCTCGCTCCAGAGATGCGCTGAGGAACCTTCTCAGACGAGGTTCGTACCGTCCTCCCCTAGAGCTAGGACCCACGCAAGGCCTCGTCGTTCCCGGGGCGGTGCCGGTGTTCTTCTTGGATTTACGAGTATGCATGCTGTAGGTTTTTCAAATGTGGCGCCCTTTTTCTGCGCCAGGTTTCGTTGGCCAGACAATAGCTGTTATTATTACAGATAATTAATTCTCTACTAAATTTATACCTAGGTACGTGTTCATAATTATGCAGGTATTTTTATATGTACTTACAGTAGCTGACTAGATCTCCCTCCGAATTAAGGATTATTTCCACCGATAACGCCTGCTCTGCTTAAGACTCCTTTCGACGCATGAAGAAAGGAAAAATTGCGGGACTCGATTGGAGTCCTCATCCGAGACCTGGAATACGGTAGGTCCCTATTCAGAAAATTAAGCCCTTAGTCTAGACACCTAAACACGCAGTGTACCTACCTACCTACTTACTTAGGCATTCTTATAAACTTTCATATTATAACAACGTAGGTACCTACTCTGTAAGTATGTTACCGCGATGACGATAATAATAATAATAAATCAATCGTCAAACGTATATATACGTTTGAACTGTATACATACAGTAAGCCACCTCAGACTAAAATAATTATTTTAATGCGAGGTAAGCACCATATCAAATATCAAGCCGATTACTTATGTTATTTCAGAACCCACACCTGGATGTTATTGGAAATTGTATGAGTGGGTAGATAATACCGAGTACATGTACTTGGTTCAAGTTACTTACATACCTAATTCATTTCCATCTGTTTCTGTAAATATTCATTTTTTCCAACTTGTTTAGCTGTCCTCTAGGCTAACATACTGAAGGAATATATTGGGAATAAAGGCAATTAAGGAGGTTCCATAACGTACCTACATATCCGTCAGAATGGCGGTTGTGTACCTTCAAAATAGGTCAAAAATGAGCTATTTATAAAATGTACCTACATACGTTTTTGTAATAAAATATCTATAGTTTCGGTCGGGTAGTAAGTGAGTACATATATATATATTATCATGGGTTATAAAAACGTGATATGTAACCAGTTTATCACTTAGTTTCCTCCAGGTACAGAAAGTTGAATTGAGGGGCAAAAAAATTAAACACTTATAAAGTTTATGTTTATATTGTATGTATGTCTAAAGGTATACAAAAATATAAATAAGTAGGTACATATAAATCTATGTACTACACCAAGTATAGTCTGCAACTACGGACGGAGGCCGACTACCTAGTTACTTAGAGCACAATAAGTATAAGAATATAAGAGCTATAAAGTTTAACTATAACAGGTAAACCGTAATACGAAAGACTTATATAATGGCATTCCTCTAAAATAAATGAGACAAAGATGGCTGCTTCGCTATTCTATACAATTCAATCAATACCTGACCTAATATTTATGGTTTTCAGTATGCAGAGGTACAGAACAGATACTTTGAATTTGAAGTGGGCTGCGTTATCCACGTAAATTTTAATTACAAAAGTACATGGGTACAAAATACCTAATTACCAAAATTTGTACTACCTACCTACAGAGTAGCCTAACAGTCTAAGTCGGTCAGTTCAGTCCTGTTACTTCAACCCTTATAAACTCTCCCCAACACGTTCAGTGGCCATTCGAGCAGTTATTAGGTATGCTTGATTAAATGTGTACCCCTACACCACTCACACTTCCCGCATGAACGCGGCTGAGTGCCAGTCGCGTTACTACGGATATTAGATACAGTAACCCATTCTACATGCTCTTTGGTAAATAACTGAACTCCCACAACAATGATACATTTTTCATACTAAACACTAGAACCTTAATAGTGATTCAGTCTCTGTTAATATTTGAGGCAAAATGAAAATTGATACTAACAATTCATTTGCTGTTAGAATGCATATTCTAAACGCAACCAAATTATTGATCAATTATTTTATAATACACAAACAACAATTTCATTTAAAGTTATCAACCAATTTGTGTCAAGAATCAGATCTAATGGATACAATAAAAAATTAAAAAGAAACTATGATTAGACCATAATCTAGTACTACACAGTTTATCTCTTATATATTAAAATGGAATGTTAAAATAAATACATAGCATACTATTTTAATCTACAATAGGTACTATTTCAGAATAGGGATATTGTTCTCTTTAGCTCATTAAAAAACCGGGAATAAGCATACTGACACAAATATGTGCAGCTGTCCAGAGGGAGAAAAACTAACAATATTGTTGTATTGCGATACAGTGATTTAATTCAAGTCAAAAGCTATTCAATTTTATTCTAAAAGTTTGTCATCCATCATACAGTATAAATCACAAGATATATTAATTGTATCCTACAATTAATTTGCATAGTAAAGTGTAAATTCTTAATACAAATATGTATATCACCAAGTAATCATTAGTATGCTTTCCATTTATAAGAAATATACTTAGTACAAATTCGGTAATGCAATTATCAAAAAGAAGTGGCACTTTGGGTTCCAATGTAAATAACAAAGTACAAGCTGCACCAAACTAAGTTAACAAATTAAACAAATATGTTCGCAAGCCAAATCATATTGCTGCCATAATGACTGCATGCATTTCTTATAAACTAGTGAGCTAAAATTCCTTTATCAAAATAAGATTTATTGCAAGAAGTCTGAAGCTATTTTAATATCTGTATAAATTTCATCAACTTGACTATAGGTATAGTGCTAAAACTTAGGAACTAAATAAAACAGCTTAGACGCAATTACTACCACAATAAGTTTATAAAAATATTTTTAATACTCAACTTGGTAATTTCAATATAAATTTAAATTCATGGGATAACATAAGGTACATTTTCATGAAAACTATAATTTTCATCAAAGCACTTAATAGATTTAAAATTAGCTGCTAGCTTATAATGCGTTAAAGTCCCAAGCTCTTAAGTCTTGAATACCATAAAACTAAATGAGTGAGATATAGGCCTACAGACAAAATAGTGCTTAAAAGTAGTCCCTCTGTTTGAGCAGTAGGTAAAGGATATTTACATCAAAACACAATCACAGCATTGTAGTGTATAGTAAAGACACTTGATGCCACAGTCTTCTTCCTCTACAGTTGAAGCGTTGGATCTTGCTTTGTGTGCTGGAGGAGGTCTTAAATACACACTGTCTACTTTATCTCCATATTTTTCATCTTCTTGTTTGTCAGATTTATTAGTTACTTTGTCATTTTCAAAATATTCTTCACCTTTATCATTTTTGAAATCTCTATCATTTGTATCTCCAGCTGCATCCTGAAAACATTATACAACGCTGTATATTAGACATAAGCTTTTTAGGCAACATATTATTTTAAGTATCCGTGTGGTCAAGGAGAAGGAATACAAGTATCACCAGTATCTCATCTGAGGGGTGTAGTACGAGGCGACTAACTGAAAAATACGTAGACGATATCGCTGCGAGAGAAGGGAAAGCTCGAAATAAAACCCTGTTGCAACTTGTCTGGCAGCATGTAAACAGTAGACTTCCAACATTGGGATATGCCTATCTCCAACATTAGGATAGGCCTATCTCCAACATTGGGATAGGCCTATCTCCAGCAGTGGTCTGCAATAAGCTAATTGTATGATTGATATTTTATAAGTTAGTAGCAGTTGTAATTGTGGACTGCCCCATTGTTGGCCTAGATACAAAATATGCCAGGCTGATAACAGACATATCCTATATTATGAGGTACCAAAAAAAACCCTCTGATTACTCTTAATACTGTAGGGGCAATTGAAACCTGTATACCAGCAGGCTGTCACCAAATATGAAGTATTTTTTTTATAGTTGGCACATTTAGTCTACTTCTCTCGTGTTCACAACCCACAGGAGCCTATTCCTGAGATGAAAAGTATCCACCAAAATCTTTGAAAGGTGCTCTTCATGTACATGGCTAGGTGCTATTCGCTCAGGTGCTATTGAGGTGGGTGCTCTAAGGGGACTACACCAAGTAAACACTAGGTATATTGGTGAAAAGTGCAGCTATTATACACACTTTCACACTTATGATACACTCAGAAACTACCCATTGTTTTGCAATAATTAGTCTAAGATAGAGAGGTTGTCTGCAAGAAATCAAAGACTGTGATAAGACTACCCAAAGTACAAAATATAACTACATAACCTATGTTTGGTGTAGTAATACAAGTACCTACCTATTTCTCAGATGCAATATATTATACAATTATTGAAGAACCTACACACTACTTGTAATTTCCCAAGTGAAAAGAACTGATGGTCAGCATTACCTATTTCTGATGTTTACAGTTTAATTTATTTATGCTTCTAACATCAATAAGATACACAATGACCATTTACTTGATATCATTAAAATGTTCATGTAAAAGCCCTGTAGCAGGACCTATATCCTACAGAGATCCCTGCCATAAACAGGGTTTATACATATTACCAAACAGCACACTTGTACAATAGGAGACCTTAATGCAACAAATGCAGCAGCGGCTGAGTTTTATATTGAATATCACAAATATTGCCATCAACATGTTAAAGAAGACCAAAGGTAGGATAAGATAGGGGACTCTTTTATCAATACTTAGCCTCTCTCTTGGGGTGTTGCGCATAAAGACCAAAGGTATTCCATAGTGTAAGATTCAATTAGTAGGTGCTAATAGGTACTCACTTTAGTGTCTCCCTTATCTTGTTGGATAAATTCTTGCTTCTCCTCAGGTTTTTCACTATTATTTATAGGTATTTCTGGTGCAGTTACGGCAGTACTTGCAGAAGCTATTGATGTAATAGGCGCCTTAGACCTGTCCGGCATCAATAAATCTGTCTCTTCTTTCTTTTTGTGCGGCTTGAAATCAGGTGAATCCCCAGACATGCTTAAAAAAAGAATGATTGCGGTTAGTGTAAGCAAGTGAAAAAGCAAGTCACCTTGTTGATTGCGTCAATGCAACTGCATTCAGGCGTATGGGGGCCGGAAGTCCAGAAGATTAAATTTCAATTAACAAAGTTCCGCACACATTGTCATACAACTGTGTAAAGCGGCGTAAATATTAATGTAAACAACACTGCAAAAATGACGATGAGATGTCATACCTATATACCTATACAATTGAAAGTTTACCTTACTCCAGCCGTTTCTATTTGTTCTCCAGACAAACGTCGCCATGTGCTAATGATAGTTTCGAAATTATTGTTTTCTTGCATCTTGTGTCATAAACATAAAAGTGACAAAAAAGTTTTAATTTTGTTCAAAAACAATATTTTACCGATTTCGACTGCTAATATGCCTTTGAAAACTATTTTATACAAACAATTACAAAGATTACTTTATACTTTTGATCCGACTAATAAATATAAATATTTCGATATTATATTTATGTGATAATTTTATTGATTTTCACAAGAAACGTTGACAAAGCCTTGACCTTTGTCAAATACAAAACAAACATGAACATGTACACTTACATACACTGCACAACACACACTACATTACAACAAAACCAATGCACACCATCAAACCAAAAACCAATACAAACACTTCGCTCAGCTTTTTCTCACACACACAAGTACAGTAATATTGTATTGCAGTGGAGTCAGCAGTCAGTGTTTCCAAATTAAAATAGCAGGGTTGCATAAATTCAATTACGGAATTTTAAACAATGAAAACAATGTTTTACAACTGAAGTACAGATTTTCTTTTTAAATATGAAAAAAATAAGTGAAAATTATTCTAAAACTCGTCACTTGACCACAAACTTTTGTTTAAATTAGCGGCATTTTATTTTTCTTTTGACTTGACACTCATAACAGTAATGACAGATGACAGACAATTGGTATATATAAACGTTCAGAAATGTTACGATATTCTACTTTCTTCAATAAAATAATGTACAGGCTATGAAAAGAGAAATAAAACACCGACAATAAAATCAAGGGTCCTAGAGTCTGGCCAACGAAAGCTGGCGCAAAAAAACGGCGCTAAATTTGAAAAACTAACAGGTTGCAATACTGACTAGACTCTGGTCGAGTACCATAATAGAAAATGGTTGAAAAATCATTCATTGTTCGTAAGAATGTTGGTAGATGGCACCACCCGTCGCCCATAAAGACGGATATAAAGAGAAGGAAAATTTGAAATGAATCAGGTGTGGCTCAATAGCTCAGTTGGAACAGCATTCCCCCTGTAAGGGAAAGGTCGTGAGTTCAAGTCTCACTTGAGCGTTTCATTTTTTCCGATATTTTTCGATATTTTAAATTAGTCCATTGAAAAGGTACCTACATTTGGCAACCCTGTATGTCAGAGGATGCAATTTTTAACGACTTCAAAAACGAGGAGGTTCTCGATGTGTATCGCTTTTAAGTAAGTATATACATAAGTATATAGTCAGCGACATAAATATCTTGACGGCGAAGTCTCAAAACAATCTTAAAACTCTCGTATTAAGAGCAAATCAAACTGTTTAATTGATATAGATGGTTTTATTGTTCGAACTAAAGGTGTGTGTACCAAATATCAGCAGCGCAAATCGGTCAACTGAAAGGGGGTCAAGAAACGAAAATAAGATCATTTTGAGCACTCTGTTTATCAATTATTTTTTTTGCTGATACTGTATGATTTCGATTACTCGGGACGGGAGGTTAATGATACGATTAACAGAATAGCTTCTGGACCTTGAACTCCGGAGACACATCAGAGAAATCCTCAAAATCAAATAGGAAACTTAGGGCGATCCTGTAACAAGGTGCCTAGTCGACATGCTGGAATTATTTATTTAGTCTTGAACTATGGAGGCAGACAACAGAACTCCTTATTGTATTAATTTTATATCAGGATTCTTTGAGGGAGGTCACTGATAGTCTTAATTAAGAATTGCGTTGTCATCGGTTCATATTTTAGGGGTAAATTTTTGTGTACCTATTGAATATTTCGTTTATTTTTAACCGTACACGAAAATTATTTAGAATTAAATTGACCTTCATCCTTTTTCCGATCGATACTTTTCGTTTTATATTCCAAAAGGTAGTAAAACTTTGTTTGATTTTACTCGTAATTTAATATGTAATATAATAATAATTAAAAAAATTCCTAGTAGCTGTTTTCTTTGGGAAATCGTTAAAGGTGGTCACTGGCAGACTAAATTACGATTTGCGTGGTATTATGTTCAATGCATTTGGTTGCATTAACGGCCATATTTAAATAAAGGTTGAACATTTATTTGCTGAATAAGTCATTTATTTTTAATATTACACTAAAAATTACAACACAAAAGTTGTTTTGATTAAAATTTACTACCTACTTAGAAATTCAAAAGAGAAGTCATGGTAACCGAAAAATTCTTGAAAAAACCGGATTCTTGATTTTAAAATTCGGATTTATGTGTACCTAACCAAAAAAATTGTAATTTTTGATATTTTCGAATATCTAAGTATCCGGATTGCAATCTCTATCCCAGACCTGCACTTGTGGAGGACGGAGGCCGTTTAGTGTCGCCTACCCGAATTGCGGACTATGCGGAACGGAATATCTCCTCCGGCCCCACTCCTCTACCTCCTTAGGCGGAAGTCCTCACGTTCGGTACCATCACTGTGAGCAACATGCTGAGCGTGAGAACTCTCACCCCCAAAACCGCCACAAGGAACTGCCTCAGCGTCTTCCACGCCGGGTATACGGTCAGTGTGTGCAGTCCCGTATCCTCACTTGCATCACACTGGTGACATTCCGATGTTGGCTCATACACTTTCGAAACACTCATGCCTGATAATCACTTGCATCAGCCAATACGAGTGACCCTCTTGAGAACGCTCTATGATGGGTCTTATCATGGCTAACGCCCTGCGTGTGGTGGCCCAAGTCGTAGTTTCCACTCCTCCACTATATTCCGGTGGAGCAGGGATCTGGGCTGGGATTTCTCCAGGCTCCGTAAGGTAACACGTCCCATCCCAGCTGCCGCGCTATCTTTCAGTGCCGATATAGCGCCGAAAGGGCTCTTGCCTCCAAATCCCATGATGGGGTTCCGTTAAGGAGACTCGCCGCCTCTAATGAGATCGTACGGTACCCTCTTATAACTCTGATGGCTATCGTCACTTTGATTAAACTTCCAAACTTTGCTTTCGAAACTGTGTCCTCGTCTCAATGCCATTGGCCTTTGGGGTTATTTCTTATAAAGCCGTCCAGAAATAGAATTTCCGCGAAGCCATCCGCAAATGTTCCAGTGCAACAGCAGACATTCTAGCATACATTGCCGCGGACAGTCTAAGCATTTCATAGAATGCCTGCATTACACAGAGTTTCGGTAACATATTTATGGTTACAAACCTATATCAGAGTATAGTAGGTACCTATAGTCCATTTTATCCTATGCCCACGTGTATCCCTCCTCCGTGGCAAGATAGATGAGGGTGGTTCAGGGTCAGCAAGTGTGCGAGGGAAATACTATATTTGGCTACCTTACACCCTGGCATCTGGCATTTGAGAACTGACTTCATTCGAGTCCGAGATAATAGCCGGCCGGCGCACCTGGAACCAATGGAGATTTTCGCTAGAATAAAAAAGATACTTACAAGTTATTGTACATTGATGGTGACCTCTCATATTTTCTTTTCGACAATGACTCATTATGACTGGTATAGACATTGTCTTTCTTTTTGTTACGCTTTTTGGTAGGTATCCATAATATGCCAAAACCTGTGGACGACTTCTTGCTTTTTGGTGTACTATACGAAGATACGGAATAACTTTTGGAAGAACTGGCACCAAGAGATGTTGTCTTTCCTCCAGAGCTAGATGATCCAAGAACTCCAAATCCAGATGATGCTTTAGGTGTAGAGCTGGAAGACTTATTACCTGAAGATTTTCCTCCGCTACTTAACCCCATTATATTTCCACTACTTTTGCCAGTAGATGGTTTATTGTTAGAATTTTTTCCAAAAACACCAGTCCCGCTTTTGCCAGTGGGACCGGCCCCAGATTTTTTATTGATTGGTGCCAGGATGCTGACCTAAAATAAAGAGACACGTTATTATTAAGATATTTACACACCTTGTCAGTTGTCAGTAATAGGCAAAAAGTAAAGTAGGTAAGTGTCTATTGTTTTTCGAAGGTAGGTAATTTGATCCACGCCTCACGACCACCAGCGTGGGTGCATGTCGGTATACCCAGGGTCAACCAACACGGATTTGTGTACCTAGTGCCTCTGGAAAGTGAGGAGAAGGTAAAGAGGTCTCGTACCCCCGGGCCAGCCTGCTTCTACTAAGGGCTGCCCCACCTGTCACGCCCTGGTCTGCACTCTGAGAACTCGCTCACCCCCTTGCTTGCTGCATTGTGCCATTTGCAACTCAAAGTGACATATGGAGGGTAACCTGGGTAAATTGAGTCTCACCGGCCTTGCGAGTGAGGCGCTGCCGTTTCCGTTGCCCTTTGTGCGTCACAACCCAGCATCCCAGTTATATAGATAAATATAATATGTTCTATTCTTGATTTCAGGAAACTAAACTTGATATTTCAGTTTAATAATAATAGGGACTTCGGAATAAAAACTATTAATATGTCTATTTACGAACTTCTTTAGGTACCTACGTACAGTCAGCAGCAAATAGATAGCGACATTCAAGGCTGTCAAATAGTTAGATACAGCCAAAGTGGTCAATAGCATCGATACAGCCAAAGTGGTCAATTTATTGAGTGCACCCAGCCTGTCCAAATATATCGATACACCGTGTTGTCAAATACATTGATACACGCTAGCCGCCATTATTATAGCTACAGGCAAAGCGTCAATAGCAACCAAACACCCAAAGTGGTCAAACATATCGATACACATAATTGGACGATTGACCCCCGAAACCAATTAAATGAACCCTATTGGGTTTAATTAAATCGGATAAGCTTTTCCTGATGTTAATTTAATGGGAAGTTCACCATTGGTGGGACTTGTCGGTGGGGATTTATGGAATAGATCAGATTTTCTTATATTGCTATGTTATTTCTTCATACTTAAATGGCTGGGCGGATTTGGTTGAAATTAAGCCTACGGAGATAGCTTAATACTCACAGGCCATTTTTTATTTTTACTCAACTATAATATACAGGGTGTCTCATTTAAAACGGTCAGTAGGAGAAAGTCAGAAACAGTAAGACATACGAAGATCTGTTCTTAGAAACCATGTCATCGATTCTAATAAAAAGAAAAACTGCATTCGTAAATTTCAGAAAAATCTTTTACTCGGCGGTTGTTTATAAAAAAAAAATAACTTAAACTATTTCTGTTTAGATATCGATTGACAAGTTTAAAGCAATAAATAGCAATTAAAAAACTTATTTAGAGACTTTCTAAATGAGAACTTTTGGACAAAAATCTTATCCTATCAAAAATCTAATAATATATGATAATGTGACCTATGCAGATTACAAGCAATGGTGTGACGTTCAGTGACATTTCTTCTATATTTAAATGTAATTAAAAATAACATAATTATGCAAAGAGTTTTTGACTCATCATTATAATATTTATTTATTGTAACGCTAAACATTTCCCGTGACTTGGTTCAAATATTTGGTATAGGTATCTTACTTATTTCTTAAAGCTGACATTTAGTATGTGTGTGATTGTTACTCTTCTAAGATAAAATCGCCGGAGGGATTTGAATGTAGTTTTGTAACGAAGTAGTAACATATGCTATCTTTATTTTGATCCACGCGAATGAAGTCGTCTCATTGACACCTCCATATAAACTAATAACCTATACGTTAAATTAATACTTTAAAAACATTTACATGTTGCGTTCTAATTTAATTTGTTATTTTAAGGTTCAATTTTCAAAACGCATCTCTATCGGTACCTAATAAAAAAATAGTGACACAAACAGACAGTTTATTTTAAGTTTTAGAAGAAAGAAAGAGATAGACGCCTCTCACCATAATTTCAGACAGCTGTCATCGTTGTTACTTCCCAGTTACTAATTTAATTTGAGCTCTATGCTCATTGGTTAGGGTGTAATTGTGCAGTTGTACCGACGATGTTTATGGCAAGGATGTTGCTTAGTTACATATATTATGGTGATTTGGCTGTCAGTAGCTGTCAGAAGTGGCACCCCAGTAGAGCCGATATAATTGGTAACATGCGCGTTCCGTTACTTTTGAAGAATGAAATGCCTCTATCTATGTGAGCGTCTCGGGTGTATCGATGTTATTGACCACTTTGGCTGTATCTAACTATTTGACAGCCTTGAATGTCGCTATCTATTTGCTGCTGACTGTACCTACTTAATACTTTAGCCTGTTTTGTATAACGTAATAACGTTGACAAGAGAAAGGTCTGTAATATAATATATCTACTGTTTAAGTACCAGAAAGCCAAACAATTAAGGGCTTTTAGTTTAGTGAGTAAGATGGTAGGTAGGTATACCTACTAGAAGGTACCTTCAAGTTTAGGTAATCGATGATTGTAGGTAGGTACATATCTTCAAAATTAGGTACCTATTGTCACTTAATAGATAAAATTATGAATTGACCAATGTTTTTCGAGAATAAGACGAACTGTCTTGAAATTTAGGGAAATGAATAATGCTTTTTATTTTTTTTATCCGTCAACTGTGAACATTTCAAATAGGTACGGGGTTGTGGTGATTACCTAAGCCTAAAAAAAATTACTGTATGAACACGTAACTAACATGCGTACTATAATGTGTGTGAAAAATGGCTTTAGTGTGCGTGACGTTAATTTCAACAAAAATAATGTACCTAGGTATTTTATTGCATTTATAAAAAAATATTAGGCTTATGCACTTCTCTTCGGTATAAACTATCAATATGCTAAATCTCACCCTCCTATGTAGGTACCAGCAATTTTCCTAAAAAGGGATCCAAAATGTTCCCTTCACGTAATAAATAATAATATATACCTACCTAGACTAGTTCGTACTACTGTTGACTGTTTCGTATAATTTGTAAGAGATAAAAATGTTTACTGTGGGTTTTCCTTAGGAGATAGAAATACATTGTGCTGTCGCGGAATTTCCTTCACTTAGACTTTTTTAAGTTATAAACCGCAGTAGGTATAACATGAAAATTTTCATCCCACGGGATGTAAGCAATTTTTCATGTCGATTTTTTTACACCTTGACTCATTAAGTGTTTTCATTGGTGGAATTTTCATCTTTAAGTTTGAGTTTGACGCCCTAATATGAATTTTGAGTTGAGAGATACGTGACCTTAAAAAAAGTCCATATTGCTGCGAACCTATATTCAAAAGTTAGATAGTAATTCTAACACTGACTTATGAAGAAAATATTTTCATAACACCGGATATTGTATTGGACACGACAGGAATCCAATATCCGGCGGATGTAAGTAGTGAAGGTGTCATCGAAGTTATCTACCCTACCCTGACTACAAGAAATAAGGACAGTGTTTAATTAGTGTGATTCTCCGTAGCACGACCACGGATGATTATCTTAATTTTCATGTAGTACAAATTCATGAAAAAAAGTGTACTTTATTGTACTATAGAATAAAATATATGTACTCTGATATTTTCGCTGATATAACGTATGTGCCCTGTAGTACCTTTCTAGCACGACCACTACACATTTTAGGTATTTTTAACAACTTGAAGGTGAAAAATACTATAAATGAAATTGTACTTAATTGTACTCAATTTTACAGACAATTTTGAGCGGTGGTTTACCTGTTTCAAAGCGTTTTACTTTTTAAGTCACAATGTTACGCCATTACTATTAATTCTAAGTAGTCAAAAGTAAATGAAATTACGTTTAGTATTTATATTACGTTTTATTTTAGAATAATATTCATTGGACGTAGAATAGTACATAGGAAAGTAGGTAAAGTCTTTTATATAGAAGAAAAGTATGCATCTCGCTTTGCAATTTTAACCTTTTATTAGTATTTATATAAACATATATAGGTATACATGTATGCTTAAGTCTTTAAAACTACGCAACGGATTTTGATGCGGTTTTTTTAATATTATATAAAGAGTAATTCAAGAGGAAGGTTTATATGTATAATACATGCTTAATATAGTAAAAGGTGCAACGGGAACGGGATCTGACATTTTTTTTCTTCTATATAATAGTATATTATGGTATGAATGTGTAACTTTGGTGATATCCGCTAAGACACTATTGTCTTAAGACAGCCGAAGACGGTACATACATTTCGTCTACTGTGAGAGTAAACATTAAAAATTAAAAACAACTTTAATGACAATGTTTACGCACAGAGTATATTTTTTTTTTTCATTTCGATTCAACTTCAACTGGACTCAAGTAGTTTATATAAAATTCAAAATTCAAAATTCAAAATTAATTTATTTTGCATATACCATTAAATCGGCACTTACAAAACGTCAACATAAAGTAAATATTAAATACTAACTAATACTAGTAAATGGACCATCGGTTCGAAACGCGGCCCAGACCTGAGAAGACTCCGGCAAGAAACTCAGCGGGCTTTTTTTTTTTGGTCTATTTACAAAACATTTACTTAGCCTAAAACTTATGGTCTAGATACAATGTTTTGCTTGAGTAGCACAGCAGAGCGAACAGCTCATTTCCAAGCTTGTTTATCATTTAAATATTCTTGGATTTTATAATAGCCTTTCTGGCACAGTTTGCTCTTTACTGTATTTTTAAATTTATTAACAGGTAAATCTCTGATTTCATTAGGAAGCTTGTTAAAAAAGCGAATACAGTTGCCCTGGAAAGAATTACTTATTTTATGGAGTCTGCTATGACAAACTACAAGATTGCTTTTATTTCTAGTATTTATATTGTGCCTGTCACAAAGTCTTGGAAATTTTGCAATATTTTTCCTGACATACATTAAGTTTTCGAAAATGTATTGTGACACTACGGTTAGAATATTCATCTCTTTAAACTTATCTCGGAGGGAGACTCTTGGGCCCATATATGTATATATATATATACATATATGGAATATATAAGTAATCTGTGCGTCGCAACATGTTTGCGCGATCAGTAAATGGATTTTGGCGCTAAAAACAACTATGTAATTTTAAGCAAATGATGATAAGTATTTCATGAAATTAAATAAAATAGTGTATGAAACTGCCCATAACTTGTAAATAAACTTTTTATCTAAATAGTCCCAACCTATTTAGATAAAAAGTTTATTTAGAGAAACCATGAGTAAATGTGCAGTTATTATAATAAAATTACAATGAACTGTATTTAAAGGCATAGTTTTGTTTATTAAACACGTATAAGTTGAAATTATCTATTTAAATACCAAGTTGTATAAAATGAGTAAGCAGTACTTAGGTATATTAGTTTATTTGTACTATTGAACATGATCTTTTTTGTATCGAAACTTTTTTAAGAAGAAAGCAACTCAAAAGCTACCTATAACTCACTCGTAAATTATAGTAAAACAAAAAGTCACAGTTTTATAGGTACCATTGTGTGCCTAATTGCGGTGGAATAAGAGCCAATTTATGAGCAAGTGTATTGAAAAGGACTACCTACTTTCTTATGTACTATTTCTACGTCCAATGAATATTATTTTAAAATAAAACGCAATATAAATACTAAACGTAATTTTATTTACTTTTGACTACTTAGAGTTAATAGTAATGGCGTAACATTGTGACTTAAAAAGTAAAACGCTTTTAAACAGGTAAACCAGCTCTCAAAATTGTCTATACAATTGAGTACAATTAAAGTACAATTTCATTTATAGTATTTTTCACCTTAAAGTTGTTAAAAATACCTAAAATGTGTAGTGGTCGTGCCAGAAAGGTACTACAGGGCACATACGTTATATCAGCGAAAATATCAGAGTACATATATTTTATTCTATAGTACAATAAAGTACACTATTTTTCATGAATTTGTACTACATGAGAATTAAGATAATCATCCGTGGTCGTACTACGGAGAATCACACGTTTAATTATGTCATGTTAGCAATTTACGGGTACTTAGGTAGGTATATTACACACATGGTAGAAGTAGGTACCCACCGTTCCGCCCGCAAAGCTTTGCCACAGCCGACAGGAGAGCAAAATTAATTCAGTTCTATTTCTGTGTTCGAAAGCTCACTTTTGCATTTATAATGTTAAGCCAGAAGTCTAAAGGTTACAAAGTACGAGTACAAGTTCAACCACCCTCTTAAGTGAGGTAGACGCACGGAATACAGAAAAATAATTATAATACTCTTTTTCATAGTTCGTGAGCAGACTTCTAAGATAAGTCTTACGCAGAGATTATAATGTACGATCGTACTACATGCCACAGGGCCAATGACCTTCCGTCCTGTGATACTGATAAGTTACAATAGATTTGACATGGAAATAAATTGAAACACAATTCAAAGTATGTTACCTCTTCTGTTGCCGAAATTCTAGGCCAAGACGCCATGCCAGATCCAAGTCATATTGTTTGTAAAGCGGTGCCTGTCGTAGGCAAAAGTTACAAGTTAGTTTTGATTGGCCCATTGTTCAGCAGGTGCACAGATTTGCAGCAGGTGAGCTTGGACCTCGAAGGCATTGGCCCTGTACCTACCTTACTGTGTACCCTTAAAACGTCGACCAGTACAGCTTTAAACATAGATATGTGTAGGTACTTACCTACTAAAGATTTGGTTTAAATTGTGCATTAGCAAAACAATAATATATTTTTGTCGGTAATGTTAAATCTATCATGAAGTTCCATTTCGAAACTACCTACTTACTCAATTTATAACTTCAGATATGTTATCTTTTAATAACTCACATGATTAAATACGGATACGTAAGATGGATTTACCATAAAAAAGTCAAAATATCCAACTTGTTAGTTTGGCCTATATACGTAAGACCCATCGATATATTATTATAATTGTAATGGTTGACATTCACAATATATTTTCAATAATGTAATATAATGAAATGAGAGTGTGCTAGACATGTCGATATCGTGTCGATTGACATCAAAGGTAATAGTTGTAAAGAATCACGAAACATTATGCCCAAAGAAATATATTACGTAGATGCATTGATATACTAAAAAACCTTTTTTGTACATCAATGCGTAGATGTATCAAATCAAATGGTTCTTGGCACCGTCTTCCCTCCTTCTCCTTCACCGTTTTTCCAATAAGTAAAATGATTAATAAAAAAATTAAATAACCCAACTGCCACTGAAAAGATCGAAATAAGTTTGATAGCTCATAAACCGAAAGAAAATTGATGGGTACCGCCTGCTATCAAACTTATTTCGACCTTATCAGTAGCAGTCGGGTTTAAAAAAAAATTTAATCAGTTTTATTTTATACATTGTAGTTATGATATGACATGTATATCTTTTTGTAATCTCCTTCTAATTTCCTTCATTTTGATACCCTACTCGATAAGTTTGATTCAAAAATATTTTTGCCAACATACGTTTTGGCCCCAAATATCCATCATTTTGATTTTCTAGAAATTTAATACGAGTATACCTAGTGTCACTCACACAATCACGACGCATCAAATGAAACCTCGCATGTCAAAATCCGTCAAGCCGTTCAGGCTGCAGGGCGTGCCAAAGAAATGGGCATACATACTTACTCGTACATACATCAAAATCAAAAAAGTTAAAGTCACAATGGTGACCCCATTGTGACTTTATCTAGTGGAACCAATGAATAGACTAGAATTGTGAACAAGGTGATTTAAGAAAGTGTATGACCGATACACAGGCCACAGCCCGACAAGCCCGCGACTGCTCTTCGTTCCATTCAATACAATATTTGCTTACTTAGCATGTACAGCACTGCTGTGTCCTCACAGTACGTAAAGCTGTGTCCCCACACATACATACATAGTCTCGAAAACATTACCATCCTTTCTTCGGCAGTCAGACAGCATAAAAATCTACCTACTGCAAATAAATATTGTTTTCCTATTTGCATTGTATCAAACACTCGGAAAATCCCAGGGAAAATTAAACTGTCTTGGAACCAGCATATAAATTAATCTGAAGTTAATTGGAGGAGTTAGAACTAAATAACTACCAGGGTAGGACAATTTAAGTGGGAAGCAACTTAAATTGGACTCTCACCTGTAATAAAGTAGAGGTATCTGTGCACGAAACCAAAGATAGCATCACGTTACAATGTAAGGGGATCGGTTATAGAGGCTCAAATTAATTGAAAAGTCATCGTCTTTTAAAACGAAGCTGACTTGGAGGTACTTCCCTACTACTTCCTTCAGTTTTATTTGATTACTGGCTTTTGCCCGCGGCTCCGCCCGCGTGGATGTCGGTTATCGCGACCAAACATAGCCTCTGTCTTTTCTCATGGTCTAATCTACCCCTATACCAAATTTCATCGAAATCGGTTCAGTGGTTTAGGCGTGAAAGCGTAACATACAGACAGACAGACAGACAGAGCTACTTTCGCATTTATAATATTAGTATGGATTATGAGCATTATGAAGAAAGTGAGAAATTAGTCCATTGTAACCACGAAGAATGCTTGACACTATCTTTGAATTTCGTTAGTATGGAAATTATCGTCACAAAGCTCTCACATATTAAGACGAAGTGCCAATCACTTCATTGTTACTGTGACAGGAGTATATTCTGGCACAAAATTAATGATCTAATCGCGTTGGAAGTTTTCTACGATATCTTAGATTTAGATTATCTTACCTAGGATTTCTTTATGATGTAGAGGGCCTCACCAGCATTCAGAACATCCTTGAGGCCCAAACCAACGTTATTTGCAAGTCAAGTCGAGGTGCTTTCGTAAGTGCACGCTTTCCTTCAGATCGACACACCAATAAAAACAATAAACGGATCTTAAACTCTGCGGAACTTTTCGCGCAACTGGGAATCGCTAAAAGGTTGATAATGATAATCTGTACATTAGGTTATTACCTAATGAAATTGGCATTTTGTAAGGAAGGAACATAAAGTTGTTTAATTGTTTGTTGTTTAATTAAAGTTGTTTAATGTTTATATATATTAATCAAAGTATGTACGATTGCTACCTATGCACTTTTGCCATCTCATAGGTGGTTCATTGCCCCATTTGGACAGGAATCAATAAAATCTTTGAAGGCGCTTTGGAAAGCCCCATCGGAGTTGATTATTTCCCTTGCAGGAAGTACCTAATCCAGATTTCAGAAAAAAGGTAATCTGTTGGAGCAAGGTCCGAAGAGTGCGGTGAATGTCTTAGGCATTACAATTGAAGCTCCTATAATTTGGTAGCCGTCTGTGTGATCAAGCGTTGTCCTAAAGCAGCAGTGATCTAGTGATCAACCTCGGTTGTTTAGCAGATAGATTTTTCTTCATGGTTTGCAGCTGCTGACGATAGACATCTGCCATAATTGTCACCACATTTAAGAAAGCTGCAGTGAACAACACAACTTTGACTTTGACTTCACCCATTGTGATATGCATTTCCGATTATCATACAGGATCCACTTTTCAGCGCAGTCGACGCGCTTTTGTCGGTTTGTTGCATTCAATTCATGAGGTACCCATCTTTCAAGCTTTTTCACTTTCCCAATTTGGTGGTTTAAAACAGTTTATCAGTAACACCACATTCTGCAGCTCACTCGGACGTGGTTTACGATGGATTCACTTACAATAGCCTTCAATTCTTCATCATCAACTTTGTTCTCCGGCCGTCCACGAAGATTGCTTTGTGGCTCGAGATTTCCAGAACGAAAACATTGGAACCAAATACGCGTTTTCTTTTGCAACATCGCCGCTACACACATCATTAATCCTTCGAGTCGATTCTGCAGCTCTGGTGCCACAGTGGAACTCGTACGGTAAAACATATATTTTTTAATGCCAATATGTAGTGTACCTGGAGTACTACCAGGGGTCTTTATCTTCAGGAGCGTTCCCCTTACACCCGGTAAAATAACAGTGACGTAGATGGCTAGCAGTACTAGATAGGCAGTAGGTAGGTAGTCAGTGATTATAACACCCTAAAATTGGCATAGGTCGATCTATAAGTATTAGGTAGGCACCCATGAAGAAGGAAGTTTAATCATATTCTGTCCTCTGTGTGGGTACCTACCACACTATACCCAGACAAATAAGTGCCGAACGAAATATTCCCTAATCTCTAATAAATGGACCTATTATTAGAAGTCGCATAAACACGTGAGCGTGCGGCGACCTTGTTACCGTATTGACGTGTCATCTGACATAGTGTTAACTGGAGTTTGGTGTAGGTAGACCGTAACCTACACGATTTTTCATCGGCCAGTAAGCGTATTGGTCGATGTGCGTTTAAACGGATTTACACACCTAGTTACCGACTTACCTAGGATTATTGTATTCATGCCTACCTACAAATGATGCAATGCAGTATATTACCTTTCGTATTATTCAGAGACTGAATAATTTATTTCTTTTCATTTTGACAATTTCCACTGCTGCTTTTCTTATTTAAACGAAACACGCGCGACGCGACGCCAGGGACGTTACGTTAATAGATTCCTCTAGCAATACAATACGACATTTTCATACATTTGACATCGTTGTGCTACTTAGTCATTATGAATTATATTAGTTTTACTCCATCATACTTTAACTAAGTATACTCATTTTCATAACTACCAGACACATAAATATGAATATTCATTATATTATGTTACTGTTAGAGTGCGGAATCCGATAATATGCATTTAACTAGGTAATCTGCAGATTACCTGATATATGATCAGTTAAAGTGCGAAAAATTAGTTTAAGAAGCTCTTTTTCGTACTTTACCTAATTAGTCCGCAAATAAACGGAGGGTACATCGTTAAAGAGAAATACGTTGAACTAAATATTTTTGTCCTACATATACACACTTTTGCCGACATTTCGCTCGCTCTCGCGCGGATGCGTTAAAATGTATGACTAAAAATATTGATTTCAAATTTACTCATAGAAATATTATTAGGATAGAACGGTCATGTGAGCTGGGAACGCGTGCCAGCTTTTAAGACAATTCCTGTCCTATCAAACAGGAACATTTAAAGGCTTAACTACCTACTCAGTACTTATAAGACTAGCTTGTAATAATATCGGTAAAAAAAACTTCAATATGCCATTTTGTGCTATTTCCAACTACAGAATAAAAATGGAGGAGTGAATTTGAAAAATAGATGCATATATCTTAATCTCTCGTGTTTATATTTACAGAAAAAAGTTTCCACGGGTGACATGTAGGTGAACACTGCTTATGAAATCTGTGAAATTACTAGACCTAGGCAGGCAGCAAAACTTACGCACTCAAACAATTTTCGCACTTTGTCTGACGCAGCCAGGTTATCTGCAGAATACCTAGTTAATCTGCACTCTAAGTGATTTTCGCACATTAACGATACTATCTGGTATCCCGAGAAAAATACTACACGTGACTAATTACCGTTTTGCATAAATTTGACGGATCAATGATGACGATGGAAGGAATAACAATGGACAAAATCGTATTCGGATCTTTTATGAAATTCTTGATGATTGTTAATACTTGTAGCCGCCGATCGGTGCTACGGCTACCCTCTGTTACCTGTAGGTACAGTATGACTTCTCATTTCTGTCTGTAGTAGTGATCAATGTGATCACAGAGAGGACGTATCTTAGTACGCCGTTCGTACAAGTTAAGGGCGTCACACACGGTGAAGATACTATTATATTTTATCTTAAGATACAATATTGCTCAATTAAGTCTATAATAACACTCCTCTAGTAATGTGTCCAAAACTATCATTCTTAACAGGCACAGGCTTTTCTGTCGGGAATGGGAGCTCAAACCTCCCTTTGCCTCTTCTTTCTTGAAGCGGGGCGTGAAAAAGTATTTGTCAAGGCCATCAAGGTAAGGACCACCATTTTGGGATGGTTGTAAGGTGAAATTGTTGTAAGGAGTAGTCCATGTCATTTGAACTCCACCCTAATTTCTTAACATCCATTAGGTCTAGTCAATGATGGGCTGAATATATCTGTTGATTTAAAGATCGTAGGTTCGAAGTCGTGATCTGTGGGACTGCTATGAAACTTAAATTGGAAACTTCATCCCTGCACAAAATAATGTGCATGCCATGACATTTCCTCGGATTTTTCGGTAGTGTTTGGGTTTTCCTGAACATAACTTCATGTGGTATCTGCGTGCTCGATTGCAGGATAAATGTGTTCCATAGTCCCAAACTGCTAAGAACTTTACTTCGCAATTTTCAATGTAGGCTAAGTTTCGTGGATGGCCTACTGTTTTGATGATTTCCAAGCTGGAAATATAAGAAGGATTAAAGGTGAATGATAAGTAATTTTATACATTCATGGATAATGGAACTGCGGCTATAAATTCTAACCTTCGCTTGGAATTACGCATAAAAAATCGTGAACGTACGTATTTTCTGTGAAGGAAAATATTGTAAGACAAAATTTCATCGTTATTTTATCTCAGAGGACCAATAAAATTCAACCATGTTAATTCAACGTGGAAGAAATATGGATAACAAAGCTTGCCACACATATAATGTGGAACTTTTTCGTACCAAGGTGAATGTCTCTGTGCTGTGATAGGTGAAGGACCCAACCTTGTCAACAGTAACTAGACTTTGTTAATTTCACATTCAATTGATTCTCAGGTTCTGTTTATTAAGATTAAAACTTCAATGTAATTTTACTGAAAATTATTTTCACATGGATTTGATCAAATCTCTGGCTTGCGATGTTACTGTACAGTACCCTGTAGGTAATAGTTAAATAGTACTGATAGTACGAATAATAAAAATGTAGACAATAGGACAAAGTCGCATTTAATCACGTAATTATTTCCAGATTTTATTTTAATCCTTCGTAATAGGGGGATCCTATTGCCATTTTAGTGATTATGGAACAGAAAATTGGGAGTAGGTAGTTATTTGGAAAGCGGGCGTAGGCCTAGGGATGAAAATTAAAATTGCCATGGTTTTCATGTTCCCTTGTACATTATTCAAACATTGAAGAAGCACGTTTTGAAGCAGAATAGGAACAATATTCCACAACAATATTAAATATTCCACAACATTCTACACAACGCTATCTAGACCTATGGTAAGCTTTTATAGCTTGTGTTATGGAATCTAGAATGCGGATAAACATACTTAGATACTTTTTTTTTTGTAAATACATACATATTATACATAGAATCACCCAGACCAATGCAAATAGCCATATTCATGCATACAAATATTTGCACTGAGCGGGAATCGAAGCCGCGTCTCCTGCGTAGCAGTCGCGTTCGTTATCAAGCAAAAATAATTGTGTTCTGAATTGTACAGAATGTGCATAATTGTGGTTGATCGACGCTGCGCGTGACCAAAAGACTGGTTATTATCTTGCACAGAGGATAAGCGTTGCCATTCAACGTGGCAATGCAGCCAGCCTTCTGAGAACATTACCGGTTGGTGACGATGCGGAGGAATTCCACGACGCATTATGTACCTATGTAAATATCTACATAATTATAGTTCGAAACAACTATGATGAAACCAATAAAATGTGCACATAAATATTAGATATTGTGAAATAATCGAACTAGCGATACCGGGCGTTGTAGTCGAACACTCGACCGCAACGCCAAACAGGTTCTTGGGATTTGATGGAGTCACTAGAATGCAAACAGAATAGCTACAACACGACACTTACGGATTATATAATATTTTTTGAAGTCTTCAAAGATTATAATAATTATAAACAAGGGAGATAAAAATAAAAAACCGTAAGCCAACGTCCGAATATATTATAATTTCATTATGTCATTCTATGAATTATTAAGAAATATCTACTGTGAAGAATGTATGTATAGGTATATTCCGTAAATAGCTCGGGCTCCGTGGCGAGCTGAAGAAGCCTCGGAAGAAACCGGGAGCAACGCGAAGGGGACTATACATCTTTAGTAAATAGACGTTTACATATTTTATCTGTTTTATTAGGTATTTGTCATGCTTTTGACCTATATATGCAAAACCTATTCTTTGTTCATAATATAAAGTCGATTCCTACTTACTAATTTTATTTATTGTAATTCTAATGGTTCTCCGTAGAGCAGAATTCGGGCCACCCCATCTCTTCCCATGCGGTTTCGTACCTACATACAAGGTGACTAAGGGATAGGGTTGTTTAGCATCAGACAGATAATACAACCCGGCTCGAATCAACAATAATAATTTAGTAACAGTGCTCGGAATACATGAGCACACCCCCTATTACATGCAACAATAATTAGCTGCCCTTCAGGGATAAGGGCGTGACTATATGTACTATGTGTGTATGTAAAATTTTAAATAAACTGGCATAAATTATCACCTAAAATCAATTCGTTTCAAGATCAACGTTTCAGCGTAAAAATTAACTAACTAGAGACGGCTATTAAAATTAATTGGAAAAAGTGATCATCACGAAGTAATGTAATATCGTTGTACAGTATTATATTTAAAGCCTCGAAGCCTGTCGAAGCTTCGGGCTAAGAGAAAATTTTAATAAGGCGACTGAAGCCTTCTCACCCAACTATGGATGTACCTACCTGTAACGTCTCATTGACCTAGATAACGTGAGGTTCGTAGAGTTTCCAGAAAGGTTATCAGGTATATAGGTACCTACGAAGTGTGCAAAAAGTGCTTAGGTTAAGGCAATAATAGTTAGTGATATGTCGGTGTTTTATTTTTACGTATTTGCCTACAGTTGCAATAATTAATATAGGTAGAGACCTGAGCATAACATAAGCAATATAATACACAGGAGACGCTCGTATTTCTTACAGTATTAACTTTTGGAATTTAGGTCAATTTCTCAATAAGGTAGGTATTAGTATAGTCATTAGGTTTGGCTATTGCAAACGTGTCAGAACACCAGTCGATGTGTTTAGACGCACATATATATTTCATACAATGTTTTCGCCAATATCGCACAGATTTCGAACATTTTCAGTACCTATACTTAGTGAACAGATTTTTATCAAACAACTGAAGTATGTAATATTCATTCAATAAATTAATAGTAACTGTATAACCACTGCCACTTACTGTTAGTCCCTGTAGTAAATCCACAAACACAACACATACATGTTAACGGTAAACCTTATGAGCGTAAGTGCCGCGTATTCGTAGCAAGTGGCCGCGGAACCGCTTAGCTGACGACTGGAGTTACCAAACGCGAATGAACACATGTCACGATGTAGGAACTGCACGATTCATCGAAGTCTTAATTATTACGGTATCACGGTTATTCAAGATTACCACATTACATTTTTCGTTTGGGGTAAAAAGGTACCTACAATCGAAAATGTAGTGATATACACATACAACATTATCGGGTAGGTATATTGAGTAGATTCATACAAGCCAATAATGCCCATACAAATTTAAAAGCCATTTATAATGGCTCCCGTTTCACAGATTTTTTAAATCATAATTTTGTTTAGCATTACAACGCATAGCATAAATTTCATTTAAAAGAAAGAAAACATTGTTTCAGGTTAAAATTTCATGTAGGTATATAGGCCCATTAGGTATTTTACATTAACGGGATCAAAATTCATGCGGGCGAAGCCAAAGGAAGGAAGTCAAAATAAATTCTGCTATCTTCTTTGTATGCTATGCGAAAATATACCGAATACCTAATTCTATTATAAATAAACGTTATGCTAAACAAAAATATGCAGAATTATCATTCTATGAAAGCTATTTGTACTTACCTAATACAATTCTGCCATCTGAAGAGTATGCCATTGCTAATTCGGATATGAGCAAATTGCTAAAATATGATTTTATTAAATAAATCGTTATGCATCGAAAATAAATTATGACAAATTGGTAATGCAAAATGAGTTTCGTAGTATTAAGTTTCTGCCAGATGGAGGGAACGCATTATAACATTTAACTTTTTGAACAATTGAATGGTAGTTGTTTAGTGTAAAACTGGAAACAGAAATTTTCTCGTCCCAAGTTTTTCATAGTTGCTCAGAATGCCCAAATTTTGGATTTTTAGTAATAGAATAGATCAGATACTACTCTCAATTATCATCAGGGACATCGTGTCAGTTGAGAAAGATAATTTAAGTTGCTTTTGAAATTACGAAATCCAATGAAAATATCAAAGGCGAGAAGTTATCTCAGAAATAATTACTTAGTAGAGACGAAATTTAGTTTCTGTACTTATTTCTCGGGTCACCACAGTTTTACGAGCAGTAAGAGAATCTTTGGTAGAGATATGTCTACTAAATTTTTTGATTAACGTTAGAAAGATAATTAGAAATGTGAACAGGACTCGACTAATCATCTTTTGTAGGTAGGTACATTATATTATATAATCATCATAATTATGAACATGAAATAATTGACAGAGTTCAATACGCTACTGAAGTAACACCAATATTCTTGGAAGTGTATTTTCCTTGGCTAGTAATTTGTTATTTTGACTAGTACAGTTACTGAGTTATAGCCTCTTTCTTTTCTGGAGCGAGAAATTAATGTTAGTGATAGCTGTGGTACTAATAGTAGGTAGGTTACAATAATATTGTTACTGAGTTCTATCGATAAGTTTTGTTTGATAACATGCCATTATTAATTCAGACAGGGAAAGACTGGAAAACTACAAGTAGACATTGGAGGAGTGGGTTTTGTTTATAAAGCGTTCTATATTAAATCAATGTCACTGGAGACATTACAAATGCTCATGAGGATTTATCAAGATTAAAAACCGCGAGAGTCTAAAGGAGAGACAGTTTACTCATATTACGTTGTACATAATGACTTCTCTCTCAATTAGGTACAATAACCTACATATTACTGCGTTCCTAAGTACCTGCGCGTATTTTACGTACGGAATAAATAAGTCCTCTTACATAACATAACATATAACATAAACTCACGCCTGTATTCCCCGAAGGGGTAGGCAGAGGTGCTAGCACCCACATTTCGCCAGTCCTGTTACAGTAATATGTAAATCAGGGTTTCAACACATGACTCTATCAAATGTTTAACAATGCTTACAAATAAACTATTCTATAACTTCCTCTAAGTATATCTATATAGTAGCTTTTGCCCGCGGTTTCGCCCGCGTGGATGTCGGTTATCGCGACAAAACATTTCTCAAAAGACGTAGGTAAGTATACGATGTTTCATGCTCTAGTGGAGTTTGTTGCGCCGTTTCTTCTCCACCAGCGCAGCGCCTTGGAAGCGGTGGTAAACTTGGATTAAGTAGAATTTTTGTTTTATATAACTGGTTGAAAAACTGTGGAAGCTTGTAATTGGCGTGTACTAACCTAAATGTTGTGTATATGTGAATGTAGCTGTAAGCTCCCCAAATAAAATAAAATAACATAAATATTAAAATTGACGTCAATAAGAAACAATTTTATTGTTGAACATTGAAAATAAATGACTATGACCATGCTTCTAACTTTGAAAATGGTGAACTTTCTATACAAACGTTCATTACCTATTTCACCCTCTTAGTAGTCAAATGAAAAAAGTTGATACACATGTTCATTTAATCCCAAAAGACGTATGTGTACGAAATTTCATGCACCTAACTTTGAAAATGATGAACTTTCCATATAAACGTTTATCACTTATTTTACTGTCTTAGTAGTTAAATTTTGAACAAGTAATAAAATTGAAAATTATGAAAATACCCACGACGTATAAAAATAATTCAATAAATGTTTACTCCAGCGCCCCCTAGTGGTTTGTCACCGTAGCACCTATCTAAGAACCTGCACCAATCAAACCCAAACCAATAATTTAAAACTGCATCAAAATCGGACTAGAATTTTTGGAGAAAATTGGCAACATTGGTTTGCATTAAAAATGCTTGCTGCGCACCCTGTTGAGTTGTCATTGTAACACGTATCTAAGAACATGCTCCAATTATAGCTGAACCCAAAACTGAAAACTTCATCAAAATTGGATTGGTATGCTATACCGTGATATATAGTATGATGGATTTGCACAAACAACAAACAAACACTCAAACATCCTCTCACGCCAAACGCGTATACCGTCTCCGTTCCGTCGTGAATAAAAACTGAAAACTGCATCAAAATTGGATTAGTAGTTTCGGAGAAAATGGCAACATGGATTTGCATAAACACACAAACATCCGTCGTGGGTAAAAACGCTGTTCATTTACCCCTTTAGTGGCAGAATTTCCAAAAATCCTTTCTTAGTGGATGCTTACATCATAAAATGCATTTACTATCAAAATTTCAAGTTTGTAGGTACAGCGGTTTAGTCTCTGCATTGATGAATCAGTCAATCAGTCAGTCAGTTAGTCGGGACAAGTAGTTTTATATGTATACATTGGACACCCATTATAATTGATTTACTTCAAAGCAGAATTTTGCTCAGTAAACAACAACACAACGACGCAAATGTGATACCTATCTTGATAAACTTGAGTAATAAATTTTATTGCATTTATTGGCTCACGTCATCGATGCAGGTCAAGATACGCTCCTTGACTCATGTGGCCTTTCCTTGTAGTTGTAGGTAGGTTAGGTAATATTGAGATGTGGGAGTGGTGATTCAACAAAAGGATATTTTGCTCGACACTATAATATTCTTAATGGAACTATCAAGATCTCTATGACTAAGATCTAAAAATACGTATTATACTGTTAAAAATAAACAAGATTTGTTACGTTTTCAAACTTTTATTATTTACATATTTAAGTCCACACAATACCTAATGAATTATAATTTATATGAATTATCTTTAGGTACTGTTTTATGTAGGTATTCCCATCAAAATCTTCGGAGTAAACTTCACGGCATTGAGATTCAAACAGCAGTTACATCTGTGAAAACTAGAAAGATAAAACTGGATTATCTTAGCAAAAGGTTATACTTACCAGATCATGGAAAGGAGGAACGGACCCCGGATTCCATTTAACCAGCTTTGGCTGCAAACGGAACGGATGCTTGAATGACGATGATGACCGTTTAATTTATTTCATATTTCAGGTATATTTCCATTGTTATGTAAATTGTTATGTTATGTTAGCTATGGAGAAGGACACTTAGTTGTGCGACGGCTATATATAACAAAGTGTGATGCAAGTTGTAGGTAGATTCGCAAGTTTGTATCTACAAGGAGCGAATACTGCCAACGTACGTGGCAGTTAAAATACTGTGTGTTTTATTGAAGCAATTTGTTAAATTCTAGACACGTTAACAGCAAAAATACGCATATAATCCTGTAAAAAAATTATCAGTATAATATTATTATCTAAAATATATTCATATGGTTTAACCGGCATTGTACAGTTGCCATGTCTAGATTTATTACGTATACGAAAAAACGCATAAGTGAGGTATATTTAGCTACTGGGTGGATTAAGAACTTAGCATAACATAGGTACATACAGCTTTAAGACCCATCATGAAGGACTGGCTAGGGAGGAGACACGGGAGCCTGTCGTAACGGCTCGCGCTACATTTTCAAGGATCGTATTTCGTAACCTTGCCAATATTTGTAAATTAGTTCGACCAAGTTGTGTCCGGCATTTAACATCTGACTAAATGTACCTACCTACTATTAAGTGGCAATTGTCGTTTATTAAATGGTCACGACTGATGGGTAGGTATGTACGCCTCCTATTCGCCCATCAAACCTAGCACTACGTTGACATGGCACTTTACATTCAAGTAGGATATAATTTACTGGAGTATACCTACTGGTAATTTCAGTGTACACGTGACCTCTCATAAGTAATTATGGCATAGGTACTGTAATATCCTGAGAACGTTTAAAAACCGATGTACTGACGATTTCAAAATGAAATTGCACGTATAGTGTAAGTGTAGCTTACATCATCACGTTTCCGCTTTCATAACTGGTGTAGGTACTTGCAAACAAGTAATGGCCTACTTAATTAATTTCTAATTAAATTGTTTCATTGATTGAGAGGGTTGTGCAGAAATATGAAAACTGCCATTTTGTGGCAGCAGCTGTCTAGTATATACTCGTAAGTCTACCAAAATCTCGTGGCACGATTATAAAAACAACAATTACGATTTTCATACGGCAACTCTTGTATGACTATTACTTCATTGGAGACATCTCAAAAATTACTCTCGTAGTGGCTAATATTGCCAAGAATAATACACTTATAAGAAGCGTGTTATCGCTTTAAGACTGCGATTATATAATAATATTTTTTCCTTTGAATGAATTTTTACAGCATTAAGTATGCTAAGTATACAAATCGAATACATATGGAAAAAGAATCTACTCGGGCGGGACTCGAACCCGCAGTCTTTCCCTTACAGGGGGAATGCCTGACCAATTCTGCTACGGAGACACGCCCGATATGATTAAAATTTCCCATCTTATACGTCTTTAAGGCGACGGTGGCGTCATATACCGATTTTCTTACGAACTATCGGAATCAATGAATGATGTTACAATCATTTTTAAACATTGATTTTTGATAACTCTGCCCAAACAATTGAATGAATTTTTACAGCATTAAGTATGCTAACTATACAAATCGAATACATAGGGAAAAATAATCTTCTCGGGCGGGACTCGAACCCGCAGTCTTTCCCTTACAGGGGGAATGCCTGACCAAGTCGGCTACGGAGACACGCCCGATATGATTCACGAGTTTCGCCCGAGAAGATTCTTTTTCCCTATGTATTCGAATAATTTTTCCGTTATCATCACCCCATTTTGTTGTACCTTTCGGATTAAATGGGGTGGTGACACTAGTATTCTTGCTTTGTCAGTACCCGATACTTAATTAAATTAAATATAAAAACAAATAAAAAAATGAGACTCCGAATCTTAAGGGTTGAACATAAGATGAAAGAAAAAACGGTCGAATTTCGGGACAAAAGATGTTGGAGATTATTAGATTAAACTTTAGTTGTAAATTAAATATCATTGGAAGTAACAAATTTCCTTTAGGCTAAATTAAGGGCTGACCTTTTTGTATCTATTTATTAAAGAACTTGGCACTCGTTTGATCTTTATTGTTTTACCAAAGGGCCGTTAGCTCTAAGGGTAGGTATTTTTTGTATTAATGCCTTCGTTATTAGATTGTGCGGTGCCTGTGGAGTGGGGCTATAAAATTCCCTTTATTCCCAGTAGTTCCTTTGGCAGTTCCTCTGAAGGGACTACTGAGACTTTTTTGTCCCAGTAGTTCCTTCAAATAAATTAAAGGAACTACTGAGACTATAAAGTCCCTTTAGTTCCTTTGGCAGTTCCTTTGAAGGGACGTAAGTAGTTCCTTTAGTTTATTTGAAGGAACTACAGGGACAAAAAAGTCTCAGAAGTCCCTTCAAAGGAACTGCCAAAGGAACTACAGGGACTTTATAGTCTCAGTAGTTCCTTTAATTTATTTGAAGGAACTACTGGGACAAAAAGTCTCAGTAGTCCCTTCAGAGGAACTGCCAAAGGAACTACTGGGAATAAAGGTAAAATTCACTCACTCACCTTCGGTTTTGCACTTCGACCCGCAGAAGGCGTGCGTTTAAGTCGGTTGAGTCCAACATCAGTCCAACTCCAACATCCCCCCACTGGTTCCGGTAGGGGGGGGGGGGAAGTATCCACGGAGATTTTCCGCACGTAAAAAAAAAGAGGGCTGTAAAATTGAACTGTCATCCTGAACCATTGACGCCTATTAGCCAGACAAGCGACTATAGCCCTCGTCGTTGGGCCAGACACTGATAGACACCATAATACTATTTATTATTCACATTATTGTAAGTATAAAACTTGAATTGGAGAGGCTTGGCGCGGGCTGTGCTTTTGACAGGCCATGTGGCTCAAGACGGTAAAACGGGGGCTGGAAATATGTAAGAAAGTCCTATGTATTTGAAGTGAGAGACTTGAAATCTAAAATGCATGCTCCATATAAGGTGGTGTAATAATAATGCTTCTTTAGAAATCAATCCCCTGTTTGGGTTAAAATAGGGGAATTTGTATGAAAATCTCTAATTTACTCAACGCGTACGAAGACGTAGGCGGCCCCTAGTGTAGGTATAATAATTGTATTGATTGCTCACCAAATAAAAGATCTGCTAACCAGCCTGTATTATTTCGGTTAATATAAATTTCTTGTAGGTTCGGACATTTCAGTTGATAAACACTAGCTGGATCAATCAACCGCACTTAAATAAACATAGAAGCAACTGAAACCAGGCGTGAGTCGTTTAGTACTTTGTTTAAGCAATTTAGTTAATAACTGTTAATAAAACTCTTGTTTGTTGTAATCACATCTGTTTGGCTCGAGTTCTACCCATATAACTTGTACAAATTGAGTGATTGCAGATTGAACGAAATAATATGTTTGCGCTTTGTGGCAATAAGGTTTTATTTTTTAACCACCTTATACTAACAGCTATACAGGATTACTGGTGACTCGACGTATTCCTGCCAGGGGGTGTTAAGACCCAAAACATTACAATTTTGACCCCCATATTTAAGGCCGAAAATCAATATTTCTGCGATTTTCCGAATTAACCCAGAATTAAGCATTCAAGTACAAATTAAAAAAAGTTTTTACCGAGTGAGAATTATTCTAATTTATTCTTGTAGTTGTTTACTAATCTAAAATAGTAATAAAAACTAATAAAATATTGTGAACCATTTTATGCAAAATATTTTTTTTTGTAAATTTACTCCTTGCTCTCCGGTTATTGTTATTAGTCTCAAGAGAATACTATGGCGGTGAGCGTACAAATTACGGAAATAACTTAAGCGTTTATTCAGCTTTCCAAAAGTAACATATTATTTTGATGATTTTGATATGGATAACAAAAATATATTCGGTTGTTTATACTGGAGATTGATGGCGCTTGGTGGAATTCAATTATTCGGTTATTGCGATGCAGGTTGGGCCAACGACACCATAGATCGAAGATCCTGCACTGAATACTTATTTATATTTCAGGGTGCATGTTTAATTTGGATCTCTAGAAAACCAGCCGCAGTGGTCCTGTCAAGCACTGAGGCTCAGTATATGACTCTGGCATCAACCAGCTGTTCAAGAGGCAACTTAATGACATCTGATATCATTTTTCAGGAAGTACTTTAATGTCTATATATTGTGATACCAGAAGCGACATAAGTCTATCAGGCTCAAATGTCTACCATGCTCGCAGCAAGCATATTGATGTCTAGTACATCGTGCAAGAAAAGGTTGCTGCCAAGGAGATACACACAACAAGGGACTACATCGACTGAAGCTCTGCCAGCTCACTGTTAGAATGGGTTTGCTTTCAGGAGAGGGTGTTGGTGTGTGAGCGCCTTGTGCTTTTTTAATATCGTGTTTATTGCCGATGATCCAACGTGGCTTCTCTCTCTCACCGGTCCGCAGTGATGCGTATCAATTTGTTAATCCGTAAACTCTATGTTTAAAAATAATAAAACCGGGTGGTTAATATAATATATTAGTGCTTTATATAGATACATCACGTCGAATTATTATTACTGAGACAAGTTTCCATTATTGCTGATGTTTCCTCTCGTGGCTGGCTGGTACTCGTAGTTTGAGACTACTGAATATTTAATCAAAATTACACCTGCGGAAAACACACATCACAATGAGAGGACTTAGAAATTGGAAATGTTTGTGATACTTATTGTGCTGAAAGTCTCGTACAATCCCTTTTTTATGTGAAATGATACTGACGTCGAGAGGCCGACTAGTTGGACGTCGTCGTCGTAATTGGCTACAATCTATAATGTAATTTCTTCGCACAATGAGATTAAATATACAGATCTCTTTATATTAGAGCTGCGTCCCTGAGCTCAGTGAGCTCACTCTCTTAATAAAATTGAAGTTCCACGAAGGTATGATTTTAGATTAGGCTATCTTCAAATTAGACGCGTGAAGTAGCGCGTTGTCACGCCACTGCTAAATTTTCATACAAATTTTAATGGCGCCACTAAGCATCACTAGCGTATTTGTTAGGAGTGGCACGACAACGCGTGACTTCACCCATCTAATTGAAGGCACCCTTTTTTTTTTTCCGTGCGGAAATCCCCTCGGATACCCCCCCTGCCGGAGCCGGAAGGGGAGGTTATGTCGGACTCGAACCGACTAAAACCGCACGCCGACTGTGGGTCTTGGTGCTAGGCCGGAGGTCAGGTTGTCATCGACATATCCCTCGCACCCCGGCTGACCCAAAGGCACCCTAGTCTAGTATTTTATACTTATGTAACACAAGTATTACTTACTAGCTGTTACCATCTCTAGAAAATTTAGAAATCTTTCACGTCTACTCAGCATCTCTCACACTCTCTCATGGGCTATGAAAAATTTTATGATCATAAATAAAATATGTATTATATTCAGTAGGAACACCATAGTAACTAATAATAATGTATAACTATAATACGAGTACTTAGGTATAGATGATTATCTAGGAAATATTTTTTTATTAATTTTATACCACGTAGGTGGCAGACATGCACACGGCCCACCTGATGGAAAGTGGTTACCGCGGTCTATGGACGTGTGCAATACCACGGGAGTCACACTCGTGCCGCTGACCTTGTAAGAACAGAGAGTTTCTGTGCTATGAGTGCAGAAGGCAGAGCAGGAGAAACCTTTGATCTTCCCACTGATTGCACAAAATATTTCTAGTGAGCTCTGGTAATCTGCTCACCGCCTGGAACACAACATGAGGTTATATATAAGAGTCTTGTACAATCTTCTGTACGCCTGAAACCAAATACATGTTTTTTTTAACGAAGTAGATGCAATTTAGTGTAGATCTCAACCATCAGGATTGTGGCTTATCTATCTCTATATCAAGACAGCAGCGAATTTGGCAAATACGTGCAATTTTTCCCTAGTTTCTGGGAGCTTTCCGAATTGAGGTCGTGACACCGTCGTTACAAAAAGGTACAGAAAAGGCCGGTTTCATGTCACGAGCAAAAAGGCACGTAGGTACCTAATACGTAATATCTGCGCTTCATCAAACTGAGTAGGTAGGTACCTACCTCAGAACAGAAAAAGTTGATTTATCTATTTATTGTTGTGTTGTATTTTTATTGTGGCACCTACTATATGAGTAACATTTATTTACAGCAAGTAGTATCTATATCTTAACGCGGGACCTCGTAACAAGCAGCGGCGCGCGTGTCGTTTGAAGTTAGGTGAACAACTCGTCATTAAAATAAATATCATAATAAATTAATCTGATACCCTTAATTCCATGACGATCCTTGTTATAGACGAGTCGTAGGTCGATTCTATTACTATGGGCTTACGACCCGATTTAGCAACCGGCTCTGATGGAATTTCCCCAGCCGTAATACCTAAAGTCAAATAGTACGATCCTTGTTCCCTTTTATCAGACATATTTGTAATATCTCTTTCCGCACTGGTGTTTTCCCAAATATTTCTAGAAAGGCCCTGGTACACCCAATTTACTTAAGTATAACATAACCTCCATTGCAAATTACAGATCTATTTCTGTCCTCCTATCCACGATGTCTAAAATCCTTGAAATACACCTCAATAAGAGAAAACTACAATTTCTCAACAAACTTAAAACGAATGTGAAACACCAATACGGTTACAGACCCCATATCTTGACAGAAGATGCCGCCGCAGATCATCGGACACCTGGACCAGGGCCGAAAGCCCTAGGAAGCTTCCTTGACATACAAAAAGCACAACATATTATACACTTCTTATAAAGCTCGCATGATATTTTCAAAGACCACCTGAAAAATCATTCCCAGAGCATCACGATAAATGGGATAAACAGTGATGACAGACCTTTCGAATATGTCATTCCACATGGCTCAATCCTGGGTCCCATTATGTTCCTTCTTTATATTAACCAGATCTGTGACATTGACCTACCCAACATTTACCTACGCGGACGATACAGCGGTGGTTATACACGGCTCAAATTGGGCGGATTTTAAAACCATTGCAGAACGTAGTCCTATCATAATGGGCTATCTTCTATCATTCAACCTTTCTAAGACTCAGTTCATCCCTTTCGCCATTACAAATTACACCCAACCGCCACCTATGAGATATACATAAACTCACATTGCAATGGTCAATAACTGCGGATGCCGCCCTACAATGAAATCTGAGAGCACAAAATACTTAGGCGTTTACATCGAATGTACCCTAACCTGGCACTTACAACTTGTGAAGCTTATTACTAGAGTCAGACGCCTTATACACCTTCGAAATTCATAGACTACCTACTTCCAACTATTAGGTAATATGTGCTACTACTGCCAGTAGGGAGGGACTCCGTTTGACCGGACGGGTGATCAGCCCTTCTGTGTCAGGTCATTTCACCCATTTCCCCTATAACAACTGTCAGACATGTTTGTATGGCAACCAGGACCGACTGTTAAACGTACTCTCTGAGGCACGATCAGACCAATGCAAATACTCTTATTCATGCACACAAAATAAATATTTGCACTGAGCGGGGATCGAACCCGCACCTCCTGCGTAGCGGCCGCGTTCACTACCGCCACGCCAGGGGGGCTGTCATATTCATAGACATGCAGATCTCGAAGCCCTTACCATGGTCTACACCGCTTTCTGCGTATATCTGTCATCGTATCCCAGTCTGGGGTAGAGCTGACAAAACGCACCTTATAAAACTAGAGAGAGCGCAGAGAGCGGTACTGAAAGTTTCACATTTCAAACCAAATAGATTCTCCACTTAAGACTTACGACGCCGCAACATGAACACTGTCGGAGTTCATAAAATACTTGGAGTTTCTCTGAAGGATAGAATTCGAAATGAGGTCATCCGACAAAGAACTAAAATTACAGAATTGAATGAATTATTTTTTATGCTAACTATAGAAATACATCCATTGCAAGGGAAAGACCGCGGGTTCAAGTCCCGCCCGAGCGATTCACTTTTTCCTAATATATTTGATAAAATTACCGACCTAGCTCGCAGAATAAGCAAGCTGAAGTGGCAGTGGGCTGGTCACGTGTGTCGAAGGTGATTTATTGGTACCAGTGTGACGCTGGTACCTTGTAAAGTAAGTAGGAGGTATACTTAGGTACTGATACTGTGCAGTGCTGGGCTGGAATGGATGGTATTCGTTTGGACAGAAATAAAAAGCACATTCTCACTAAGTATAATTCCATTGTTTCTTAAGTCAATACTTAAATATAAAATATATGTTACTAAAGAACACATGTTACTATCAATTATAATCAGTCATTCAATCACTCAACATTGATTCAAGTTTGTAATTTTATATATTATTAACATTATATATTTAATATCGTTCATTAATATAACGCTGGAATGCACGGAGTATATTAAAAAAAAGAACACAATTTGTTTATGAACAAGGGAACTAGGTAGTTTCTAATACGGGGGGCGAGTCGGGGACACAGTTGTCCCCTTCCTGAGGAGGGCCAGACCGTAAGGGATGGCCCTGGGGCAGCCGGGGTGCGAGGGATATGTCGATGACAACCTCACCTCCGGCCTAGCACCACGACCAACAGTCGGTGTGCTGTTTTAGTCGGTTCGAATCCGACACAACCTCCCCTCCGGCTCCGGTAGGGGAGGTATCCGAGGGGCATTCCGCACGAAAAAAAAAACGTAGTCTCTAATACAAAAAAAAAACACAATAGTAGGTAAGTAATAAAAAACATATTATACGATATAGTTAAGCCTAATAGAACCATTTAGGTATAGTCTTTTAAATTTTAATAATCTATTCGGTTTTAGATTTTTTATACTAGAAGGTTAGTGTTTTCTACGAGTTAGATCAACATTTAAAAGTTATGGCACTATTTTCTATTATAAGGCAAATAATGGAAAAAATGTTAGCCTCAATTAGGTACAGGCAACTCAATTGTATGCCTACGAGTCCCAAAAGACTTATTAAATCTTTTGCCCAAAGAAAATTACACAGGTGCCAGAAGTTCTTCGGTGCATTATACACCTTATAGTCCAATAGCACAGAACAGAAAAAAAAGAAGTCACAAGCAAAAAGGGATAACTGTGGTCGGCGGTTCGGCGTGCACTGATCGTTGAATAATTCTGCGCATATAAAATGGGTCCATATTGGCTCACATAAAATTTTTAATCCTATTTCTTTTTCTTACTACCGATTTGTGTTCATAATCATCAGTATCATCACACTTCATAATTTCATTTTTCATACTTTTTTATTACTATCATCGTACCTCATAACAGTTGGTGATCATAATTTTTTTAATAATCCTACCAAGAACCAGTTTAAATCCATAACTTTTTTTTCTGATCTTTTTCTTCGTAACATTCTATTATCATATTGCTTTAATTAATAATGTTGTTACTACGAACATACTTCCACAAAAAATCTTTTTGCATAAATTCTGTCTACTTTTCTAACAAAAAATAGTTTTTGGCGCTTCGCCGGCCGCTGTTGCGGTAAGCTCGCTTCGCTCGCTCGGCTCGTTTTATGAAAATTATAGTTATTTATTCGAATGATTATGAGTTTCGATCATTAGTATAAACAAATATATTAAAACAAAATATTAGTAAAAACGAAGTGTATGATTTGTGATAATTATTATGAATTTAAATGATTATGTTTTTGAATATTTAGTTTTAATATTTTTTATGAATATCGATCATTATAACTTTAAATTGTATGAGAAACATTTTCGGACCTCCGATGATAGGAGTTGAAAAGTTATGTAAGACAATGCGCACCCGTATAAAATAATATATTACAAAATAACTGACGAGGTAAACGTTTAATAATTTAAATTATCCGAGAAATCGAACAATTAAGGGCGAGGCCTCACTTGTGTGTTGCGCTGCGTCATCGCAACGGATCAGGATCATTCTTAGAAATTAGTAATCCAATAAAATTATAGCAATGAGACAAATTCCTTTAAATTTCTTAGAAGGGGCCTGCTCTTTTGTGATGACGCAGCGCAACGCCACAAGTGTGGCCTAGCTCTAAGCAGAACGAAAGAATGTCGATGTGAGGAAATATTTTTGTTAAACACTTCAATGAGCGACAGTTATTATATCGTTAAATTGTGTTCATACAAAAATTACTATTAATTATTGTACACCATGGCCCACGCTTGGCCATGCTCTATAATACACAACTGTAGGTTATCATCAAGTAGGTGTTCACACAATGGTCCATTGCTCATATATTATATACGTCACCAACCTCAACATGCGGATTGCGCGCCACGGTACGGTACGCAATTTCACGCCACTGTATACCATCCATCGCCCGTCTACACAAGGGCCAGTGATGGGCTATGCTCTACAATGCCCAATGGGTAACTGTAGGCCATTTATACCTACGTTATCACCATAAGTATACTATTATTTATACGTAGATATTAATTTCAAGCTGAACTTAACTTGAATTAACTCGAGTCGTATTGCACACGTGACTACTGTCACTACTGTCATCGCGACTGTAAACACGACAGCAAATGCTACGCCACGATTCCTTTGTACTACTTAGTTCCAGGCCTCGATTCAGCTAAAGCCAAATCACAATGGTGCCACCGCCACTGCAGAAAACGGCATTAGGTAAATAATCGACTTTAAATAAGCGATGCCGTTAAAGTTCAAAATTCAATGACTTTTTGCAGAGTAATTAAAAAAGTGTAATAAAACCGTGCTCATTTCATTTTAAACTTTATCTAGATATAAGTATAGAAATAAAGTCTACAATTTAATGTCATTTTTTGCAGTACCAACTGCGGCACCACAGTGGTTTAGCGTTGGTAGAATCGAGGGTCAGGCACACTACAAATAAATCATGGCATAGAATTACCTGTATTGTACTGCACAACCACTAGTCGACAGATTGCGCACAACGATGGCCCACTACACACCACTGTCCACAATTGACTCTGTACCCATTGGCCCATCATGGGCCGTTGTGTAGGTAAACGTTTATTATGAGAACTGACGACACGTCACACACAATATTGGCTCGTGTACACAGTAGCGATGGCCTGCAGCACAGCGAGCGTGAGCCGTGGTGTACTCGAGCCTTTAGTATTATTAGTACATACCACAAATTATCCTGGAGGTAATATGAAATGGGGTACGCCACGCTAATATTATTATTAATGCAGCGATGTGCTATTTCTATTGTTTTTTTCTGTTCTGAGTTCAATACTTTGTAAACAAAATATTTGGTCGCTGTATGCTGTGAAAACTACTTGATTACTTATAATTAATTTAATATCCTACATATATTTTCTATTATAGTGAGCTAGGACAACTAAATGCGTAACTTCGATAAATGCATCGACAAACAATAAACATTATCAAAGATAATTAAATCTAACACCAATAAAATATTTTGTTCGTTAATTAGTTCGAGGTACAATTGATTTCTTCTACCGTATTAACACAGGCAATCAATCAATTTTAACTATATAGGTATAATACGATTAATACTGCTACACACTTAAAAATAATGTAAATCACTAAAATGAATCTTAACAAAAACCAAAGTTTTAAAATGTCTTCATTCTACACAGTCACATTAACCGGAACTACTCAAACAGCTTACATCTGGCAAACATACATAATATATACACCTCAAAATAGGTACAATTGACGTAGATGCACCGAAAGTATTCGTTTTAAATACGGAAGCGAGTTGTGAGGGAATTTGCTTGAGAAATGTGTTAACTAGATGATCCAAGTTGAATCAATAGTTTCGCTTCAGTTCAAATTATTTTACAGTTCCGCGTTAGTAGAAAGGTGCTGGATACAAATCTTGCTGAAAGGATAATTCCAAACGCCCACAACTACTCCGGTAGTTCACCAGACTAACATGTTTGTGTGTGAACATAGTGTTACGATATTACGTGGCTGGAGGACAATTCCACTCTCCTGTGAGGGCTATCAATTACAGACTGTGCTGGTTTAATTAATTTAGTGTGACAGTAAGTGTTATGTACTATGTAGTTGCGACGATATTATAGTTTTTATACTACATTACATGTTTTATTTGTTTTGTTGCCATTCTGAGCTTATCATTAGATATACTTAATTTAATTGAACTAAACCCCCGTTGTACAAAAAGTACTCTTAACAAAAATATTATTAAAGCAAAAGTACACTTAAGTAGATCACTACAAAGATACTGTATTCTACCTATATTTGTTTTATGTGGATTTATTATAATTTAATATATCTGTAACGAGATCGCGTGTTCTGAAAACATTGTTAAAGTGATAGCTGCGGAGTGTGAGTGCTTCACTCTTTATTTGCCCAATGACAAACCATTGTGTGTTGTAGAATTTATATGCATCTATGGATTCCTATTCAGGTTTGTATGATGAAAACAAATACAATGACACTGAGTTACAATACTTTAAAAATATTTCTTAGTCAATGTGTCTAAAAACGAAAGATAAAATTCGTTAAATCCATGAATGTTTTAGCAATATTTTTAGTGCTTAGGTATTCAATGTTATGAAATAACAACAACAATATTAAGTCGTAGTTGGCGAAATGTAGGTGTTAATACACCTTTGCCTACCCATTGGGGTATTTACAGGCGTGAGTATATATACATTGTAATATTATAAACGATGTCATTCCGTGAGTATCTATTGCAGAATGTTTTGTTCCGTCAAAGTCAGTTACAACTTTAGCAAATATATAAATAATGTCCTGTGCATGCATAGTTGAAACTTAGTTTTTCCACTTAAGTATTTGATAGGTTTTTATCAGTGGCGAGGAGTCCATATATGTAATCTGATTGCTACCAGCTTACCTTCGCAGAGATTGCAGAGATGTGAAGAATGCATTTTTTCAACTTATTATATTTGCAGATTTTTTTTTCACCGGCATTTTTTTTTGCATTCCACCCTACGCCGCTAGTTTTTTCTTGAACCGTAAAATTAATGCCAATTTTACCCCCGGCACCGTAATCACTAACACAATCCATACCTACGAGTTGAGATCACTGAAACTACATTAATGTACGCGTGCTGCACCTATTTCTTTGGACAACAACATAAATTTCCTATTACACTGTAAAGTACCATTACATCATCTAAGTGTATCCTGAAATATTGCATTGATCTCATGATATTTAATTTTATTTCTATTATTTTTACTGAAGCAGTAAAACGTAGCTACTAATTGGACTATTATCAAAATGTGTACGCTTTTTAATAAAACGGAAAGGACAATAATTTAATATGTAGTAAGTATAGGTAATATTTTATAAAATCTCTTCCCCGATGTCATTTTCCTGCCAAATTTATTTTAATTTAATCGAAACTCTAAGCTATATTAACTTACATATAAATAAACTTTAGTAAAACTCTTAAAAGTATTATCAGCACGTCGCGGCGGGGACCAATGATTTAAGGGCCAATAGCACTGCGACAAAGTCGTACGTGTTGGATTAAAGGAGTTTTCTAATGCTCTTGTAAATGGCAATACCTCACAATACATCTATTCAATATTGAATCCATGAAATAAAATACTACTCTTTATCAATATTGATGACCTCCATTCTAATCAGCGTACACATAAAGTAAACATTATAGTAATGTATGTTTATTTACAAAGTTTTTTCTTCTAGTGAAACGTATGGGTAAAAGTCGTCGTTTTTTCTTAGCACCTAGCTGCAGCAGCAGGTTTCTGGCCTCAGCGAGAGTCACAGCGTCGTTTCCGTCCTCCATTCCCGATATGAACCCGCTCTCTGGGCGAGAGAGAGCCGGCGCGTTAGCGGGCAGAAGAGAGAACCATCGATCTATTTTTGCGCTCGAGGACAGCTGTCATGGGAAAAAATAGAATTATTAGTAACGCATGCAGTGTTATAAAGTTATGACAATAGTTATTTGTTATACAAGAGTGCAAAGTTGCTTTTTAACCGCGTGTTCAATTTTGATGACCGAGCAAGCGAAGGATTAAAATTGAATCCTGAGCGTTAGCGAGGGAATCAAAAGAGTACGAGGTGAAAAATCTTTGCACTCGAGTGCAACACGTAACTTTTCATTCCACCTCAGCGAGGAAATGACTAAATGCAAAAAAAAACGTTTACAATCACAAGATAGATACACTTTTATTTCAGTTTAGGTATTAATTACTACATTTTCACTTCCTTGTTTTTAATATAAGGTTTAACAATGACGTGAAAAAATGCCGCGTAAAGAACCGCGTACAAAGCAAATTGAAAAAAGAACACCAAGAAGGTTCCGAGTCTGAGTTTTTAACAAATTAAAAAAAAGTTGTATGATATATTCGGCACCATAGAAGTAGCAGTAAATAGGTTTAATGTTTTTTTTAATTCACAAACTTAGTGCACACGATGTTCTAAATTCAATTTACTTTATCCTCTAGAGAATAAAAACGGCTTTTCCACTCAGATATTGAAGATTAAAAATACTCTTTCCGAGATGGTGGGATGAAAAATTATGTATCTGCGCGCCAGTAATCCATACTAATATTTTAAATTTGAAAGTAACTCTGTTTGTTACGCTTTCACGCCTAAACCACTTAACCGATTTTAATGAAATTTGGTAAGCATAGGGGTAGATTAAACCTTGGGATAGGCTATGTTTGGGCGCGATAATCGATACCCACGCGGATGTAGCCGCGGGCAACAGCTAGTTTTATAATAAACCTAATTGATGCCGCTGGCTCCACACGAGTGGATGTTAATCGCTATCAAAAGTATCCTAATCTTAGACCTACCAAATATAGGTACACAAAAAAATATAAAAATCAGTCAAGCTGGTTGGGAGGGGTTTGTGGAGTAGTCCCGAATTCCAGAAAAGTTAACAATTGAGGTTCCGTTTGTCAGAGGACACTGTAGCGAGAAGCGAGAACTTTAGATAAGTATCTGTTATATTATTGTTGTGTAGGTTTGTAGCTGTTGGAAATATGTTACTAAAATTATCAAATCAATTACATAAGTATTTTAGATTGTACTGTATACAAGTCTTTGTGTACCTATTTGCTCATTTTAACTAAACGCACTAAATCTAAGCACATTACCTATGTTTTCATAATTTAAACGCCTTACACGTTACCTTCCACCCTGAAAATCCAGATAACCAATTGTATTGTTCCCTATAAAATTTGATACAAGTTGGTATAATAATACAATACAATGCACTATTTAATAAATATGCTTAAATTCATATAGGGCAAATTAACCCTAAAAATAGTAGGTACGTGGAGCCGCCTTTACGATCCCCTGAGGGATCAAAAAAGGGGATCCAAATGTACTGTGGAACACCCGACCTAGTGCGGTTGCAGTGATCACACTATATATTCAGTAGGTAGGTATATGCGACAATGTGCAGCAGACATTTATAATGTAGGTCATCCGCGTCGCAAAGTTTAGGGCCATAGTGTACGCTTCGAAAATCCATAACTTCACTTACAAAATAAACTTCATTGTGTAAATGCATTGTAAAAAGCACTTTTGTCAACGCAGGTCAGCTTGCGGCTAACTTCGAAACTGGCGAAATGCGATATTATGCATGTACCTAGCAACTGGCAGATAACCTCCCTAACCTGTGATATTATGGTAAATTAAAGTAAAAAAGCCTAATGGCAATAGGCTCGCTACCTATTACATTGGGACCTAAACATAAACTGGCGAAATGTGGGTGACAGCACCCCTGCCTACCCCTTCGGGGAATATAGGCGTGAGTTTGTATGTTATGTTATGTTAAGTTTTTGTATAACAAGTTGTCGGACTTGTTAGCACCTGCTAGGTTGTCATTTACCCACGAGCCCCTAAAGCACTGTATTCAATTAATCATGTATGTATTTATTTCATTAACCTGTAAATAAATTATAATCAGTTAAAAAAAAAAAAATTATCATGTTAAATTATGTTAAGGAAAATTTCCAAAATGTGTGCATATATGAATTTCATTTCATTAATTTTAAATTAACCCTGAAACACACAAGCACGTCATTTATTGGCCGATAATCACGCATGCGATGCGTTCCTATTTTAATTTTTTTACAAATATTATTTACAAAAAAAGTATCTAAGTATGTTTATCCGCATTCTAGATTCCATAACACGAGCTAATTAAGCTTACCATGGGTCTAGATAGAGTTGTGTAGAATGTTGTGAAAAAAAAAACGGGTACAAGGTATCTATCTCTCTATGTATTAATCTGCAGCACTCGGGTAACTGCCGAATTTTCTTCTACGTACTATGTTTTTTCCGAAAATTACGTACGCCGCGTGGCCGTTATTATCGCGGCAGTGTGTCGTTGTAGCCGCCTTCAACATAATGCAGGTACTAAAACAGATATCTATAACAATAACGCGAGAATAACGCGCCTGTGTGATTAAAGGTTTATCTACACATATAAGCAGTGCCCGTGACGTGGACGGACCGTGCTCCGTCACGAGCTCAAAAACATATAGTTTTGTACATTTTATATGAACTTGTTCACACACGTCCTTACCCAGACCGGCGACGGAGCTTCAGTACCTTAGTTTAAGCATGCCACGACCCGGTCACGTCCCGGGCACGGTCAACTTCCAGCTATTAGGTAATCTGTGGCACGGTTCTCATGTGTGTGAATGGACCTTTAGGCTTTCAGAAAAGCAAAGTAGTTCACTACAATATCACAGTCTAAATATGCGAGCATGTTTGAGACATTCATTGTAAAGGCTTGTCGTTCTATACCGTCACACACGTAGCAGAGGTTGGAGTGAATATTTTATGATGTGTGGATACCCACAGCTGCCTACATGTTTGTGTGGGTCCCAGCTGCCTTCAGTCTATTACAATTACTGGGATATGGATGCCAGCAAATACAGCGTAATTGATTATGTAGTTAATGAAATCAATAAGGCGATCCTCGAAATCTCATTTAAAATAGGTACTACTTATACAAACATCAATCGTTTACTACCTGCCTAAGCATCTTATGATATGTAGTATTAGAGCCGATATCACTAACTTTAGACTGATCAGATTACCAAATCGTTAATAAGTTAGTTCAGACTTTTCTCAATATTGATTTTGGGTTTAAACACCGGGATTTTGGTCTTGCAGCATAACTATTTTGTGTTATCTAAATGGAAGACATGTCTAATGTTATGCTTACTATTATCTGGTAATCTGATCATAGTGTTATCGACTCTTATATTACTTATTATTGTCAAATGTTTTTAGTAACTTGCACTGTATGTATGTAATTTGTTTGGGTAAAATCTTGCCGCTCGATTTTGAAGCAGACATCCTCAACCGACTTTCATAAAATTTTGTTGATATTTGTTTCTGATAATTACGGTAAACTTATATTCCATTGCTTAACCTATTTAGACGGAGACTATGCGAGACAATTCTAATCCAGGCGGGGACGAGTGAGTGGCAATGTTTTAGCGAATGTTTAGAGTAGGTAAGCAACTTTTTTCTGTCCTTTAAAGAATCGTATCTTCGAGGCGAGTAACTCGCCCCGTCCGTCGCCGTCGTTTAATCTAAATGAAGCTTAATAGAATAGTAATAAGTTGTCAATCTTTTTTGAATGTTTAAAAATCTGTTAAGTAAGTAGATAGATTTTGACTTCAACAATTTAAATCACTTCATGATACGTGACAGGATATTGAGTAATTACATTTTGGACGCGTACAATAAATACATAATTTACTCTACTTAATATTTATATTATTTAATCACTAGGTAATTCTTTCCTGGCACCCTTAATCCGAATACACTCTTGCACAATGGCTTCAAAGTCGGTACGTTATTAAGAGTTTGTTTAGACCATACAGTGCTAATATTTATTCTGTGACCTTTTATGTGAGAATAGATAGTCACCTTAACAAGCTTTTTAAAGTTCACAAACGTAAAGTTTTAGTAAAAAAATGATCGAATACACATTGCAAGGTAAATAAAGACTGTTGCTTCCTCATGGTCAAACTTCTTAGTACAACACTGTTCATCTGCAACTTTAAAAAGCGGGTGGTGCCTAGTAATTAAAATTTTGGCATATCATTTCCAAAACATTTGTAATAGTAATATTTCGCGATAATAACTTTCCAACGACTACACTGAACGTAGAGTTAGAGTAGGTAATCGGAGGCGACAAAGGCTCACACTGTTGCTTGTTCAGTCTACTTGAACTTGGATTTGTCTTCAATTAAGTGGCGGTAACCTCACTAGATAGGTAGTGTAATGCACTTAGCGAGGTAGCTAACCTTTTGCCCATATCTAAAGCAACTTAGGCCCGTGTTCCAGAACGAAACAGAGCCTTGAATTGATTTTCATTGACAGATTGTCAATGACAATCTGAACACAGTACTGGTTATAAATCAAGATTCAAGACTGGGAATCTTTCTGATATAATGGCTTTAGAATACTCTAGTATTTTCGGCTATGTATCTGGGTGTGTCCCCTAACTCCCATCCCTTAAGTAATAACTGTGAAATAGGTACTTTGTTACACTCAGTTGGTTTGCCCAACTGTAATTCCACTCATTCTAACTTAGATGGCAGAAAATACCACCGCATCTATAAATTCCTTTCACGCTCCATCGGATTTATACCCTATCTAATAATAAACTTCTGTATTTGATGTTAACTTTCCCCTATTGCATTTTATACTTTTGGACAACTTACGGGCATTTTTTTACGATTTGCAGAGTATCATATTTTTATTCTGGCAACGCATTTTTCATTTTTTTTCCTCGCTTTATTTATTTCTTTTAATTATGATAATACAAACAAATAAACTTTTAATATGTTTACACAAGTATGATAAGATCACAAATATTTTTGTATACAGCCTAGAAATGGCGTAATCAAAATAAAATTTCAATCGATAAAATTCGATATGCTTTTTGAGACCTTGTAATATAGATCGTTCTGACGATAAATATCTAGTTAGCCTTCTGTCGGTTACTTTCAATTCAGCAACTCTGTTTACTTTGATGCGTCTCTTTTTCATATCGAGATCTTCCAGCAGGTTTTAATTTATTTTACTTAGTGGTAAAGTATTACTTTATTTAGCTCTATGCTACCAGTCAACTAGCTTCTCCATTTACTTGGACGGTGGTCTATATTAAGCCCTGTCCGAGTAAGCACTTTTCCTAACCATTTTTTTCACCTTTGTTAATTTTCTATACGATCTAGGTACTTAAAATTGGTCTTAGAGTCAATGGGATATTTGCCATGTGTACTGTTCAGTTGCAAGCACCATTACTACAGAGCGGAGTTCTTACGTGATCATGCCAAACCACAGAAAGAAGAAATCAAAACAACACCATGTTAAATATCCCGTAACTCTAATACTAATGCCATTGGCCATGACGAAAAATGGTGCTGTCGAAGGCTGTATTTAGTTCAGTTTGTGTAAGTGTTATCGGAAGCCTTACCCTCTTTTACCTTCCGCTCACCTTGGCATCCGGCGACACAAGTTCACTGTTCATAGCTTATTGATAATTTCCGGCTTTTAAAAGTTTTCTACCTCAGTTTAAATTACTTACCATTCAATTCATTTAGCAGCAAGCGTCGTCTTATAAAGTTCGGTTTCACGTACGATATCAAGTATATCTCTATTTATCTAAGATTTACTAGATTTTTCTAAGAATAAATTGTCAATTACAGTAGGTATGAAATTTAGAAAAGGCAACTTATTCTGACCAGTAGCGTAGAAATGAAAATAAAATATAGGTACTTAGTATTATTTTAGCTAAGGTCTAACTTACTTATAGACCTTGCTTCTTCTTTCTAAACAAACCCTGATAATTTTAAGGCTTTATTTGGCCCGGTCAATTTAGACATTCGAAGGTACATAAATTCCCACCAAGCTGAAAATGAGTAAAATTGTTCAAAACATAATTATAAACAATACCTGAAAGTTTCCCATCATTCTTGTGTAAGGAAAAAAAAATTCAAGCAAAGGTCAAAAAAATAAGTATTTCGCGATTTTCAGCAAAACGGTAAGTTTATCATAAAAGTACCTCAGACAAAAATTGTAGATTATAAAATTATATATAAAATAATGGTGAGGCCTGTGGTGGTAACAATACTAAAGAGCAAAACCGGTGATATTAGTGATCAAAGTAATTGCAGACCGATTTCCCTGGCTACCATATTGGATAAGGTGCTTGATAGTTTGCTTAACACACGGCTTGACAAGTACCTAAGTATCCATGACAACCAGTTTGGGTTTAAAGCAGGACTATCCACGGAATCAGCAATCCTGTGTTTGAAGCAGACTGTCAGGTACTACACCGATAGGCAGACACCTATTTATGCTTGCTTTCTCGAACTATCGAAGGCATTTGACTTGGTTAGTTATGACATCTTGTGGCAAAAGCTGGAGGAAACCTCGATGCCAGAGGAGTTACTTCATATTCTAAAATATTAGTATCTCAACCAGGTCAACGTTGTTAGATGGTCGAGTGCGACATCTGAGCCGTATAGGTTGGAATGCGGTGTGAGACAGGGGGGACTCACGTCCCCTAAGCTTTTTAATCTATACGTGAACGCACTGATTGGGGAGCTAAGCAGCACCCGTGTCGGTTGTCACATAGAATGGAATGGAATCTGTGTGAACAATTTAAGCTATGCTGATGATATGGTGCTGCTTAGCGCCTCAGTCTGTGGTTTATCCAAACTATTGAGTATATGTGACCGTAACGCCTTGAAGCACGGCTTAATCTACAACGCAAGTAAAAGTATGTGCATGGTCTTTCGAGCTGGGGGTCGCAGGTGCCCAAGCAACATACCATCTATTAGGTTGAACGGGAATGAACTGACTCTAGTTAACCAATTTAAATATTTGGGACATATATTGACTTCCGACCTAGGAGATGATGCAGATATTAAGAGGGAGCGAAGGGCGCTGTCTGTGAGGGCGAATATGATAGCCCGGAGGTTTGCAAAGTGCTCGAGGGATGTCAAAATTACTCTTTTTAAGGCATTTTGTACATCCTTCTATACTTGTAGCCTTTGGGTTTCATACACGCAGAAGCAGTACAGAGCCCTTCGTGTCCAGTATAACAATGCGTTTAGGATGCTGATGGGGTTGTCCTGGCGCTGTAGTGCTACCGGTATCTTTGCCGAAGCGCAAACTGACTGCTTCTACTCAACCATGCGAAAACGATGCACGTCACTAATGCACAGGGTGCGGGCCAGCTCCAACAGTATCCTGAGAGTATTTTCGAGTAGATTTGACTGTCGGTACATTAATCACTGTAGCAGGGTTCGTGTACTGACTAATAAACAAATGAGCAAGAGTGAATGCTAATCATTGCTCATTGAAGATGATTTAATTTCAATCTACCAATTTGTTTAATTTTTAATTTAATTTTCATTTGACATACTTATTTCTCAATTCACGTATTCACGACCAGGGTGGTGACTCCCGCTCTGGCTCGTTCCTGGGGCAAAGGATGGCTATTGCGATTCAGCGAGGCAACGCGGCCAGCATCATGGGCACCTTTGCGCCGGGAACGATACGGGGCGGGTTATTTGATACGACATAACCACGGAAGCACTCCGTGTATATATTTTTGTACCGTGTATTTGACATATAATAAAAGAAAATGGATATATATAAAAAATAAAATAAAATAAAATTTAATTTAATATAGTAATTTAAAGTACATAATTGATGTAATGCTGTATAATTGAAATTGAATCGGATTTAATGACATAATATGTGTTCTGTGTATTTGATATTAATGATAGTGTATAATAATAATGAATTTTTGTAATAATTTAATTGATTGAGTCTTTGTTACTTGAAGAATAAATGAATTTGAATTTGAATTTGAAAAAATGTATCAATAGTTTTTTCTTACGAGCCACCGTTTCTGAGATATACCGATTCAAAAAGTTATAAAAATTGTTATCAATCAGCAGAAGGAGTAGTGAGTAAGTTAATCGTTGGTTTAACCGTTGGGTAGTGGTACTCGGAAATTGTGAAATGCGAATACTCAGTTACCGAGGACTTTAAGTTACGATTAGATAATAACTTTTATAACTTTTTGAATCGGTATATCTCAGAAACGGTGGCTCGTAGGAATAAACTGTTGTTACATTTTTTATAGATAATTTTACAATCTACAATTTTTATCTGAAGTGCTTTTATGATAAACGTACCGTGTTTTGCTGAAAATCGCGAAAATCTCATTTTTTTGACCTTTGACCTTGAATAATTTTTTTTCCTTACACGGGAATGATGGGGAACTTTCAAATTTTGTTTTTAATGATATTTTAAACAATATTACCGATTTTCAGCTTGGTGGGAATTTATGTAACATTACTTTTATTTTTGGTCTAATTTGACCGGACTATTATTCAAAATACCTAAACATGTTTACGGAAAAAAACGTGATTATCTGTGTGACGAGAATAAAGAGATACGCCTTTTATCATAAGGGTAAACTAAAGCAATCTACTCATTGACAAAAGGTACTAGCCACGGTGACTGGTGTTGCGGACAGCGGGTTACTTATTTAGATTTTTTATGAGGAATTATTTGTACATCGGGTATCTGATATTCTAGTCTGTGGTGGCGCTCGGACTATAACACTATTATCTCAATTTGAATTCAACCAAAGCAATCTCTGCTCTATATTGACATTATAAATATACCTACTCGCTTATCTTAGTTTTGGATTATAGTGAAAAAGACTTTACTTAACCAGTAGTATTACCAGCATATCGGCTCTCACAAAGTAATAGTTATATTATAAGTTTTGGGGATTCACCATCCCATGAGTTATTGGTGAATATTAAAAATAGTTAATAGGCAGTTTTCAGCAGCACGAGTGTGACATCCCTGGTATTACCTACGTACATAGGTCATGGTTACCAATTTCCATCAAGTGGTGCTTTTAAGCCATAAAAAAGGTACCTTCACGAATAAAATAATTATCATTGGTTTATATATCGATCGCTTGGGACAAACCTTGTAAGTCTCCCTTGCAGTTAGCTACATAAAAATCAGATACAGTCAGCATCAGATCATTCTTGATAAATAAAGCTCAAAATGATTTTAATCCCTGTAGACCGATTGTTCTGATATTTTTTCAAGAATTACAAACAATCACAAATAATTGGAAAGAAATACATACCAGAAATTATATATTTTATTTGTTCTTTACAGATATAAATAGTGTGGGTGCTCCCTACAGTGTCTGGTATGTTGTAATTTACGCCTCGTACCACCTGTTTGGTACATACTATTAGTTCGAACAATAATACAAATAAGATCAATAAAATAGCTTGATTTGCCCTTAATACGTTAGTTTTAAGACCGTAGTGTGACTATGTAGTCAAGGTATTTCTGACGCTGACTGTACCTAAAATATAAAGGAGCCCCGAAGTATTAATATTCATCCAGCACTGCACTTACACGTTATGGGCCATAGTCAAAGTAACATGCACAACTTTTCTGGTATCACAAATCCATAAAATGACCTATAAAGAAAATGGGCCAATTGTAGAAAACATTTATTAATCCAGTGAATAGGTGGTATTATATGAAATGGAATAATACAACATTGTTGGTGACTAGTTTATTTAGGTACCAGTGAGGTCATTGCATTTGAAGACGGGGCTGAACTAGAACATTCACAATAATTAGGTAATGGTAATAGGTTTCTACTTACAGATATATGCGTAAACATTTATCTATTTTCTACTCGTGATTACATCATTATTTAACACTGAACATTTAATGGATACTGCTTGAAACATTGACACCGCTTCCAACCATAGTAAATAACTACCATTAATTATCGTGTACGTATCATAAACACAGAGAACAGTAACACATTTAGAAAACATATATTTTAACGAGCTTACGAGCTATTGAATATAATATGTTTTAATTACTAGAAACATGTACTTAACCGCAATAGATAATTATGATTCATTCATATCAAGTTTATAAATCTAATTATACGGTATTAAGCTCTGAAGGGTTTAGCCGTTTTTACGGCCATAAAGAACAATAGAATGTAGCTTTCACGTGTTTCGAGCTATACGTATGATAGCTCAGGATCATCGATCAGGACGACTTTGGATGGAGTCGACAAATTAGGCGGTATTTATATAATTTAACATGTATGTATACGTATATGCCTAAGGAATGAGAACAATCAGCATGAAATGTAGCTCTCTTGTTTGGCTGATTCCTCTTGACATAGTCGAGTATAAAAGCTTAATACTTTATTCAAAAGGAAATGAGAGCAATGCCTAAAGTATATTATCGTATGCATTTGTTAATAATATCCGTAAAGACTATTATTTGCATGTTAAGTTTATGTTAAGGACAAGAGTTAATGTTAATTTATGTGTAATTTATGTGCATGACTGTGTGGTTTCCATGCGATCTTTTTCGGCAATGATACTGTCCATTTCATTTTAGAGTCATCGCATAAGTATTGTTATTCTGGTATTATCGCTATGGTATAATACAAAGTGTAGAAAAATGAACTCTTGAAACTTTGTGTGGTTATTTCGGAATCGAAAATTATCGGAAAATATGTACCTATAGGTGAAAAAATCAAAAATATTTGGTGAGCCCGTTCTAACCGCTATTCCAAGCGTACCACATTGATATGTTCAGCACATGGATTGCAGTAAACAGCTGATTTTTGGGAGACAATGAGCGGTGGGCATTTCGTACATAAATGTACCGACGTGCGCCTTGGAGGCGAATTCCGAGTGGTGGCCCCGTGGCCCGTGGTAGAGTTAACATGAGACTAATATTAAATAATAAATGAAATATTAACATACCTACCGATCATTTGTTTTTTTTCGGGCATAGTTACCGATAATGATAAATTCTTCAAAGTCTCGAGAGTTAATTTTGTTACGCTTAATACAACATATAAAACTCTATAAGCTACATTCTAGGTCTTCTTTTTTTAAGCTGAAGGGAGCAATAACAACCTTGTAAACTCGATCTTGTTATTGCAAAATATCAATGGTCTCATGTGGCACATTGGTTTATTTTAATATGTAATTACTGTATTTTTCATACTAAGTATGTCAAAAAGGTCATATTTAAAATATGTAGGTAAGTGTGATGACATTTTCACCCAATATGATCGAATTATCGTGTACTGACTAACGCCATGTTACGAATTTTTTCATGATTTTTTCAAACTATAAAGGTTAAATAAAATCATAGTCATGTTTAGGTCCTTTATTTTGTTGGTTTGACCTTCTCAAAACTACTTTTACAATATTTATTTTTGAGTTTGGACCAATATACTTAACGACAAAATCTTACTTTTTGCTTTCAGCTATATTTTAAAATAAATTGTTGCATGAGAAAATATTTATTTAATGGCCATGATAATTAATAATCTTTCAAAAATACTGCTTCGAAATAGTCTTGTTACAATTACCTATATTTTTACACCACCCATTTATTTATAGTTTCATCAATATACATATATAGGTAGACGTGGACTTATAGAAAAATACGGCAGGAGCATGGCTGAACATAGATTGAAGGTAAAAAAAACTTCGCGAATTGTCGACGATTACGTTTGTAGTAGTGGGCATTGGTTGCATAGCAATGTTATATAAAATGATAAAAATTTAACTGACAAAAGTAATGGGTTTTTATAATTATTTTTTGACACTGGTAGCTTTATGTCAAGTTTTATTTTGTATTTATATTACTTAGATGATTGATGACGATGATGATAAAGGGTTAATGATGTTGATGATGATGATAGTGACGATGAATGAGATGATTGCTGCCTCAGTAAAGTTGTGGGGACTTTACTGAAAGCTCCCTGGGGAGATTTGGATTGAACACGTAGAGTCACAATTCACTGTAATATGCCACTTTTCTACACGTTTGTGCGTTGTCCAAGACGTTATTGTTAAAAAACCACAATTTTTATACATACAAAATCAAATTTACACCCACTTTGGAAAACAAAATAATACCGCGATGCGTCCTTTACGCTATCCCGCTAAACCTCTTCAAGTCTTCAACAAATGTGACGCCATGTGTGGAATATATCGTCCCCGTAGAGCGAAAAGTCATTATGTCGAAAAACCTTGTATTGAGTTATAAGCGTTTAAAGTTTTTAAAAATATAAATCGGCATAGCTTTTGTCTACCTTTATTAATCTTTACGTTTCTAGTCTACATTTATAGGGAAAAAAATACAGTTTGCATTAAGAGAAAATTAATAAAAAAAAAACGTTGTATAATCGAGAAAAACAAGAAAAACTAAATTGATTAATTGTTCCCCGTAAAATCTTTTATCTAGTTTTGTTAGTTAATTGTCGACTGGAGTTAGTTATTTTTCGTTTAGTTTATATTGAATTTAGAAGATAATAACTAGAGTTAGGTAAAGTGGAACTCACCCTTAGATCTGCTACATGTTTAATGTGAATACTACCTAGGCCAAATTATAAGGCTTAATAAGTGTTGAATGTTGTTTTAAATACTAATACAAAGAACTGAAACTATGATGGTATAATCAATCAACGTTTAATAAATGAAATACTACAAAAAATACACAAAATATTGAAAATATAAAAATGAATGTACTTACTTAATCGTGCAATCAAATAGAAAACATGTTATTAGAAAATAAAACTATACGATAAATAATCATTTGAGTCCTTCCTCTTCTTACGTCAGGTTCAAAAATCCTATCACTTCTTTACTTGTGGGTAAAGATTCATACCATAAACGAAGCTCTTGTGGGATTATCCCCTTGATAAATAGATTAATGAGGTATTTCTTTTTTGCCTCTAAAATTGGTATTAGCGACGAGTAGGCTTCTGGTATTATATAATTTTTCAAATCTTGTTCTAGATCTTCTGCACCTAGATTTTCACTTTGTATCTACTTTTGTCTTTTCCTCTTTCTAGTCATAAGTGTAGTTTTTATCTGACATTCAAACAAAACAAATTCTAATTTCGGACCATCATACGCATATATAAACTAATTACAAACTAAACCCGGCCATTTTCTTTCAAATCGAAGACTCTTTATATTTAGCCACTTAATTTTGTTGCCTTCCTTATCTATCTATATGTTTTTCTAACTAATTTTTCATAAACAGCTCTCACGTCAATCATTTAGGTGTCATTTAATTTCTTAAAAAAGCCTTTTGGAGCGAGCACGATGCCTTGCCTGTCTTTCTATCGCGCTATACATGGAGTCGACATGGGCCCTGAAAGAGAAAGGTGTGCCAGTAAAGTATGTAGAGTTAATCCGGGCTATGTAGAGGCAATCCCATACGCGGGTCCGGTTGGCCGCGGGTAACAACGATGACTTTAGTGTGGCGGTAGGCTTAAACCAAGGGTCGGCTTTAAGTCCGTACTACTTCCTGTTAGTAATGGATGTACTGACATTAGACATATAGGATGAGGCACCCTGGTGCATGCTTTTTGCCGACGACATTGTCCTTGTTGGGGAGGATGGAACCGAGGTCCAGGGTAGATTGGCAAAGTGGCAGCAAAGGCTAGAGAGTGTTGGCCTGAAAATTAGCAGAACCAAAACCGAATACATTTTCTGCGATTTCGGCGGTCTCTCTAGCCCCGCGGTCATAGCGCTTGACGGCGCCCCTATACCAACCTGCTCCGATTTTAGGTACCTTGGTTCACAACTGCAGAGCGATGAAAAATTAGATCGAGCCGTAAAGCACCGGATTAACGTTGGTTGGATGAAATGGCGGCAGGTTACGGCAACTACTTATGACTCACGAATGCCCCTTCGACTTGAAGGAAAAATCTATAGGAGCATGATCCGGCCTGCTGTCCTGTATGGATCGGAAAGCTGGTTCGTAAAGGTGATGGATAAAAGACAGTTGCATGTAGCTGACATGCGAATGTTGAGATGGATGTGTGGTGTGGCAAGAATGGATAAGATTAGGAATTAATTTATTAGAGGAAGTTTGAAAGTTGCACCAATCATGGAAAAGCTACGGTGAAATAAATAGTTTGTCCTTGTTTGGACATGTAATGCGCAGGGATGAAAGTAATGTCGTAAGGAAGGTATTAGCTATGGCAGTGGAAGGCTACAAGGGGACAGGAATACCTAAAAGGAGGTGGATGGACTGTGTGAAGGATGATGTGGTTAAGAAGGGAATGAATGTTGAAATGATTGCAACTAGAGATGAATGGAAGTAACACACATGTTGCGCCGCTCCCAAATAAACTTGGGATTAGGCAGATGATATGCATGGAGTCGACTTCCATATTAGAGTGACCACTCTCCAAATATTTTTGCTCCATGACTTTCAGCTGAGGAAGTTAAATGTTTAACGTAAAAATGAGAGTTAGTAAGTTGATAAGTACTATTAAAATCAAGCATAAACCAAACGCCCAAAAAACAACCTAAATAATTATTGGGTTAAAATAAGTAAGTAGGTGTCTAAACTATCTTTAAAAATCTTGTGAAGTCGTTGTCGTCTAGATTCCTATAAAACAATACATTAGGTAGGTATGACACAAACTGTTATCTCCTTTATTCCGCTAAGATTAGAGCAGTCAGTCCAAAGAATCTAGACCATATCTGTCGACGCGGTTGCGGTTTTCTTCATGTCCATACAAGACGTAGAGAAAGAAGAAAATATATCAACGGGATGAGTCGTCCGATTCGATGATTGCACTAGGACAACTCATCCCGCGGGATAAGATCGAGTGGGATGAGTTAACCAAACGGTCAATAAAACTCACCAACTACTGTGCTCTTCACTCCACCGCATAAAACTCACTAAGTCGCGAGCGAATAATACCTACAGTGTAACGATAAGCGTCGAAGTTGTGGGAATAATAATCAAATGTTTTTAATCATTATTCGTAATAAATGCATTGTACCAGTCATAATAGAAAAGGAATCACTAAAATAGTTTAATGATTTTTTACCATGGCGTAACCTTGAAAATTCTTAAAAAGTAATGTGTGAATAGTCACTGAATAGACTTAGTTAATTTTCGCTTACGTATGTTGTATCAAACTACAGATTTAGAAATTAACTAATTTAATTTAGTGATTTTAAGACTACTTATAAGATTAGTTAAGCATCAATACTTTATAAGAAAAAATAATTAAGTCGTTTTAACTTCCAATTTCATAGTGTTTGCTATAGTGAACAATAATTAACTAAATTAGTGAATTATCTCATTGTGAACCAGGTTCCAAAGGGTTGACTTAATTATTTTTCACATTTAATAAAACAGAAACTAAGGCAGCTTCTGAAATTTTGATTAGACAGATATTTAGAGAAAAAAAAAGTGATTTTAATGACATTTATAACTCATTTTGGCCATAACTCGACTTAGTGACTTTTCGCTCTACGGGGACGATATCTACCCAATTTTAACTCTTTCTTTAACTGCATTGCATTAGAATTATTTATCTTTATTATTGAGATTCATAATTTCAAAATATTAAATAAGAATATTAAATAATCGTTTATTTAAAAAAAAAAACCTAGTTTATACATTGTTGGGGCTTCCCAGTAAGTAGTCATGGACACTTGTGATGGGAATGCCTCGCTCTTCCTGCGTAACATATTCTTGGATTTATTACAAGTTTTAGCTTAATCTAGACAGATGTGGAGTCAGTATGTGAATACTAATTTATATGTGTATTTATTTATCTATTGTTATTGATATTTTTATATATATACGTGTATGTTTATTATATGTATGTGTTGGTGAGTGTGTGTGTGCGTATGCGTATGCATGAGTGTGTGAATAAGTCTTTGTGTGTATGTGTGTATACGTGCAAATGTGTTTTTACAAATAGAGAGATTAGCCATTTTACCTAAGTAAATCTTGTTAAAAGTTCTTCAACATTTTCATAAGTAAGCGTGTTTAGCCATTTTGTAATGGAGACCTTACAATCATGAAGTAACATGGGGTATAACTGAAGAATTTTATTTATCTTATTATATAAATATGGGGCTTGGGCAACATACTGTCGTTGTGCAAACGCTGCAAAATGGACACTACAAACCACAGATGGATTTTCAGCTTCTATTAAATACATAAGTACCATATGATTACTATCTCCCAAATTGTTGGATAATATTTCCATTTTATCATCAGTGTTGCCTAGCAACGTTGTTTAGGAAGAAAAAAATATTCTTAATATGTCACTTTACACACACACACATATTTGGATAAGAAAACATGAAATAAAGTAAATAAACGGCCGTGGAAGGTAAATAATCCCCTGATTTTCCTGTGCAAACCACTACGGTCAAGGGAAATTAAAACCCGTACGACGATAATAAGGATGAATTTTCTTAGTGACGCCTGTCATTTAATGACCCTCGATAGCTTGCGATTAGTATACTTTTGGTAAGAATGTGTGCGTATTTCGTGTATATACCTTCTGGTACATACTTACACGAAATACGCAAATAACTTTAGCATTCTTTGCTTCTCTCAGATTGTATGCGATGCTCCGTCCGTACTTTTCTAAAGGTCCATTGGTAGAAATGTATTATTTTGTTTTAGAGTATATCTAATACATAATTCTGGTAACGCGGTAAAAATATTTCAGTCATATACCTACATACTTTTACCATTTCATAATAAAAAAATCATGATTAAAGTTTGCTAAATGTGAGCAAGCTTATCGCTCTCAGTTCAATATAGAATTATAAAACACTAACTAAGCACTATTTGTGAAGTAGCTACTTACAGCTATTTAACACCATTATCACAAGGACCACTAAATCACAGAAAGATATAAAGTCTCTCCGATAATAGTCTATTACATTTTTATGGCTCATAGAAATCATAACATTGCTCCTGCTTGCATTTTATACTACAACGGTGGCTCATAAACTCGAAACTTATCTTAATGGCGATATGATAAGGGATATGTTTCGACATATACCTACTGGTTTAAAAAAATCTCTTCTACCCCCCCTGGACAAGTGGCAATTCGTTGACCGGTGTATTGTAGAACAGAATGACGAATGTTTGGGATATGACGCATATGACAGTCTTCAACGTATGTCATAAACGTCAAATCCCAAACATTCGTCATTCTATTCTTACAATATACCAGCCTAGGAATGGCCACTTGTCTAGGACGGCTGGACTAGAGTAGATGAACATGATATGTAAATAAATTTCTTTCAATAGTAAGTACAATCTTTTCTATTTATCACTTTGGTATAGCAAAATTTGGCAACTTTTGTATTCTCCCATTCCAACAAAAATATTATCTATAATAATTTTATACATATTAAAATATAATATATCTTCTCTGTTTATATATACACTAGCTGTTACCCGCGGTTTTACCCACGATGCTGTGCCTATGGGCGGAGATGCGATGACGTGCCTTTCCCATGTTTTTTTTATAATACAGCAGGCTCGAGGGTATTAAAACCCACCAGGGTATGTGCCGCAATATATAACCTTCTATTAGATATGAATTATTATGTTTTTAAATCGCATATGTAGATCTACAGAATTGAGCGCCATCCTAATGCAAGTTCATACAAACAGAAAGACAAACAAACTCTTCATCATTATTGATTAGTATAGATCACGAGAATTAAAGATAAAAATGTAGTCATAATAACTAAATAATGTTTAGGTAACTTGACTCAAATTCTTTTTTAGGAAAGCAGGCTGCTTCCTAAGAAGGGGTTTACTTCGTGGTGTGCCTGGTCCACTGAGAACGAAGAGCCGTCATCATTTCACTACGGTTTGGCACCTTCTCGCTAGTTGTACGGGTAATAGGAGCTGCAGGCGCTAGTAGAGTTGTGGGACGATCTTGTCCAGGCACCTGTAGAGAGTGCCCTGTAGCACTTGAAGCTTCATTGTAGGACTCCACAACATCTGAAGTACTTTCTGACGGACTCACTGGTACGATCAACCTTACACGTCCGTCATCACTAGTGGTAGTCAACGTACAATTATGGGACAACGGCATGATGAAAGGTATGCCTTCATCTGAGCTGAATGTTTCCGGGGATGAATCTTTCGAAGTAGTGGGCTGGCTGGTGCTGTATAGTGAGTTTTCTGACTGGCCCACACTCATAGCCTGCGCCATGTTTTCAAAATTGTCAGTCGAACTGCCCATTTCTTTATAAAGATTATGGTTTAACAGGCTGGCTAGATCGGAATTGCTGCAATGGCTAATAAGTGGCGGGATGTTTGGAAAGGCATTGCTATTTTGAAAAAACTGTTGATTGTAGTTCACGCCAGTTGATTTAGTTTCAATGTTGTCGTTCGGTAACGACAAGTTTTGAAACTTAGATATCAAGTAGTTTTGAATTTGGTCGTTAGTCATGCTGCCAAAGCAGGGAGGTGAAATTGCCCCGTTGATATCTTCAGGGGTAACTGACATACTGAATGGCGACATACGCAAGTTCTCCATGTTCTGACTAACTTTAGTGTTCTGTGAGATCAGATTGATCAGAGCTTCTGTACTCGAGGGCAAGTGATTTCCGTTGCATAATGAGACCTTATCTGGTATGAGGACATCATTGATAGTGTTCTCGGTTTTCGCCTGTATCCAGCAGCATTAAAAGAAGAAATTAAAACAACTGTAGTTATATTGTTTGTCAATCATAATAATTAGCCATACTCACATTGCAGCACAACATCACAAACGAAAATCATTAGGTCAATTTTAAGCGAAAGTTTTTAAAATAAAAGCGGATTACTTAAACGGTCATTAAAAGGTAAATATGCAACACTCACAACATTAATAAGAACATCGTTCAGCTACAAAACATGCGACAGGTGTCATGACAATGATGAAATGGAAGTTTGATTAAGCTATTTGACTTTTTTTTTTTACATTCGAAAAATGACCACTTTCTTATAATTTAATGAACTGTAAAAGTAAAATTTTCGTACGATAAATAGTTTTCAAGATAATTGATTTTGAAAAATTCAATTTGTCGCGCCGCCCGAAAACGCTCCATACAAAATCGTACAAAATTGTGACGTCACGCTTCTGTAGCGCGTAGTGAAAATGTATGGAGTGCAAGAGAATATCGCATTTATCTCAGTCTACGCTACGTTTACACGCATATAGTTCATAATAAAAGTTCTTTAAAATTTAATGAGGATTCTATGAAGTTATATATTTGAATTGAATTTGATTTTTTATATTTTGACTTTTTTTTGGGAATTTCAACTAATGAAAAGTCATAGTTTCAGTTTAAAGTTTGTATCAAAGTTAGGAAGGAGATTATTTTGTCCATAATACTGCAATCAATAGGCATTATAATAATAAAAAAATATCCAAGAAAAGTCGAACCAAAAAGAAGTTGTAATTATTTAAAGCCACGTGGACACGTAATTATAAAAAATAACGAAAAGAAATTATATCTCGAAAACTACAAAAAATCGTAGAACATACATGGGGGTTCAATCGATAGGTATGGAACCCTGCTACCAGCTAGTAGCGGCTTGACACCTTAAAAGAAACATCCTATATAAATGTATGTATCTGTAGTTGGGCAATTTTTATTAAAAAAAAAAATTAATTGCCGAATCAGATGATGCTGTTCGTCGGCACTTATACCGACGTTTTCATAATAAAATTGTAGATATGTTTTTGATCAGCCATGTACTTAAACCGGAGTTAGTTATGGGTCAGCCGGGGTAAGAGGGATATGTTTTAGGCAATCTTACAAACCTGGCATCTGAAGATATAAGATGGAGTGAGATTTTAGTCGGTTCGAGCTAGACATAACCGATATTCTGAGTATTAAGGCCTAGAAAAAGGTCAACAATAGAAAAATCGGTAATTATTAAAACCGGTTTTCTTCTTCAATATAAAGCCTACAGATCTAAAATTCATATATTTGCATACCTACTACAGGATATACAGAGTGTGGCCTCCACTTAGGAAAGAAGAAGAGAGAGAGGAAATAGTAGAAAAGTGGCTCTGAACATTAGTCATAGACTGATGTTCAGAGCCACTTTTCTACTATTTCCTTATTATGAAACCAAATTATTTTTTACGATATGTGTCCAAATCATCTAAAATTTCACATATCAGTTAAAAAAGAGTATTAAAACGTGATGACCTACTTAGTAAGTAATTGTTACCTATTAAAATTGGTTTTATTGATTTCTACAGTCCGAATAGCCCTTCCTCGTTCAAAAGTCAGTCTGAGCCGAAGCGTGTTGCTGAACGGACCTATGTTTGGTTACTGGAACCTCCCCTCCCGCACCCCGCTCGTTCATATTTCACCAGTCCCTATTGTGTGTGTTATATAGACCTACAAAGATTTTCACTCAAGACTCACGATTATTGTGTTTTTGATTATGCTGTGCCTACCTAACTACTTCGAACTTTGATGTACATACAGAAAAAAACAAACTGCTTCAAATAAGCTAAGAAAAATAAATAGATATTAATTTGATTACGTACAATGTTTGATTTGATCCTTTAATATCCATACCCGATAACTATCCAGTACCTATAGATTTTATGTATAGAGTGCGCGTATCACCTTTACCTTTTTTAATTATTTTTGTACAGTCTTTACGCAAAAGGCAATTTAATAAAATGGGTAAATATACCAGACCTCGTATCGTGATGTGATATATTATAACAATTTTCCATTATGTCACAGTTTCAGCTAAACCACAGATAATACTAAAGTAGCGAGACATACGGAGCTCTCAATGCATTTTTTCTCTGTATGTACCTACCTAACATAAGTGTGGATGCGACGCAAAGCGCATTGCAAATGGATTTTGGCGCTTAACTTTAGTCATTTTAAGCAAATTATATGAATTAATTGCACATTATTCAGTCTTAGAACACACATGTGATACTATAAAAAAGCTCACCAACCTTTCGTTTTCTTAACTCACACTCGTATTTCAAGAACTTTTGTTATGCAACAGTTTCATAAACTTCTATAAAATCACATTGTTATTTACCGCTGAACTTTAATAAAGGAAATTGTATGCAACTCACTTTGATTTATTTATATGTCTAGATGGAGTGTCAAATGCGTACAAACGTCTCAAAAAATATCAGCTTGTTCAATCTCATAATACTTACGCGCAATTTCCATCTCATAATACTCCGAAATCCGAAATCCGAAATCCGAAATCCGAAATCCGAAATCCGAAATCCGAAATCCGAAATCCGAAATCCGAAATCCGAAATCCGAAATCCGAAATCCGAAATCCGAAATCCGAAATCCGAAATCCGAAATCCGAAATCCGAAATCCGAAATCCGAAATCCGAAATCCGAAATCCGAAATCCGAAATCCGAAATCCGAAATCCGAAATCCGAAATCCGAAATCCGAAATCCGAAATCCGAAATCCGAAATCCGAAATCCGAAATCCGAAATCCGAAATCCGAAATCCGAAATCCGAAATCCGAAATCCGAAATCCGAAATCCGAAATCCGAAATCCGAAATCCGAAATCCGAAATCCGAAATCCGAAATCCGAAATCCGAAATCCGAAATCCGAAATCCGAAATCCGAAATCCGAAATCCGAAATCCGAAATCCGAAATCCGAAATCCGAAATCCGAAATCCGAAATCCGAAATCCGAAATCCGAAATCCGAAATCCGAAATCCGAAATCCGAAATCCGAAATCCGAAATCCGAAATCCGAAATCCGAAATCCGAAATCCGAAATCCGAAATCCGAAATCCGAAATCCGAAATCCGAAATCCGAAATCCGAAATCCGAAATCCGAAATCCGAAATCCGAAATCCGAAATCCGAAATCCGAAATCCGAAATCCGAAATCCGAAATCCGAAATCCGAAATCCGAAATCCGAAATCCGAAATCCGAAATCCGAAATCCGAAATCCGAAATCCGAAATCCGAAATCCGAAATCCGAAATCCGAAATCCGAAATCCGAAATCCGAAATCCGAAATCCGAAATCCGAAATCCGAAATCCGAAATCCGAAATCCGAAATCCGAAATCCGAAATCCGAAATCCGAAATCCGAAATCCGAAATCCGAAATCCGAAATCCGAAATCCGAAATCCGAAATCCGAAATCCGAAATCCGAAATCCGAAATCCGAAATCCGAAATCCGAAATCCGAAATCCGAAATCCGAAATCCGAAATCCGAAATCCGAAATCCGAAATCCGAAATCCGAAATCCGAAATCCGAAATCCGAAATCCGAAATCCGAAATCCGAAATCCGAAATCCGAAATCCGAAATCCGAAATCCGAAATCCGAAATCCGAAATCCGAAATCCGAAATCCGAAATCCGAAATCCGAAATCCGAAATCCGAAATCCGAAATCCGAAATCCGAAATCCGAAATCCGAAATCCGAAATCCGAAATCCGAAATCCGAAATCCGAAATCCGAAATCCGAAATCCGAAATCCGAAATCCGAAATCCGAAATCCGAAATCCGAAATCCGAAATCCGAAATCCGAAATCCGAAATCCGAAATCCGAAATCCGAAATCCGAAATCCGAAATCCGAAATCCGAAATCCGAAATCCGAAATCCGAAATCCGAAATCCGAAATCCGAAATCCGAAATCCGAAATCCGAAATCCGAAATCCGAAATCCGAAATCCGAAATCCGAAATCCGAAATCCGAAATCCGAAATCCGAAATCCGAAATCCGAAACCGAAACCGAAACCGAAACCGAAACCGAAAGGAATCGCGTGGAAAGTACCCAGACCTATGCAAATTCGTCATATGTACACAAACAAATATATGCACTAAGCGAGAATTGAACCCGTGCCCCTTGCATACCATTCTTATTTACTACTGTCACGCTACAGAGGCTGTCAAAAAAAACAATTTAATTATACCTAGGTGATTTTCTTGGGAAATTTTCCTTGTAGCTGGTATCATATTTACGCACACAGAAGCACGCATGCAACGGGTAAAACACGAGCCGCACGCACACATGTTTGCACAGGTTGACTCGTTTTATTTCCGTTGACAGTAGGACGAGGCTCTATCTAGACATTATATAATCAAAGGCAACTCACTACTTTACTTTACTAAATTACCTACTTATTTATATTTTTGACCTAATTGTATAGTCGGATTTAAGCAACGGCAATTGATTTAGGTTTACAGTGCAAAACATGAACAAATTATGGCTATGGTTTAGAGATTTAAATGAGCGTGATAGAATAGTTAGGCAACTTTCAATACCTACCTACCTTTGTAATGCCACTAGACTATTATACGACAGATACCATGCATATCGTTGGAATTAAATATTTATAACTATGACATAGCAAATCAATTATAAAATGCGCAACATGCCTGTTAAACTATGCAAATTAAAATTATACATATACTATACACAGCACGTCAAGAGCATAAATAATAGTATATGCACACAAGAGGTCAATCACATTTCGACGAGACACGAGAAATATTAAAATTCAATCATTCATCTGGTCGGCTTCACTTATCTCGTCAAACGTGTTATACTACATAAGTCCCAACACAGGTGGGGAATTCATTACGGCCGTGTTTAACTGCCGCAGTGGAAAAATGCAATATTGGGGTTAGTGTGGTTTGTCAGATCAGGTAACCTACTCAACTCATACAATAATAAATTATAAAAATAATAATACAAAAATATTTATAGGACTAAAAATCTATACCTAAATGATTTTTAGTCATTTAACGTAGAAGTAAATAAAGATATTATTAACAGTTTTCATTATACAAGTAAAAAACTGCACAAAAGGAACCTTTACCCCTCCCCCATCGTCAGTTCGTATCCCACCTTCGGGGACTTTTAGTATATTCATCTCGGCATCTTCGGGAATATCCGTACTAACTTTCAAAACTACACGAATTATACCTGAACGTAAATTTTCACGTTAATTTAAATGTACTAAATTATGATTTAGTAAAGAGAATATAAAAAGCACGCGTTTGGCGTTATTTTCTTTGGTTGCGTTAGTGATGTTTTATTTAGCTTTAGTAACGCGATGGAAAGTGAATAGAATAATGCTATTATAGTGCGTCCACTATATTATTGTATTTTAGAAAGCTTACATAGAGGTCGATATAATTTTTCCTAGCGTCAACGCCTAAAACTTCGAACCAAAATTAGGCGCCAATTACGTCATATTTCATTGATAAGGTCACGTCTGCTAGAAAATCAAATCCGCAGTAAGACTGGTAAGGAGAACTTCAGACCACTAGCTTGAAAGCTTCGGATGCAACTGGGATTAACGCTAAGAGGAAGAAGACAGGTCTTCTATGAGCAACTATATCGTAATTTAACTTTTTTCCATTACGACACAGTTTCAGGTGGACCACAGATAACATAATACTAAAGTAACTAGACACAAGGAGGTGTCAATGTCTCTACTTAATCTGTGGACGCTGCGCAACGTGCATGCAATTATGGATTTTGGCGGTAAACTTTTGTCATTGTAAGCCAATTCAATTAATATTTCATGAGATTAGATAAACTAGTGTATGAAACTGCACATAATTTGGTCTTAGAATACTCGTGTGGTGTGATACTATAAAAACTCGCCTGCGACTCGTTTTTTTAACTCACACTCGTATTTTAATACCCCAAGATATGCAACAGGCACATAAACTACTATTATGCTAAATATGCCTGCGGCTTCAGGAGTGTTTCCCTTTTACACCCGGAGTTATATTGGAACTTACATAAATGACAAACAAGTTAGGTATCAATCTTTGTTATGTATATGTAAAATGATCACCTGTGTTAAGATATTAATGTATCTATTTACTTAATTCGACCTATAGGTACATCGAATGAAGATAACAATATCTTTACTTTCCAGTGATTTGAAATTTATCGTACTGTCACATCAGCATTTAGAACCTTATGTAAGCTTGGGTAATGTTAGCGACAAAAAATCAAAACAGCGAAAACACTATAAAAATAAAATATGCAGGCAACTGTACCTAGTATTATTCATTCGTTGAATTGAGAAGATAAAAAAAATTATAAATGTAAAGGATGTAAGTACCTGGGGCAAGAGTGTTAGTTGTTGAGCATTGATGGGTCGAGTGGATCCCCTTTCTCGTTCTTGAAGATGCGCAACTAGAGCAGCAATATGTTCAAGTAATTCTTTGTTGTGGACTAGTAACTGATGAGTACGGGCCTGAAATTTAATTAAACATGCGTTAATCATACATCGCTAAGCTCCGATACCCGCCATGGGAAGCTCGCATCTCGTCAGCGGTTCTATCGAGCAGTGGCCGAATCGGACCGATTTTATCGGATATATTGTGAAAACAGCACATGGTGTCGGCTATCGGCGACCGACACCGATATCGGATATAGGATGAAGGTGAAAACGCTCTTAGAATATATACAGTATAATGACACCCTATGGATTATTTGTTCGTAGAAATGCACGTCACGAATAGGATCGGCCAAGGATGAAAAGTTGTAATTTTATTACTAGAAAATTTTCACAGTACCTACAGTAGGATACAATTAAATATTTTCTATTATCAGGACACATAATTATGTTTTAACTCTATTAGGTTCAGTTGGGTTCAGTACTGTTAAAATAGGTATGTGTTTAGAAATCAACCTAATTTGTTAGTTTAAAAAAAATGTAACGGTTATCTCTGTCCTTCCACTTATGCCTGTATTGTAAGCGTTACAATAAAATATACTTGATCTGTCCCAAAGCACGTACCTATGTAATGTGTTTATTTTTACAAACATCCACGATAATCGTATCAAGTATCTAAATGAAATAATTAATTTATTTGTTTAATAGGAAATTAAATACGGTATGAAACGATGATGACGCTATCAGCTACAGGCTGAATAATGCAAACCGTTTCTATGGTGTAGGTTTAGATTGGTTTGGATATAGATTTGAATTACACAGCATCACACTTTATTTGTTCAAAACTCACGATGCGACAGTCAAGTACTTTTTTATTGTATTCTTGTGTATAAATAATAATAATATCGTAGGGTGGTCAAAGGAGGAAGGGCAATTTGAAATAGCTCTTTTCAAGTGGACAATAAAATACAATGTCGACCACACCCAAATATTAGTCGATTTTGAAAAAGTTTATTTTATTGAATTGTACTTATTATGTCTTCATATTATTTGAAATAAATATTAATAATATTTGAGGATTAGATAGATATTATGTATGTATTTTTCAAAATTCTTTAAAAACAGTCATCAGAAAATATAGGATTTTTGGATTTAAAAGTCTTGTTTTTATCTTTGGTTCAACTTGAACAATTTTGATGATTTTTACGCTGATCAAAGTTTATACACTAATTCAATAATTTCAACAATAACACTTTAATACAGACAGCGAATGATTTTAGTGAAATTTACACTCTCCAGTATTTGGAGTACTTTCCCTCCAGGTACGGCCGTAAAGTTCCACCCTGTTACTTTTTTATTTTTGGTTCTACAGCTGAAGTTACTTTATTGAAGTTGTAGATAATCTTATTTGCAACCAAAAATGTTAACTATTATTATTGTGTGGACCCCTTCTTCCAAGATGGCTGCCGTGGCACATGGGTTGCAACCCCACAAACTTGGATTTAATTTGAAACTGACCCTCCTTGATTTCTGAACAAGAAAATTGCATCCTCTGACAAACGCAACTCTAAATTTAACTTTTCAATAGACTTTATCACCGGTCCCATATTTCTTAAGATTAAAATAATGCCATACCGTACCCATGCCTTGTTCCAAGGCATTTATAAATAAGTTTATTGAAAAGCCTACAAACCTGAGCTTCACACCTTGCAGATTGTTCAGCCGCCAGTTGGTCCCGTAACAGCAACAATTGTGCCACGGCTGCGCGGGTTTGTTGCGCTTGTTGTTCGAGGCGTTCGCGCAACAGTTTCAACTGATGTTGTGCACTTAGTGGCGTGGCGGCTTCACCAGCTACCTCATTGCTCATTTGTTCAACTTTGGTGATGCATTCCGGGAGATCAGGTAGGTTGATGGTTGGTGCTGGTATGGTGCGCTGTAAGTGTCATGTACGTTGTAATAATAGTCCGAGAGCTGGTACAATTTTTTGTGAACATACTTGAGGCAAGCTTAAAACTTGTTACACACATCTCCTATTATACCCCAACACGAAGGTCAGATCTGGCTGGTGAGTAACGTGGCTAAATCAACTTATGCATCTATTTATATTCTTTAAACATTAAACAACAACACTATACCAACTGCATATTGCCTTAAAGGGGGTAAAAAAGGGGAAATGGGTGAAATGGCCCTACGCAAGAGGGCGGATCACGGGTCCGGCCGCGGCGTCCCCTGCTGGCAGTAAGTAAGTAAACATGATTTTTGGATTTTTATTAACATTTATAAAAAATTATAGGTAATACGTATGAAATATTTTTTAATATAAAATTAAGATAATAAAATTTTGACCTTTGCAAATTGTGTTGATATAATACCATGTCTTTTTATTAGGATCCAGTCGAAAGCCCGGTGTGTGAAATATCGCAATTAAGTTGAAGTGAAGACATGTTGTCATGACTATAAGAGAACATATCAATGATGATATATAATAGAATGGCGAAACAAGACGTGACATAGTGTACAGAAAAAACCCGAGGGCACGCGTAGAGCAAATTCGGTAGTTATTTTATTCGAGCGCGTCAGATTAAGATAGGGGAGGTTTATTTACATATTGACACATTCTTCCAGCCAGGAGTGCGCAAAAAAATACCTTAACAAACATTAAATAAGAGCATTGTACTACAAAACTTTAATTAAGTATAGTATATGATGTACTTAATTAAAGTTTATATGACATAATGTATGTTTTATGATGTTATGTATACGCTTCTCCCACCACTAAAAGTGGAAACATTATTTACCATTATTTTTTCTATCACCTAATCTACCGATTGGGAATTCTACTGACTAATCAAATTAGCTACTTTTTACTAAACGTCAAAACGGTAAGTTATAACTTGTATGAAAAATTTGTTAGTGATGTCATAAAATTTAATAGTCAAATCATTTACTTTAGGTTGGGGGGTTATTAAAATTATATAAAAACGATGGAATAAGAGCCGACGCAACTTTTAGCGCTCTTTTACAATTCATAATTTAATGAGTTCAGGTAGATAATTTATTTTAACTACAGGAGAATACCCAATTCTTATAGGTTTCCGAGACGCTTGAGTGACTACAAAAGTATCATCGCCTCCTTACCTACCTATGACAAAGGGTATGTAATCAGAACTTACTGCACAAAGGTTTAATTTCTATAATGTTGTGCAGTATGCAATGAAATTATCTTTAAAGGAACACACGATCAGTCCGTCTGCAGTCCGTCTACAGTTTCTGATCCTTTCGGGCGGCCTGCAGTCCTAAGTCCTAAGCCGATAGCGCCTACACACTAAAGCGATTTTGGCTTGCTGCGGCCATTCCCTGCTGTCAGTTTTGCGAGTAAACACGATCAGTTGGAAGTCGACAGTTTCCCACCGTACGATCACCTTCCGGCGGACCCGTAACTAACGATTCATCATCATTTTCTTATTTTTCAAAACAAATTAAAACCAACATTTACTTTATTTATCTATATGGTGTCAGTTCAAATTTCTTTTTGTGCGGAGACCTATTGTTTCACCTCACTGGAGGTAATCAAGGAGGCAATTAACCAAACAAGCACCACAGAAAAACGATTTTCGACTTTAATGACATTTTCTTAAATATGGATGCAGGTGATCATGAAAACACGAAAAATAGCTCTGATCTACAATAAGGTTGAAAATTGCTTGTACTAGTCGGCCGGCCGCCTGCTAATGTGTGTTCATTTGCCTCACGGCCATAGACTGTCCGGCCATGCTAGTATGAATCGTGCCAGGCTTAAATTAGTAAATGGTAACAAATGATACTTCATTACAGAATATCATTTATATATACCTAATCTAATTTGTAGGCCAAATAATGCACCCATGAAAGAATAGGCTAAGTGCCTATTCTTAAGTTATTAAAACTATTTCTGCACATTTTTTTAGTTTACATGCATTGTACATGTACATACCTAATTGGCGTTCCTCCAACCACAGAAATAACCACACAATGTACCTAGTAAAAAATCATTTCACACAGATATCTCAAGTTATGATTATTTTCATTTGAATCCGTAATATTTACAAGAGAAATTGCTTATTTGGCAATCGGTCATTTGAAGCATCCACGGTACATTATAAGTAAATGATCAGGACAAAATATCTTTTCATAACCTTATCAAAGTGAGTAACGAGATATACACAGAGAGAAATTGATTTCAATTCCCATTCCGCGGTCTATTTGTGTAACCTTTACATTGATTGAATGCCTACATAGAGGTTCGTTGAGAGCCGCGTTCAGCTTTCAAGTACCACGCAGAGCTGCACTGTCAATTTGTTTCTCTTCGTTGAAAATTCTCTTTTACATACGGGTTTACCACTGATAACCGAAATTCATTTGATCATTTGACGTCTGACCGATAAAATATTAAAACCATTATACTACTGATAGAATGAACAATTGACCTAAAGAGCTTTTATCGAACAAACATTTGGTATTTTTACTACTGATCGAATGATCATTTGGTCGAAAAACAGTTGACTAAATATTTTTTTATTGTGAATAAATTTTACTGTAGGATATGTACAAGCAAAGTCGCTTTCCACGTCTGTTCGTCCCTATGTATGCTTATATCTTTAAAACTACGCTATGGATATCGATGCGGTTTTTTTAATAGATAGAGTAATTCCAGAGGAAGGTTTATATGTTAATACATGCTTAGTAGTAGAGGGTGCAGTGGGAACAGGATCTGACGCCACGCGGGTGGAAAGAAACTAGCAGATCGAAGTTCACCGGGTCAGCTAGTTAAAAATAAGTAGAAGTTAAAGTAGTGGTAAAAATGAATCGCACTCGTACCTACAGTTAATTTCGTTTAATAAAAATGTGGAAGTTGCATGTATTGTGGAGGTAAGTTTTCTTTACTAAACAGCGCCGCCTAATTCACGGCCTTAATTATCTTCAGTCATTTCATTAAACGGCTTGGCAAATGGCTTAGTTCTATGACGTTCCCTAATAACTGGCCTAGCCATTTAATATAATAGCTAGAAAATGACTTATTTCTACATGGTTGTAAAAAAATAACCACGAAGGCTTATTGCGGTAGCTCCGCTCCCGCGTTAGCCTTCTAACCTAACCTAACCAAACCAAGTCGGGTTTGTGCACCTTTCTCAATAAAGTTATCACTAACATTCCCTGGTGCCACACTGTTTTTTGACCAAACGTTCATTCGATCAGTAGTAAAAATACCAAATGTTTGTTCGATAAAACTCTTTTGGTCAATTGTACATTCGATCAGTAGTAGAATGGCCTAATGTTTTATCGGTCACACGTCAAATGATCAAAGGGAGGACGTTTATAGGTATTGTAATATATAATTGTAAAATTTTCGTACGACAAATAGTTTTCAAGATATTTGATTTTGAAAAATTCAATTTGTCGCGCCGCCCGAAAGCGCTCCATACATAATCGTACGAAACTGTGACGTCACGCTTTGTAGCGCGTAGTGCAAAATGTATGGAGTGCAAGAGAATATCGCATTTATCTCGGTCTACGTTGCGTTTACACGTATATAGTTCATAAGAAAAGTTATTCAAAATTGAGTGAGGAATCTCAAAAGTTATATATTTGAATTGAATTTGATCGTTTATATTTTGACTTTTTTTGGGAATTTCAACTAATGTAAAGTCACAGTTTCAGTTAAGATATGCAATATTTTATTTTGCAAGGCATATTTTTTCAGAACAAGCTATCATATTAAGCAGTATTGGGAAGAATCGACGACTTAGTCAAATAGCCTATTGAGACTTTCACTACTTGGGTATAATTAGACATAATATATATACCTACTATACCCGAACATGCACACATTGACAGTTTATAGAACAATAGTGACGTTAGCTTACTCCAACGAAACTGATTTTTCACGCCGTTTTTTTGCGACGAATTTTCTTAGCAAATCTAGTCTATACAGTAAATTAATGGTCTAAGGCTACAATGCAATATTGTACAAAGTAAGTAGCTAAGTGAAAAAATATAAGTATTCAACTGAACGTATTCCGTGACGTTTTACCTCGAAAGTACTCAGAAACTTAATTCAGTTCTAGCAGAACGTGCTTGAACTGAATTGAGTTTCTGAGCGCTTCATCTTGTTATTATACCTACCTTTTATATGTGAAACATATTTTGTTGTGTACCTTCCATTTATTCATTCACATTCGTTATATAGGTTTAATTTTATTTTTTTCAACCAAACATTACTTCAGAGAGTTTCGAAGTTTTTAATGAAGCTGTCTTTTCCTATTTATGGTTTTAATTACAAAGTAAGTTAGGTACCACAAAGTAAGGGAACGATCATAAAATATGTTCTATTGTAAGCATAAAAATACTTATACGCTATAAATTTTTTCAAAGTAGTAAAGTATTAGTATAAGTATTCACTTTATTTATATTACAATCAAGCCTTGCGTGGCCAATAAGTAAACATATTTCACCTAAATTACTACGTAAATATTATTAAAAGGTTGCGTCCAATAACTCCTAGGTCCTGCCTACTTAGTTTTTTTTAACAATAGTGTAATAAAAAAAAACTAAGTAGGTACCTAGTTAGTAGTTACAGTTAGTACTCGAACGGCTTCGTCCATTTCAGAGTAATGTCAAGAAGCTGGATAGCCTCAACATTCACATTGCAATGAAGTCTGTTTTCGTGAACTTCTGTATATTTTTATATACCGAATGTGCATTAACTGTGTCCCTGAGTTTTTTGTTTTGGAATCGATGGATGATCTGACGATTGCTCTTATAGAGCCCCAGAGTTGAATACCATAAGTCCTGATTGCATCCGAGGCCACGGTGCCCTCGGAGCTCAGGGTCCGCCTTCCTGCTCTTCTTCGTCCACTTCTTGGGCCTACCCTTTCTACCAGGACCCGGTGGGGGCGCCATTGCCAGTCATTTTTTACCCCCGTAGCTGGGCGGATGCCGCAAGACGTAGCCGCTCCAGCGGAGGCAGCTCTCTTGCATTTTATCTGTGCTGTCTCGGACATGAAGGCTGCCGCGGATGTGACAGTACCTCACGCAACTGACTCCACGCATCCACCGCAGCATTTTCATCTCCGTGATATGCAGCATGCTTGTGTCGCTCCATCGGCGGCCACGCCTCACAGCCGTGTAAAAGGACAGGTCTAATGATAGTTAGATAGCCAGTTCAGAAAAAATGTTGTGTTCTTTTATTGATTAAGTCGGCGTGAGTCAACTTGCTGTCCATTAACCTAATTCGCCATATTTTAGTCCAGGTTTGAGCTTCTTTAACCGATATTTGGCCTTTTTTGCCATCCTCTTCGTGATTATTACCTTTCGTCATAATAGCCGTGCCATCGGCAAAACTGAGAATAGGATTATTTTCTGTAACTGGGATATCACTGGTATATATGAGGTACAGAATCAGCCCTCATACACTTCCCTGTGGCACGCCAGCATTGATAGGCTTTGTTTCTGAGTTGGCATCTTCGTATCGAACACAATATGCTTTGCTTGATACTTATGCATGATTCGAGAACGTCCACAAAGTGTTTCGGTAGTATAACATTTAGTTTATATATGAGACCTTCGTGCCAAACTTATTACTATTGCCCGTTGTCGTGTTACTAACGGTGAATATTTGCACAGGCCCTTACCCTTAAATACAATCTTGTGACTTCAGAGGTGCCATACTACGGGTTTGTGCCCAACCCAGTACTAAAAAATGGTCGTGTTACATTTTATTAGGATAGATCTATCGTTACAGATAGAATATATACAAGGTGGAATATTTTGACCTTACCTGGAGGTGAAGTTCTCTAAACATTGGTGATAGCGAATTTCACTCAAAGGAAACATTCCTTTATTTTTTTAAAGAAATTAAACTGCATTCAAGCGTTGCAAGGTTCTCAAAAAATCGCTTGATCGGTAATCGAACCGACTACAACCCGAAAAATAACATCCTGAATTTTTATAGCATCAATCGATAGCGGCGGCAATCATAAAGATCAAATCTCTCAACTCTAACAAACATGGTGAATTATTCTAAAAGAAGTCCATAAAATCTTCTTATATATAAAATTCTCGTGTCACAATGTTCGTTCCCGTACTACTCCGAAACGGCTTGACCGAATCTCATGAAATTTTTGTATTAAGTAAGTAATTTGAGTAGGTCTGAGAATCGGCCAACATCTATTTTTCATCCCCCTAAATGGTGCAGGGGGAACGGGACCTGACGCCACCAGGGTAGGAAAAAATTGGCGGTACGAAGTTCGCCGGGACAGCTAGTAACTTATAAATATAATGCCCCTTTACTCAAGGATACCCTATTTATTTTTTAAGCCTACAGCCTATATATATATATAGCAGTTCATATTATGATAATTTTTCAAGAATAAAAAAATAGTCAACATCCCTAAATAATACCTTAGTATTTTTCTGCTATGTATGAAATACCACATTACTTGAAATAACTTGAAAAGAGGCTAGTTCTATTCAATGAGAGAAGTAAAAAGATTTCGATGTTTGCGAGCCAATGAAAATAGTGGTCCCTATTTAAAACAATGAATTTATACATAAGTATAATACAGTGCACTATTTATCTTAATCTAGGTAGGTATTAGGTACACTTACCTTATTAATGTAGGCATTTTTTAAAATTCGATTCTTTCAAATCATCAGGCAAATGATTTGAATTCAATTTTATAACCATAAAACGGCGAATTGAGTTGTTTCAAGTTGTTTCAGTGACTATTCAAATAGCTGCATGCGGCAGGGGCAAACGACCATTTAAATACAACATTTTTTTAATGGAAATTTCCTCTGGGAAGTTTTTATTTATAGACTATTACCACAGGTTACATAAAGGTTGAGACGGGCTTGTACAGTTTATTTGTAATGTGTCATTCGTTACAATACGGCGACACAGACTGACTTTGTAGGTAACGTGTGTTTGTAATGTATCATTCGAACTTTTGACTCAAGTTTGCTCCATAAGGAGCATGACCATTGGCATCCTCGACTTCAATGTCCATTTCGGCAGCTAATTCTACCCAAGCATATTTTTTTATTTTTTTATAATGATTTGCATGGGTCGGATTCCATAAAATTGTTTTTTCTTTGTATTTGTCAATAAATAAAAGGGGATTTTAATTTCACTTGTGACTTGCTCTCGACGCGACGTGCAATGACTTGTATGTATACATTCAGTCAACAAAGTATCGGGAATGAATGTTTTGTTTATGGTTCCAAATTCAAATTTTTGTTTTTTTGTTGTTGTTTGATTGGCACAACTGCTTTCCATTTTGGCGCGGAGTTTGAGTTGCATCTGTCATTTATGTTAAAAACAGTGCTGTTTTAGTTTTATAATATCTAGTGTGTATTGCAAATTTCATAATGAACAAAAACATCGAACAAAGAGTTTGTCTTAAATTTTGCATCGCCAATGGAATTTCATGTTCGGAGACACTGAAAATGTTACAGAAGGCTTACGGTGAATCGACTTTATCAAAAACACGTGCTTATGAGTGGTACAAAGCGTTCAAAAGCGGTCGAGATGTGATGGAAGATTTGCCTCGTTCTGGTAGGCCATCAACGTCTGCAACTGAAGTTAAATCGCAAAAGTGAAGGAAATAGTGCCTAAAAATCCTCATTCAAGTTTGAGAGAGATGGCCGCCGAATTTTCTGTATGTCACGAGTCGATCCTTACCATTTTAACTGATAAATTGGGTATGAAACGTGTTGCTGCCCGGCTAGTCCCAAAAGACCTGAATTTTCTTCAAAAACTAAATCGCATGAGAGTCGCTGAGGACATGCTAGAACGGGTCAATACCGACCCAACATTCATGAAACGCATTGTTACTGGTGACGAGACGTGGGTTTACAAGTTTGACATGCATACTAGTCAACAAGCTTCGGAATGGCGCCTTCCAACTGAACCAAAACCGAAAAAACCACGTCAAAGTCGATCAAAAGTCAAAGTCATGTTGACTGTTTTCTTTGACTATTGCGGTGTTGTGCACTCGGAATTTTTGCCGGAAGGTCAAACGGTAAATAAAGAATATTATTTGAGCGTTATGCGACGTTTCAGAGAACAAATTCGACGAAAAAGGCCAGATTTGTGGAAAGAAAATTCTTGGATTTTGCACCACGATAATGCGCCTTCGCACAAGGCCATCATTGTGAACGAATTTTTGTCCAAACAATCAACAAATACCATCGAGCAACCACCATATTCACCAGATATGGCTCCAGCCGACTTCTTTCTTTTTCCTACACTCAAATTACCACTTCGTGGCACCCGTTTTCAATCAGTAGAAGAAGGAGAATTCGCGGCGAGAACTGAACTCAATTCCGGAAACAGCTTTTAAAAAATGTTTTGATGATTGGATTATTCGTTGGCGTGAGTGTAGCGTTTCTGAAGAAGCATACTTTGAAGGTGATAAAATAAATTTGGATGAATAACAATTTTTTTGTGTATTATTGATTTTTTCCCGGTACTTTCTTGACAGAGTAGTATGTTACACTCAAAGGGATATGCGAAAAAACCGACCGTCGTTTGGAGCACGCGGCAGTCGCCGCGAATGAAACATAACACCTAAATGTTACAAGTCAATCTCCACCTGCAGAAAAACACTACGTATATTGAAATCAAGGATCGATCCTCCCTATCTATATTGTAACTCGATTAGACAGTTTCACGACACTGGTAGTCACTAGTCAGTCGAAAACCACACTGGGCAAAGTTGGATTCAAGACATTTGCGTTCCGATGATATTATTATAGGTTTGATTTATTGAAACGCTTCTTGGATTCAATGCTTCAGAGCGATTATCGAGAGTATGTAGCTCTACTATTTTCAGTACGGATAATAATGTGTCTATTTTTACCGTGTTTGTTAGAATAAAGCTGATCAACATATACAAAGGTCAAATATTTCATTCATAACTGTGGTAGTTTAGTCGTAAATAGTGCGTGTGCGGTGAAACTACCTCTTAGTTTGAATACGAAATAATGGCTTAAGGTGTTTGTTTACTGATTGGGGACTGGAAACTTTATCTTTGTGATCATAAATGATTGATCTTATTGTATGGTCGAAAGACTCATACAAGTCTACTTCGTAAGACCCCTTATGCCTAATTGCCAATGAAAATTTCACACTATCCAGAAACCACAGTCAACCAATTGCGATCAAATAAACTTAAGATTTTGAATCTGACTGTCTCGGACCATCCAAACAAAAAAAGACATCAAAATTCAAAATCTTCGGAATTTTTCCAATCATAGCGGACAAACAGACAAGAGTTCTCAAAAGTACAATTAGCCCAGTTGGAGTCCTAAAGTCCAACTATTCTAAATACAGAATTTTGGTATCGCAATTGGCGAAATTCTATTGTGGACGTCAGAATAGCAGTCGTTTCATGGCAAATATCGAAATGCAGCCGGATTATAGTTATACTGAAAAGCTAACCCCAATTGAGTTCGGTAAAGGCTCGGGGGATGAATCAATAGTAGGATCGAGAATCATATACACATATTCGGGCTATCGTTAAAATGACTTAAAAGGCTATGTAAAAAAAACCGGCCAAGTGCGAGTCGGACTCGCCCATGAAGGGTTCCGTAGCAGCAAGTAGGTAACCTAATATAAAAGTTCTTGTAGTTCATTAAATGTTTTTTTATTATTCTTTTTGAGTTAATTGAATGAAAGGCGAAAATTGCGATTTATGACGTATTAAAAAAAATCTACTCACTAGATCTCGTTCAAACTCGGTAGTTTGCATAGCAATGTACTTCATATATTTTTTTTAGATTTATCATTCTCTTATTTTAGAAGTTAGAGGGGGGGGGGACACATTTTTCCTCTTTGGAAGTGTCTCTCGCGAAAACTGTTCATTTTAGAAAAAAATTATGTTAGAAACCTCAATAGCATTTTTGAAGACCTATCTATAGATACCCTACACATATGGGTTTGATGAAAAAAAAATTATTGACTTTCAGTTCTAAGTATGAGGACCCCCAAAATTTATTGCTTGTTTTTCTATTTTTTTGTGAAATTCTTAATGCGGTTCACAGAATACATCTACTGACCACGTTTCAACAGAATAGGCCTTATAGTTACGGAGAAAAGTGGCTGTGACATACAGACAGAAAGACAGACAGACATGACGAATCTATAAGGGTTCCGTTTTTGCCATTTGGCTACGGAACCCTAAAAAGGGGACCCGACATTGACACTAAAGTATCGATATGTCTCTTGACCGTCTTGATTCGCGATAGAATAGAAAAGGGCCACCCCATCTCTTGGCGTGGGTGTTGTATAAGGCTATTACGGGATATGGCAATTTTCCTTCCACACCGTATCCGGTTGGCCAAGTTACCGGTGGCTAGGGCTCCAAACAAAACGAGCTGGTTCGAGAAGTATCGCCCTTGACCCAGCTGCCTAACGAGAGCCTGGGGCTGATATGAATATAAGGATAATGATTGGCGAATTTGTTTGTCTTTTGTTTTTTTTTGTTTTTGCAAGGATTGTTGTTGTCACCATTCCTTATGACAAAAACCTCATGAAAGCCGTTCATGAGGTTTTTGTCATAAGGAATGGTGACAACAACAATCCTTGCAAGGCGCTCTAATCTATTTATTACCACTATATCAGGCTTATTGGCGACGATAGTCTTGTCCGTAGATCGAGTGATTCTCCGGGGCGCGGGCGGTGGCATGCCCGACAGATGTCCACCGCCCCGTACTTCAGAACATACGAGTACTTCCAATAGTTATTTGTTATAACAACTTCGTCCGTAATTGCAACGACCAAGCCCCGGTTTTTCCGAAAAGATCACTGAACCGTAGCCAAGATACGAGTACAGACGCTTTTAAGTCTATATCATTTCGATTGATAAAACCTGATAAAACCATTCGTGTAACTCTTTGCCCATCCATACCTTCCTGCCATCAGCAATACTAAGTACTACAGGTTTGCGCTAGTTCTCTTCAGCCAATGCAAGATGGGTTAAACCGTAATCATTGCAATCACATCACGGTGCATATCCGTGTTTGCGTGCAAAAAATATACTCTGAAGTTGTATATGTCATAGTTATGGAGGGTCTTGAGATTTAGAAAACCACGCCCCTAGCTTCCGCGGAATGTACAACCTCATTACAGAAGATTTAGTCTGATGCACCCGAAATGTGGTTAACAGTGTACGAGCTCTTCTATCTAGGGCATCTAGTTCAGTCTGAGTCCATCTAAGTATATCCAAGGAATATATTGGGACTATAAGGAGTACATTATAACCCAACCATTGCAGGCGCGCACCTTGTTACCGCCTGATAAAAAAGCCTTTAGGAATTTTAGACGGCCAAAGAAACGCTACCGCAGTGCCTGTTGCATGCCAGCTTCAGGTATTCCTAATACCTGCGACATACCTAGATATTTGAAGGTTTCAGTTGAAGAAAGAAATTTAAGCTTACATAATAAATATGATTTTAACCTACGAAAACAAATTGTAGTGTTGCTTGCTTAGCAATTGTGGTATAGTAGAGAAGTCCGGTACTGTCGATAACTACATATCGATATCAAAGAAGCACAGACCAAAAATCGTTATTTAAGTGTGCCTGGGGGTTTCTGTCAGAAATACGTCAGTTGAAGCCTGTGTTTCTGATAATTTCACCTCCGAGCACCGAGAGTAAGATCAGTCGTCGCCGTTCAGTTGTCAAACTTACACTCGCATTTTGCAATTTCTGTTGAGTCCAGATACCGCGTTTTACACCCATTTTTACGCTTCGGAGGTATCCAGCCAGTTACAAACCTGGACTCTAAAACAGCGGTTTTATGACTGTATTGGAATGGTCTGATGATTCTATATTCCATATGGACCACTCTTTATGACCACTCTTTTTTCAACTTCGACCATACAACAATACAAAATTATCACGATTCATTTTTCAAATAAAATACGTCCACTTGCAAAGGAACTCGCGCGTGGTCCTGAACGCGGCTATGGCGCCAACCAGATTATCTCGACACGAGTGCTCGCACAGTGGACTCGCACGTAAAATGGCTCATCTGGACAGGCTTTAAGATGTGTACTATAAACATATCCACATATGTTTAAGTTTAAAGGGAATTTAAAATTACCTAATTAAATATAGGGATTGAATAAATAATTTATTGAACTATGAAATAAAATAAATGATTTTAAAAAAATTGAACCGACTTCAAAACCAAATAGGAAAAAAATGTTTAAAATAACAGAATTTAGAGATTTTCGATCTGTTAGAAGTCGGTGCCAACTTTGTTTGCTGTGCCTGACCTGCTATAATGCCATTAATGTAGGTATAATGACTTGTTGAGTTAGGGGTGGCCTATCATACTTAGCTATATTATTTTACCTGTTTGACTTGATACCGACTTTTGTTTTGAAATGATCGATATTTCATTTAAATGCATCATGGCAGGTAATTCAGGTACAGCAAAGCACCAGCAAACAAAGTTGGCACCGACTTCTAACAGATCGAAAATTTCTAAATTCTATTTCTAAATTCTGTTATTATAAACATTTTTTTCCTATTTGGTTTTGAAGTCGGTTAAATTTTTTTAAACTCATTTATTTTACCCCTTTTAGTGGGCCAAGGTTTGCGTTCGTAATCCAAGTTTAATCCAGTCCAGCATGGCATTAACCACAGTTTTCGTCTTTTGGGAGCATTATATAAGTTAAGGGAACTGGAACTTTTATATGAAAGACGGCGAGTTGAACAGGTTGGTGATTTCGCAGATGGGGCTGCAGTAAGAATTTAACCAACGATCAAATTGGTGAATGACAACAACTCTAAGATGATAGCTCAACTATTTTATTGAGGGTCTTGCTTGTCAACGGTGCAATGCGGATTGTGTGTACGTTTAGGTGGTCTGCTCTGCGTCGCGATCGGTCAGAATCCGACGAGTTACCTGATGCAGTTTTTATTAAATTTGACGATGATACTATTGGCACTAGATTGAAAGGTAGTAACAGCTTAGTTGCAATTGCAACAAAAGGCTATGGGGATGTAGAAAGAAGAATCCGTTAATCTTGAGCTGGGCTGTAACGGTACTGTAACTTCAGGGTACCACATTAAATAAAGCGGTAATTGACTTAGAAATTTTTTTTTTTACTATAGGTCAAGTGTATGTTGCTTTAAGTGGACAAGACAAGTGGAGCCACCTGTCACCCTAGCAGAAGCAGGCCACGGCAGCAGCGTGCGTAGGCACGCCTCCACCATTCCGGGGACGACCCGTTTGCCGAGGAGTGCCAGACCGTAAGGGATGGCCCTGGGCCAGTTGGGGTGCAAGGGATATGTCGAAGACAACCTCACCTCCGGCTTAGCACTACGACCCTCAGTCGGCGTACGGTTTTAGTCGGTTCGAGTCCGACATAAACCGTTCCCTTCCGGCTCCGGCGGGGGAATCCGAGGGGATTTCCGCACGATAAAAAAGACCAGCTCAGGAGTAGATATACCCTTTTATAAACATACTTATTATTATTATTAATTGAGGAATTGTCTCGGTTTCACTTTGAAATTTCGTGATTATCTCAGGAGTAGCACCAACCCTTACGAGTATCACGTTAGCCCTACATACTAACTCCGAACCTTTAAGGAGGTCTATAGCTTCACTATCAACACAGCAGCATCAGAAGTTGATTCAAGCATATCTCACAAGCAACACGTTAGCCCTATTTAGTAGTATACTAAATATTTATCATCCACCAATGGCAGTACTGTCTCCCAACTCCTAACCGTCAAGGAGTTCAGTAGCTTCATCATCAGCACAGCAGCTTCAGATGTTGACACCCTGAAGCATATACCTGAGTAAGACATTATTACGTAACAAAAGCACCATACGCAAATGTTAAGGAGTTCTGTAGCTTCACTATCAACACAGCAGCATCAGAAGTTGATTCAAGCATAACTCACAAGCAACACGTTAGCCCTACATACTACTAAATATTTATCATCCACCAATGGCAGTACTGTCTCCCAACTCCTAAACGTTAAGGAGTTCAGTAGCTTCATCATCAGCACAGCAGCATCAGATGTTGACACCCTGAAGCATATACCCGAGTAAGACATGATTACGTAACAAAAGTACCATACGACCATACAATTTTCGATGGTTGCCCTCGATTTCTCCTGGATCCCATCATCAGATCCTGACCTGATGAAAATAGGAACACCTCAGAAGTGAACCCTATCCAACAAAAAAATTAAACTTGAAATCCGCCTATAATTGGCGGAGATATCGGTGAACATACATAAAAAAAATATGTATACAGACGAATTGAGAACCTCCTCCTTTTTTGAAGTCGGTTAATAAAAACAATATAAGCCAAATCAAGAATGACCAAATGCCACATAAAGTGATGCTTACCGGTGTATATAGTTTTCGAGTAAGCGCTTTACGCAGTTTGTACAAAACCTTAACATAAGATGACTGAATATTTAATACTTAGCTCAAATGTAACATATTCAAATACTTCAGTCAACTACACGAACATTATATTCTAGCACTAATTTTACCTGTGGCGTTCGTCTTCCGTCCTTTCTAGGCGGCGGTGGCAGCAGCTCCAGGTGCTTAGGCCGTTCACCTTTTCCGCCTGCCCCCTCCTCTATTTGCACCTTGGTTGTCATGACGGCTCCAGTTTCAGATGCACCACATTCAGAACCCGTTTCTGTTGGTCAAACAGAACTTACTTCTAACTAGATCTTAGAAGCAGTTTTTAATGCATAGCTTCACATACTGAATTGATGATACCTACGTATATGATTAGCTGAATATGATAAAAAAATGTAAAAAGGTAATAAAGTTATTATTTATATGTCACGTTTTTAAAATTTTCATACATAATTATGTATTACATGGTAATCAGGGTTTTGCTGTGACTTAAAAGCTTAAATATGACATACAGATTTCGATGTTTTTGGTATTTTCCACTTAGCTGGGAAATACCAAAAACACCGAAATTAAGATCGTCGTGTATCAGCGTTTTTCACATGCAGTGGATTGGAGAATGACAAAAGTCATGATATATGACGTAACGTACATTACATAGTACCGGTAGGTAGATTAAAGGTAAGGTTGTAAAATTATGACGTTGCTCGTTAAAACAACTGTTACCTACACGTTACGTCGGATGTCATAAAACGATACATAAATCTAATTATAAGTCACCCACAGAAATAGTCAAAAAAGAAAATACATGTTACGTAACATGGTGTAATACAATGACGATATTGGTGTAATATAATTTCGATCAAATGTTTGCAGGAATATTCCGGAAAATACGGTTTAAAGAACACACCAACATTCATTAAAAATAAAAGGCATGTAATGTGATAGTATGCGAAGTTCTGGATTGATATTTTGTTTATGTAAAACACGCTAACCTAATTCAATAAAATAACAATGACAAAAGTAATATTTTGACTCAAACTGTAGCGTTGGCACAACACTACTTTCGCATTTATGTGTTTTCTCTTTTTGACTATCGTGTAATGTGAACTTAACGGTAATGTGCTTTATGTTTGTGCCACCTGCACAAACAGAAGCGATTAGAGCAATCGAACGCAGGAATGAGCGTAATCTTATAACATGCTTCCCACATTACCTCAGAACTGTATGTGTACTAATCACCTATGCCATAGAAAACAATATTTTACGCCAGCAGTTTAGTTTGTTAATAAAATAATATCAAGTAATATCAAAAGGAAAGTAGTAAAGGTAATTGGTATGAAGCCTATATATTCTCGTAAATAATTTTGACACTTCGTTTATTTTGTAGACAGCCTATCATAAATTCGCTTGGCAAAAATATAATGAATACACAGGTGAAATCGCTATCAGTGTTGTGATAAATAATTCGCTACTGTCAGAACACGAAGCAAAAATGAAATAAGATAAAACACTATTCATTTTTGGCAATCAATAGTCTTAAGATTAGTAACAAGAGATAGACACTCTCAACGGCGTGTAATTAAATTACGTCAGACTAATTGCACTACACTCGTAAAGAGGTCAAGATGAGAGAATGTATATATTTGACCAATCTTTTCTTGATGTGTATCAAACCTTTAGAGACAGGAGTATCGCTGGTGCTTGCGATGGGCTCATCAGGGGCTGATGATGTAGAAGGAGCCGGTTGGTTGGGAGCGTTAGTCTGCATCTTGTGGCATACCTCGAATGCTTGCCCGACGGTGCGAACTATCCTCATGGCTTGACTCTGCATAAAAACAATACGGTTTGTTTAACATTTGATTTTACCAAAGAAGATTAACAATGTGTAAGAGTCAAACATGAACAAAATATTTAGGGATGTTGATTTGTTTCTTTTTATTACAAGCATTTTATTAGACATTTGCTGTATGTATGTAAGTATTTTTTTCAGGTGGAATCTTGCAACTCGATTTTGAAGCAAAATATTTTCAACTGATAAAATTTTGCATTGGTAGGTACATGTATATTTGGGTGACAATACATTAAATGGTACCGTGGAGTTGGTCAGATGATGGAGTTGGAACTTGGGAAGGTGGCCATAGCAACTCCTAGCCTAAAAATTATACACCTATCGAGTTTCAGCCTATAGATTTCGTCCTAACAAACTCTCTGATATAACGTGATCTCGGGTCTGAAAATGAAAGGCGGTAGGTGGCCATGAGAATTTCTGAAATAAACCAGATAGACTAGTTGTATTTGGGTTCGTTTGGCTCGTATTGGTAAGCACTCTAGTGCTACAAGATATTACTAGAACTAAAAATATGGAAAATAAATCGATTATAATAATTTTATGCAAGGATTGTGCTCATTTGAAAAGCTTAGGTATAGCGTGAATAGAAAACAGAGAACTAAGTAACTTGCACGATACAAGCTTTTCAAATCATTTATTATCACATTTTCATACTGTTGCATAAATTTATCTTTATCTCGGTTAGTTATTTTAATACTTTTTGAAGTAGTTTTTTTAAATACAGTTTTTTTTACTCAAGATGGATGTTTGTTACCCTTTCACGTAAAAACTACTAAATGGATTTTCATGAAACTTTACAATAATATAGGTCAGAACATCAGAATAACACACAGGCTATATATCATCACGCTACTACTGAAGAGAGGAGTAGTGATCATTAATGTCAACAAATTCAGCCGGAATCGGCATATACGCAGAAGTGACAGTGTGGTTATTTCTTTTGCTGTTTAGATAAGGGTGAATTTCAACATCTATGAATTTTTAGCTAATTTTGGTGATTTTTTTATTTCTAGGTATTTAGGTAATCTCTTTCAATATTTAGCTAGAAATACCTATTTAGATGCCTATTTCACTTGAATAGTCAATTAGCCCTGGGAATTACTTGTTTATTTTATACACCTGAATTGCCAATACACCGAAATTGGTGTCTAACACCAAAATTGCATATCAAATATAACTCTTAATTTTCACCCTTTTATCACCAACTTCATTTTTATATGGCAAAACCATTTTAGTTCTTAGTAGTATCAGTATAAAAGCAAAACATTTGATTGTTTAGAAGCAAGGATTATATTTTACTCTAATGGCGCCAATATTATCGACGAACTTATTCAAGATTGCTGGGAAAAGATTTAGGCAGTTATTCTCAAAGTGGGAGAGGTGGTACTCGGTATGCCTAAGGGTGGACGGAAGATAGGCCATGGACACTTGGTAGTGACAAGACTAGTTGGTAGTGTGATGTCTATTTCTGAACTTACAAGAGTCCTTCAACTAAGTTTCTCACGCGGTGAGCTGATGGGCATTGCGGTTCAAAAGGGTTCCTGAGGTTTACACCAACCGGGACCTGTACCACGATTCTGATTCCGTTGTTCGCTGTTGGCAATATCAGAATTTCCTTATCACTGTCGGGGTACATCTAGGATCGGTCCTTAGTCCATTCCCAATCAGCGCAGCGTGGTATTTTGGTCGGATAGCATCAGACAATCACTCCATAACTGCCCATGTATGCTATTAATATCGGTGGTGGACGCCGATAGATTGGTGCAACATGTGAGGAGCTTGAGGACGGTAGAGGTCAGAAGCCTTCTGTGGAGAAGAATGAGTACCTTTTACACGATAGCAAAGTGCTAGCTGCTGGAGCAACATAAGCAGGAGTTGAGTGTCCCCTACATCTTCGACGTCGTCGCTTTATTGCGTGGAGTCTCGTGCAAAAGATTGCATGAGGCACTCTTGCATCCACTACCGTTTCATGTAAGTGAGAAAGCAGAGGAAGAAAAGCCAAATGATGTTGACAGTGGAGAGGAGGGAAGAAGGGCGGGCAGGTTTTAACGGTGTAGGCTTGGTAGTAAAGAGTGAGGCCGCCTTTCACGCCAGTAGAAGCAGGTGACGGAAAGAGCGCACGATGCTCCACCGCACCGGCCTGTCCCTACTGCGGCATCAGCTGACTTCACCCAACTACTCTGCTGTATGGGTAGTTCATATGCTAATGGTTAATCTGAGAGAAAATTAGGAAAGCTTCCGAACAACCCTCAACAGCCAACAACCTCTTTCCCACCTAGGGAGAGAGGCGGTGCTTTCTCCATTGCCTAGGGTATACCACGTAGAGGCCACCTGACCTAGTAGCCCGTCGGACTACGTAGGAGCTTAATAAAATAACTATGAAAACAAATTTTGGTGTAAATATACAATTTTGATGATTAGTAAAATCCCACCAAATTCACCAAAATTGCTCCACCAAAATTAGTTTCACGTCTAAAAAAATTATTTATAAAAATACTATTTAGAATATAGTGGTTACATTACCAAAATTTAATACATATACTGAACCTGTACACTATACTTAAATATTAAAACATACAATGAGAATAAAACGGTTTAAATAATCAACACAAAAATTACGATATTTTTGTCAGAGGCTTATGAAACGACCTACTTACGTGTTTGGCAGAAAAACGAAACGAGACTGGGGACAACTGGCACTGGTGCTCATTAACACCCAACTGAATGTTTCCAATGATGATAGTGTCGTCCTTATAGGTACTTTCAATACGACTCCTTCGATGTTTTTATAAATCCCACCAAAATTTTACATTTGCCGCGGACGCATCTTATAAATTATTTTTAAGATAAAGTATAGTACTAAATACTACGAATGACATTATCGAAGATAGCTAAAATAATGCCGAATCGGATTATTATTAAGTATACTCAGTAAACTAATGAAGTTTTGATTAAACTGTGATCATTCCCAAGAAAACAGGTTGTGGACGCGCCACCAAGCTTAGAATTTAGGTGAAAATACATTTTTTACACACTCACAAAAATAGTTTCAATAATATAATTTATACGTTCATATAGAGCAAAACGATATCTTTCTTACAAAAAATAATCATTACTATATGTTAACTTTAAGGTATGATTTTCAGTCACGCCGCGAAAATTTTACGTTTGAGAAATTCACCCATAACTATATTACCTTATTTCTTATGTTAACAATATTATTACGTTATTATGGAGTGACTTTTTTAAAAATAAATAATTGTTGTGTTTTTCTACGCCACTCTAATAGAAGCTACTCGAAATACTAATCCTGCCAAGAAGCACCAGCTAGTCAAAAATATAACCGTTCATCAAGCAAAAACCAAATACAAGGGTATCAAAACCTGTACTCTGACTCTTCCTCATAGGATACATTCCGCTGAGCTAGACAAATGGAAATTCACGGACCTCCATGCAAACTTTTCAACTATTTTACCCAAGTAGCCGTGAGTTTTCCAATGAAAATTCCAGATCAACATAAAAGGTATTTGGGCGGCTGTTCAACCACTTTAAGATCGGCAGGAAATGGAACTTAGCAACGCGTCGTTAGCACGAGGATTAAATTCGTAATCTGATCTTCGTAAAGTTTCCATTGACTCCTCGTTCCCAACCCCATATTTTAGGCGGTAGTTGATTCCCAAGCTACTGATAATTTCAGAATGAGTGCTAGTTATACTTGAACACATATCTTTTCTCTAAAAATAATAATGGGAAAAGCGCTAGTGTCACTGTGGCCGAGCTAAGTTAATTTTGTTGCAAATACGAGTATAAGCTTTGGTAAACGTGTGCTCTCATATTTATTATACTATTGATTTTATAGTATAAATGTGAAGAAATAGTATAGGAAAATTGCTCTTGAGTAAATCATGTAGAAGTAATTAAAGAGATATGTATCAATAGCTTTCAATATATAAGCAAAAAAACGAAACAAAAATAAAAAACCCGTCAACAATAAATGCCTCCAAAAACTTGAAAATAAATTGTTCTGGTTAACCATTTAACTTATGTAATATTTTGATTCAAGCGTTGTCATGTCGAGGGACCCTAACTAGTACCTAAAGCACTCCGTCGCGTTGTCGGAACTATTTAAGGGTTATATAAAAGTTAAAGGATGAACCAACACGATTTATTTCCAACTTCTTGAAGGCATTTTTAAGACGGGGGTTTTTAAACTTTTCATTTCATTTTTATTTTATACTTTTTAAATTTGGTCTACTGACCAAGCCCTTTACTGTCAAGCCGTTTCAATTGATACCCATATTGAGGGAGTTGAGAAAAAATATGTCATCCTCCATTTTGTGGCAGTGATTTTCATCCAACACTCCCGACTAATTCACCTTTCAAACAAAAAACACTATATCGAAATCGATTCATCCGTTTGGGAGCTACGATGTCGCAGACACACACACACATAGACACGTCAAACTATAATACCCCGTCGTTTTTGCCTCTAGGGTTAAAAAAAGATCTTTGTCCCGCTACCTTACCACTGAAATGAGAATTTTAGTATCTTCATTTGGGTACTTTAGTGAATAGCTGTACCAATTTTCAAAACTACATGAAATATTTTGTTCTGATCGTCAATTTTACTTTAATTTTCCCGTACTAAATGGCTGGGGTTCGGACCTTGACCTCATTTTGTGACTATAAATATTAAATAAAGGCGCCGTTTACTGACTTCCATTTGATGACTTAAGGCAAAAACTATTTTTTCCTCACTTACAAAGGCAACACTGTATCCATTTCGGAATTCTGTAGAATAAATATAAAAAAAATAAACAGTCCAGAATATTTGATTATGAAATGCTGCCAAATGAAAAGTATTTACACATGTACTCGTATTTATTTGCATATTATTGTTTCTATAATTTAACGTTGGTAAGCTATTTGTCTTGACTGTTGTTAATATTAAAAACACAATAATACCAAAGATAACATCCACTATGAAAAAACCCGAAGCCCTTTTGTAAAACATATATTTTCATTTATAATAGGTACAGTCACTTACAGTGTAGATTAGTAAAGATCCATATAAAATATTATAATAAACCCTAAAAAGAGTTTATTTCTTATTTTTAATAACTTGTTTTTGTAAACTTTTTAGTTATGATATTATATTATATTTTTGTAATCGTTTCTCAATTTCCTTCATTTGCCACCAAAAGCTCACCATTTAGCTCTTTATTCACATTTTATGTACCTAAGAACACTTGGGCAATAAATACCTATAATTTGAGACATCAATCACTCCATATAGAGGTTCAGATAATATGAGGTAATAATTAAACAAACAAACATACAAGATACGCGCGAAAATTCTGCGCATAATCCATCTTGACAGTTGGGTAAAAATAATAAACTGATGACAAGGCATGCTTATTATAGACTCATGCTTAGTCTGTTCCGAAAGGAACGAAAGAAACAAAATAAAAAAGAAGAGGGCTCTAGAGGATAACAACGGCATTTTTCCACTCAGATATCGAAGAGTAAAACTAACCTTTCCGAGATGGCGGGATGAAAAAGACTTAAAAACAAGCTTTTCTAAGAGTCTGTTGTACTAAACCTATAATAATATTTGTATGCAAGAGTTTTGAAAAGCGCGTAGCGTGAACAGAAAATAGAATTTCAAATCAGCCAAAAAGGGTTGTCTTTAAATAAAATAATTATTATCGTTTTAGTACAACAGATTCTTAAAAAAGCTTGTTTTTAAAAGGGTTTATTAATAATTTTATTATTTATTTTATTCTATAGGTTTTTATTCGGATGCAATCTCAAAGTAAATTTAGTTAAATTTGCTTTAAGATCCAATATCAGAGAAAACGTTCATAAGTCAATGAATTACAAAACAAAATATTATGTATACAGATGAATTGAGAACCTCCTCCTTTTTCGAAGTCGGTTAAAAATTGAATGAAAATAAATTAATAGGTGTATTTTTTCCTTGCGTCTTAACTCTCCTTCTAACTATTGGCAAATACGAGCCATGTCTGTAAATTCCCTAAATTAAACGCGTAAAAGAGATAAATAAGAAAAAGAATTAAAAGTTCTTTATCTACTTTCGGTTTGTGCTACAAGCTTTTGAAATTTGAACAACCCTTGTAGAAAAAGCTAGTTTTTAAGAAGTTTTTTAAATTAATAATTATATTGTCCACTTTTTCGTTTTAGTAATATCATCCAGCTCCATCATCTGACCCTGGTTACCATTGAAAATATACTACTTATGACGATTCAAATGAGCCCAAAATTTGATGAGGTTTTGTCCACGTCGTACCACATGTACCATTAGCCAGTACCATTGATGGTACAATTGGCACTGATTTAATCGTTATAGAAACTATAATTTAAATTATTTTACTAACTTTGTTTGTTGTAATTATTTCAATAAGATGTTATTTTTGTAATCATTTCTGGGTAAGTGCTGCAGCTGCGAAAAATAAATGCATTTTCTTTCTTTTCTTTAAGTACAATTGATTGTACAAATGATACCAAAATATCCCGAATATCCCGTTGGAAAATGGTACAAATGGCACTGTTTTATCCATGGAGAAGGAAATGATAGCGGAGTTGTTGCAAGGCAATCGAGTCGCGTGCCATCCAAACGTCAAATGGACTCATTCGGTAGGAACGTTATACCCACAGAACAGAAAAAACTGTTATACCTATGAAGTCCTTCGACTTTTGACACCCCGCGCGTCTCTCTTCCCACCCGCATTCGGCGCGCGTTTTTATTAGGAGAAATATCAAAATATCAATGGGGCAATTCCGTTACTTAATCGTTTTTTGTACTCCGTGGTTTTATCCCACTATACTCTGTCCATTCGTTTCTTTTCTTTTGACAGATGGAAATAGTGATTGCACAAAAATTCAAAATATCGATTAAGTTTGTAACCTTGATTTATAAAATCGTGATTCGATAATAGCAAATGATTTCATGATTTTATGTAGAATTTTATTTGTTAAGTATATAACTATACAAAATAATAAAGCAGTAGATATTTACTGTCTGTACATTTTATAAATTTATCATAAACCAAATGTGGGCCATAACGCATACGCTAATCTCCAAAATATATACCTAATTCACATTGTGGAATATTATCTTTGGTAGGTATATTTCGATTTAATCGATATAAAAGACAACAACACACATTCCATAAATCCGCGTGACAGACAATCGGTCAATTAAATGTTCATAAAAAAATCGATAGTATTGCATAACATTTTCAAGTTATTATAATGAAAACACAGTTGATCGACTAACTTCATCCCTAAAATTTATTTCCGGTCGACGTAACTTTATCAATGAAATGTGACATTTATGCCTTCCTTACAGTAATTAAAAAACCCGGCCAAGTGCGAGTCAGACTCGCCCATGAAGGGTTCCGTAGCAGCAAGTAACATAATATAAAAGTTCTTGTAGTTCAATGGATGTTTCTTTTTTATTATTTTTGAGTTAACTGAATGAAAGGCGAAAACTGCGGTTTATAATGTAATAAAAAAAATACTTACTAAGATCTCGTTCAAACCAATTTTCGTTGGGAGTTTTTATAGCAATGAACATCATATATTTTTTTGGATTAATAAATATTCAGTTCAGAAAAAAATAATGTTAGAAACCTCAATAGCAGTTTTGAAGACCTGTCTATAGAAATTTTTTTTTTTACTTTCAGTCTAAGTATGGGGATCCCCAAAAAATTCCTTTTTTTTCAATTTTTGTGTGAAATTCTTAATGCGGTTCACAGAATACATCTATTTACCAAGATTCAACAGAATAGGCCTTATAGTTTCGGAGAAAAAAGGCTGTGACATATGGACAGACATGACGAATCTTTATGGGTTCCGTTTTTGCCATTTGGCTACGGAACCTTAAAAACCGCGATAGACTGCATATGAAATCTGTTAAAGCTCCGGACAACATAATCCACAAAATTACTTACATTTTTGTAATGACTTGCTTCGCGATTTAAAAGTAGCTTATGAAGAGTTATAGAAAAAGGTGAGTATCGCCGGCATCGGCATCGTTTCGTTGCTAAGTTCCTTTGGCTACCTTCCAGCACCCTCAACAGATTAGCACCAATATCATCATAATATTGCATTGTCACGAGATTTATACATACTTATACGTGTAAATCGTTTAACAAAATTTCAACTCAATCGGTTACCGGGAGTTGGGTCAAATTTAAATTTGCAAGATTTGATGACAGACATCCGGCCAGGTGAAAACTAGAGAATGTGATTTTTACCGATGTTTCTCGAAAAAAACAATAGTCAGATTGTTTTTTTCGAAAAACATCGGTAAAAATGAAATGCTAAAATGAGACTTGAACTCACGACCTTTCCCTTACAGGGGGAATGCTCTTCCAACTGAGCTATTGAGCCACACCTAAATCATTTCAAATTTTCATTCTCTTTATATCCGTCTTTAAGGGTGACGGCAGGTCGTGAGTTCAAGTCTCACTTGAGCATTTCACTTTTTCCGATGTTTTACGAACTTAAAAGTTAGCATAATAAATGCTATAAAAAAATCATTCAAATTAGAACATAGAATTAGAACTAGAAATTAATTAATTTAATTTAATTAATTAATTAAATTAAATTATCATTATTAGAACTTAATGATAATTTTTATTTTAAAACTTTTTGTTAGTATTTATAATATTATGTTCATTCAGTTCTAACTGGAACTCGGATACTAGAGCTGATAAAAATATTCTATTTATAATTTTGAAAATATCATATGATATTTAATCAACACCAGCTGAAATTTCTTCGACAACAGATGTACTGTAAATTGTTATCGATCTCACGTAGCTTTTTTTGACTTAGTTTGCCCCATTTGTGAGAGAGTTGTTTAAAAGTCGTTCAAAATGCCATTTTAAACAAGGAGGGTAGATGTTTAATAAAGTTAAATTCAGATGTTTATATTTTTCGAACTAATTGTCAATTTCTGTTTCTGTTTTTTCGTTACTGTTGAGTTTGCTGTTTTCACTACTATTATTTTAATTAAATTTTAGTTATTACCCAAGTTGTACAGATGAACATACTAAATCTGCGTAATTTGACTTGGATAGATTAGGTTAAAAGACTAATGCGGGAGCGGAGCGCAGCGAAGACCTATTTATTTCACACATAAATTGCCAGTGGAACAGCAGGCATTCTATACAGGGTGTATTTTTGAAACGGGGCGGTAAGCGGTTAACCGTTAATGTTACAGCAAGCAACGAACCGAATACCACGAAAATCGAAATTTAGACTGCCAGTGACCTCCTTTAACGAATTCCCAAATAATTGCCACTAGGTACGAATATTTCCTATGGCAAAAAAAATGAACCAAATTTTACTACCTTTTGGTATGTACAATGAAAATTGACGATCTTAGGGAAAAACCGTTTGGTTTAAACACAGCTAGCACATCGGCGATGACAAGAGCACGGCGGATTATGATGTGCCGTGGAATTCAGCCAGTGCTCCTGCAGCACAATAGGCCATGGTGTCCAAGTCGGTCAACTGCTCCTCCACAAAATGCACCTAAATTCGCGATGTGGAAGGTAGTGTCATCTAACATACTTGCGTTAGATGACGGAAGAGCTTGTAGCCAAAGACCCGATTCCCACACTCTAACCGCCAGAAAACGGACGCGCTCAGCAGCATTTAGAGCATGTATCTAGTAAAAAAAATGTCTTATTATGCTGCAGACGGCCCGTCCCACTGTCGCTGTGACGCTGTGAGAAAAGGTTCCTTGACAGATCAGTGTTTGGACATGCCATTTTCCAAGCGTTCACTGCATCAGTCTTACACAATACTTCAAAATTAACTAGTATAGGTGCAAGAATGTTCCTAGTTAATTCTTCCAAACTGTGGACTGAACACAAGAACGCTGGTAAGCTGACATTTTGGGCTGAAATTTTGGGCAACCTTGCCCACCTAAGTGAATCGGTAGAGTCGGTTGTAGTGAAGCTCGGTCATTCAAGGCCACATTTAAAATTTTGGTGAGAGTAATTTCTATATTTATGTCCATTTTTGTTTTCAAAATGGTTTTCCAAAATGGTGTACACTTGAGAGAGCATGACTGAATTTCGGAACAAAAAGACAGTACCGAAGAACAGTGAAAGCCGAATGGATATTGATTTTGAGCAGGTGACCCGAAATATAACTAAAATTTTGAATTCCTGTTGACAACCAATTTTTTTTTTTTTAGCCTTTACTTTGAATTTACCATAAATTGAATTGGTAGTTTTATTGAAGGTAGTTAGATTTGTACAAATGGTCAAAAATAATAGTTAAAGTCACGAAGAATTTTTTTAACGTTTAACGCATTTTTTTTAGAGTTTTACAATATTACTAATTAACATTCTAATTATGATAATAAACTGTAATATATTTTCTAGGTGTGCCAACAATCCCTACAATAATTACTGAGATATTACTAATTGAAATTTTTTCTGACACCAGAACTGAATTTGGGCCACCAAAAACTGAAAAATCATAATTAATGGGAATTATGACCAAAATAAAACCAGTTAATAAAGAAATATTCATTGGTGACGTTATAAAATAGTTATTGTGCTATCATAATTACTATAATCAGTCGTAAATTGAAAAAAAAAAAATTGTCTCTGCCAACATAAGCAAACTAGCATAACTCCAATCTTTAATTATTTCTTTTGTTTATTACTATTATATCTGGCCGTTGTCACAGGCTGTTATTTAACTTAAAAACTTTTAAAACTATATGTGGACGTATTGCGCCGCGTTGACAGATTATATAGAAAAAACCAGCTGTAGTTTTGAAAATTATTTGCATATTATGAAATTTTTTTCATTCGTATAGTCCGAAATATACTGACAACAAGGCAGAAGGTGCTACCTTCACCTATTACAATCTATTTCGCTGCTTTCTTGCAATAATTACCAATCCTTTGCGTCGCGCAGTCGGGTGAAAAGTAAAGAAGTAAGAAAAGTAGAGCGTATTTTACACACAAAATTATATTAAAATCAATAATTAAAAGATTTTTAACAACGTTTATTTAATTTTAATTACTTTTAATTTTATATTACCTACTATACCCACCTATACCTAACAGAAATAAAAGATACTTAATTGAATTTACAAAATTCGAGTTCTTTCAAATTTGCCTTTTTAGTTACATAGTTTTACGTAGGAGGTATCGATTTTGTACTATTGATGGACTGAACAACTTAATAAAAATGTATTTGCGTGTTTTTAGCAAATTATTACACAAAGAAAGAAAATCATCCATTTTTCTAAATATATAATATAAAAATCTTAAAATGAACAAACAGTATAGAAAAAGGTAATAATTAGCTAAATTCGCCACCGAAACCACCCAAAACTGAGCCACTAACACTGAATTTTTTAGAAAAAGGTCTGTAGAAGTTGAATAAATTAGTTAAAACTTTTGATAAATAACAGGAAATATACCTCTTTATTGATGTATTATGACAGTCCATAAACCAAAAAGGAAACGCAAAATTCAAGCCACCGTTACTGAAAAAAAGTTGATCCAAATGCCACCCAACGTGTTCGGTTACCTTTTGGCGTGAAATCCTGCACAAAGTCACATCAGCAGACAACGCAACAGCTCGGGCACGTCCGAGGGTGCAGGGTATAAACAAAGCGACACTTTCGCCACCAAAACCACCACCAAACCACCTTTGTGCTCGAACAAAATATAGGCTTGAATTTTTTTATGTTCTAATGGATTAATTCATAAATGTTTTACACACTAAGAAGCACTGACTTTTAAGTTTATAGTTTATTAACTTTTTTATCTTAGAAACTTATATCCTAGTCTTGACGACTGTAAGTTTAACGTGAGGTAGGCTCGGGACACGCCACCCAGGCCTTAAATTGAGAATGTATATATTTTTTAAATATATAAATAATAATATTTACTCAAATATAAGCATCGTAACAAACGTGATCATAAATGAAGTACACCAAAAAAAATGTAACAAAATATTAACGTTACACTACTATTCTATTATTCTATACATCCTGGACAATCAAAAAACGCTGTCGGGATATTCACCTAATAGCGTCATCAATGAATGTTACTTGAATTAACACAAAATAAAGTCAGATTATTCAGTATCTCTGTTTAGATACAGCAAATAAAAATAAGTTGTTTAGAATCTGGAAGTAAACTAGCATAAAGTTTTCTAGAGCATTCATTCCTAAAACCCAATATCGTTGGCATAACATTACACAATGGAAATAAAAGGGTACAGCGACGAATGATATTTCACAAAGGGAGATAAAAGGACAGGCGCGAGGAGCGTGGGAGATGACATGTGTTAATTAATGTTCCTCTCATTCAAGTCGCGTAACGTATAGAACAGATTATTTAGGTTGAGCGTATTTCAAACCAAAAAATCCCGCTTTGAAATACAATCGGCAGCAACAATCGATTTTAGCCGATGTTTGATAACATTAAACCTCGTGATTGTATTTTTTTGTTAAATTTTATAAAACAAATGAAAACAGCGATTGGTTAAATAATATCGAATTATAATGTTTACTCATCAACGTTTCCATTATTAAAATGCTATACGATGCCTGTGGCAGTACAAAGTGACAAATGATTGCTAATGAAATTATATTTTTGGTGGTACAATGGTTAAAATATGCCTCGAACTACCTAACTATGAATAATTTTGAGCGCTAGATGGCGATGCGTTGGTATATGAATTGTATCAAGTATTTAATAAGACAGGCATTAATTTGTATGCTAAACGATATAGTGATCACGATAGAAACAAATATAGATTTGAATACATGGACAAAATAGATTGCAGGTATAAATAAATTTTTAACCAAGAGTCGGGTCATAAGTGTTTAATATTTTAATTTAGTTCTCATACTACACTTCGTTAATTGATCTACTAGTCAAGTTCTTTTATTTGATACCCATATAGGGGGGGCTGTGAATAAAATGTGTAAGTCACATTTTTGTGGTGGCGGCCATCTTAGACAATTTTTTTCCAAACATAGCTAAAGACACTTCCGACTAATATATCTTTGGAACAAAAAAAAACCATATCAGTTCATCCGTTCAGGAGCTACGATGCCACAGACAGGCATACACACACACACACAGACACGTCAAAATTAAAACGCCCTGCCCGGGGTTAAAACTAGAATTAATTAATGTTCAAATTAGAATTTAATTAATGTTTGGGTTCTTTAAATGAATAAATTAATGAACTGGAATCCCTATGACGAGATTATCAGTAGACAGGGTTAAGTGCTAACACTTTTTGGACCGAAGCCAGAGATTGATACGATATTACGCTACTCCTACATTTGAAGAAAAGAGATAGAACGTTACAATACTATTTGTCACGGATCGTGCTTTTACATAAATTGACACTAATGTGACAGTACTTGCTAGCCCACACATTTCGATTATTTCGCGCAGGTAAATAATAGAATTGGAATATCCGAAGCTTAGTATTACAGTGATAGTTATTGTTGTAGATCTACTTAAAGTATATCAAATTTCATACCATCATAAGAAGAAAAGGATTTACCTAACTTTTATATTGTAAAGTGAAACGGAATCATCAATAAATATAAAGTTTAAATGACTACAGTTATTTTTGTACCTCATGGATTTTTGTACCAATAAATGCACAGAGTTTTTAAAGAAAGGATAACTAAACCTTCCTAATATCCATAACACAACAAATTGTGGCAGATGGATGGTTGCGTGAATAACAGCAAAGTTTGACACTGATCGATGCTTGAAACTCAATATTTTTTCACGGATTGTTGATGGATTACTAAAAGCTGTATTAGCTACATCCACTGAAATGCTGGTTAAATAAATTTCATGTATAATATTATGTCCTTACATATGAAATTTTCGTTTTGTCGTACTGGCCACTTTGATCTTTTTAAAGCTAAAATTAACTAGAAATTCTAATTTCAAATTTATACAGCTATTTAGCGTTGGCGCACACCAAACTGCAGTTTGCTCGCGCAAGGTCGAGCATCTTCTGACAGGCAGCTCCACATGTCACCCCAGGCCTGCGCTCATGGAGGACGAAGGTCGTTTAACGATATCCGACGCCAGCTGAGTCCCCTACGTGCACTGCGAACTATGCGGTGCACGTAGAGGACTTAAGGGACGGAAGGGAACTTACTCTCCTCCGGCCCCGGACCCCCACCTCCTTTTCGAGCATTACTTGCTCACAGAAGGATTCAGCGGCTGCGCACACGCTCGCGCTCTGCACCATCACTGTGAGCAACGTGCTGAGCGATAGGACTCAAACCCCCAGGACCGCCACAAGAACCCAACTCGGTGTCTCCCACGCCGGGTATTCGGCCAGTGTATGCAGCCGGCGTGCCCTGATCCTCTTGGGCTTGATTCCCTTGGCAGTTATACCTAGGGAATAAATTTTTCCTATTTGTCTTGTATGTACATGTGGAATTTTTTACAGTCACCGCTTTCGTAATCTCCCTTCTTCTTCATGCCCAGCCTTAATCTGTACTTAGGTACACTTATTAGGGCGTGATATAAAGATCCATCCTGGAGGGCTAGCTAGAGACGCCTCGTACTGGCCGATGCAGGTGATTAGGGCACACGGTTGCTTCGAGGGTTATCTGCGTCGGATCCAGAAGGAGCCAATGCCGGAGTGCCATCCCTGTGATGCAAGCAAAAACACGGAGCTGCACAGTCAGCGGGTTCTTATGACGGTCCATATGCATTGTGAGGAGCTTGAATAAAATATTTTTTCTTTCTTTCTTTCAAGTAATGCTAGAGAAGGAGTGGAAATTTAGTTCGCTATGCGCGAAAGTGACTCGGGCGTTGGAGGTTGCAAAACGACCTCCGTCCTCCAAAAAAAAATACATTGATATAAAATCTGAGTGACTTGTACGAAAATGATGCCTATTTGAACAATACAAATAAATATATAATGTGATCTCATATTGAAGTTTTCGAAAAAAATCTTAAAATGGGTACCTGCCTAAACAAAGTATTTACGACAACGTTCCGTCTACTGTTGTATTACGGAAGAAGATAAGCGGAGTTTCGTTTTGACATAAAAATTTGATGTCGTTCATTTGTAGGTATTTTTAGAAACATTGGAACGAAAATTTATAGGCAAGACAATGACCTTTACGCCGATCATAATTTTTGGCTACATGTTTTTATGTAGTTGCCACGACCACGTCACTGCTATTTTTGCTGGCGTTGTCACACTCATTTTGTGTGAGGTCAAATAATAGGGTTGTTTGGGATAGAAGCTTGTCGACATGCCATTGGGTGTTTACGAACCGAGACCCCAGACCGATCAGACATAACTTATTTTCAAATGAATGAGACTCCAGGTTCTCAGTAGCGTCTTATGTGCTTTGAATACCTGCGAGCTTTAGAAACCTCCCCTTGTGGTACGTGGGCTGATACCAGGTAAGTAAGGTAATTAAAAATAAGTGCTACTTAACTTACTTTTAAATGGCTGATTTTTGTATAATGTTTTGTAGAATATTATCTTAGAATAGTATCATAAGTATAACTTTATTATCTTAAATATAAGCGGTTTGCGCGGGTCTCATCCATTTGGAAACAAGTTATGTCTGATCTGTCTGGGATCTCGGTCGGTTACGAGTCCTGAATCCTACTAGAAGTCATAAATGACTACAGCTTTATTGTAAGCTATACTTGTGAATGGGATAGTACGGGTTATTCACGCATTTCTAGTATTGAATTTTGACAAGTCGCGTTGCATCATCTCTTTTCCGCAGTTAAACAGAAAAAATCGGCACCGATAATCCCGAATTGAAGGCCTCTTGTTATCGTAAGTAGTGTTGTAAGAAGGCATGACCGTCGATCGATCGACCTAGTATCTAACTATATACTATAATTTTAAGGACTTTTCCGATATAATATACATAAAAAAAATAAACGTGACTTCGCCTGTGTAGATGTCGACTGCCGCTTGTAGGTAGGCCTGTATTCTAGAACGACACTCAGTCATCAATCACGATTTATCTGAGGATAGATTGTGCAGACAGATTGACAAATTTGACTAATTCTGTGTATAATTTAAGGCAAACTGAAAATCTGTAATACCATAGTTATTCTAAGCTATAATAGTGCAATACAACATGTATTAAACGTCAGATTTAGAGCGTTTTCACATCATTTACAAAACTCACACACTCACTCAGTCACTTAACACACAAATACTTCTTAGTGTATTGATATCAAATTTAAAGCAAATCACCTCTATCTATGACTGAGTCTGTGTGACCTATGCTGCGTCGCACGGACTGATCTATAAGAAGTGTGAATACATTGTCTTTAAGGTCCGCGGTGGATGCCCAAATGAAACACCTAGCATTACCCTAAACGGCTTGAACATTAAATCAGTGACTAAATTTAAATACAGAAGGGGAGCGCAATGCGCTAGCGGTCCGGGGTAACATACTGGCCCGTAGTCTACCACTGTAGTAAAAAGGTAAAGATAACACTATTTAAAGCATATTGCCAGGGCTATGGGTCGGTATGGGCAAGTCTATGGGTCACACTAAAAGGTCCCTGGACGAGCTAAGTGCCTAGTAGGTACAATAAAGTCTTTAGGGTGATGTTGGGATTCTGTAGCGCGTCGTAGATGTGTGCGCAGAATAGGACTAACGGTTTCCATGACGTTCGCATAAAACTGCATCGCTGCTACGCACGAAGATAGTGGTGGTGAAGAGTATCGATTTTCAAACTGTCCAATTTCTTAGAAGGAGAGGGATCAGTTAGGATCACAGTTCTGCCTAGGGTCGCAAGAAAAGGATTAATTAAGACAATTATAAATTAATAATACATTATATACGTATAAGTGGTTCCCGGTACAGAAGAATTTGATCCAACCCATCTCATCCCATGCGGTATCGTATAAGGCGACTAAGGGATTGGGCTGTATAACACGAAGCGAGAGCCCTTGCGTCTCTGTTTAAATGGCGCAAGGAGGCGCTGAAGCTGGGCCAATGGCCTGCGTCTTGAGAAATCGAGGCCCAGCGGACCCAACTCTACCAGGAAACCGCGGAGTCATGGAAGGTGTGGCTTTAGCAACCAAAGAGGAGATTAACCACAATCGCGGCCGTCAGACCGGTCATTGGCTAGGGGCTGGACAGGAGACATGGTGCTCTAACCTACGCGGGATAGCACCCGAACCACCCCCTAGGCGAGACCGCAGTTGTAACTGTAGGTCTGATGGCAGGCCTGGGACATCCTTCCGAGGGCTTACCCGGGGCTTGCAACCGTAGGCTGTTGGGCGTTACCGTTAGGGTTTTCAGTCGGCAGGAGTCCAGCATAGCGTCCATGAAGGATTTTCCCTCACGGTAAAAAAAGCACTGTATAACATCAGACAAATATTACAGCCCAGACTAAGCTTCGGATGCACGGCTTGTGTCAACAATAGTGCCCGGAAGGCAGCAATAGGCTCAGCCACTATTACGTGGGAACGAATCCAAAGATTGGTGAAATGAGGTTGTTTATTAACCTCCGCCTAACCCTCCAGGATAAAGGCGTGATTGTATGTATGTATAAGTATTAAGATATTAGAAAAATAAATAATAATGTGTATACTAACCCTAATCTAAGTCGTTACAACACAATAGATCGATGTAATCAGAGAAAAAAATTAAATGAGTTTGAATTTAGCCTTATTAGGAAATTAATTTGAATACAATGCGAAACAGGGTCGCACATCAATTCTGTTAAAAAAAAATATGTAAAATTTTAAACAGGTAAATTGGACCAAGGAAGCACGTCGATATTATAAACTATGCGCCTCTTTTAGACCCAAGGGGTACAATTTTGAATAAAATCCTTCCGTATCAGGTGTCTACGTCATCCAAGAAACATACCTACCCCCCAAACGGGTTTTACTATCAGCTGTTTAGACTGTGCGTCAGTCGGTCACTCAGGACAAAGCATTAAGATTAAGTCTTATAAAGCTATTATACATTTATACCTTTTGAGGAATCGTATTACTAGCGTTCAATTCGCTTTCTTACTCTTGTATATTTATTGTGTCTATTTGAGTTTTATATTATTGTATCATTACAAACTGCTATATTGTATGCTTCATTTCACTCTATTAGCACTAGCATGTTGATTTAGAACGTAAAGTAAATTCACTGAGAGAATTAATGATAACAAGACTATGTTTTAGTAATTATACCAGTACATATTTCACATGTTCGTGGCGGCAGTTCCAAAATATCTCTCGTGCAAACATAACCAGTTTACTGAAGTTTTCTAAATAATAAATAGCGTCGACGACAGAAATACGAGTATTACCCTTGACGTACGTCCAGGCCACAGCGAATAATACGAAGGTAAATGTCACTGGAGACTTCGATTTATAAAGAATCTTTGCTTCCGCAATCGGCGGCGGCCGGCTAGTCCTTGACCACGCGCGCAGAAATCAAAATAAACATGAAACAATTCTGACAATAATGTAACGCGACCGTTGCGTCGTGGCTGCGCCCGAATTAATGTTTGCTTTTCAATTATTACTTGATGAATTATTTGATGAATTATAGGTGATCAATGTAAGTGCACCGAACGCTTCAACCGAACGTAATTAGGTGCATAATGTGACAATATTTACTCAACAAGCTATTTAAATTTTAATGTTTGCGCTATTACAGTTCTATGTAAACGTTGATGGTTCTTAATTGCAGTTAACAATTTTTAAGTTTATGTCGCACAGTACAATTTTCGATGAATCATTTCTTTTGCAGGAACGACTTTAATGATAATTTGTGCCAAAAATTACAAAAGTTTCCTCATGTTTTGACTAAGAATCTAAAATTATTCTGGGTAATAAACAAAATAGAACTGTATTTCAAACAAACGAACGTCAGGTTAATAGTTCTTGGATCATCCAAGAACTATTAACCTGACGTTCGTTTCATCCAAGATGGATGTTAGACAATGTTTCTAAGTAATACATAGACACAAACACTCACCTCTAAATCTGAGTCATTTCCTTCTAAATTTGAAGCAAGCGGTGGTTCTGATCGCAGTGATAATCTGTTATGTCTTGTCGTGAGGCTTTTGACACCCATTAACTTATGAGAACGGCCTAAAGTAGCACTACCACTGCTCATAATTTCAGGCTCACGAAATGACAGTTTCTTTCTTGGTCTTTCGTTAACGTCATGAATTTGAACTTCTTGATCCAGCCTATCAGTCACAGGTATCACAAGACGCGACTGTACACACATGTCTTCTGAAGAGTCGAATTCCCTTAGGAGCGGCGATGGCTCTTTAAAAAAAAATCCATTGTGAAAGTCGTCTATGTCATATCGCTTTGTGGCTCCCACAGAAAGTGGTCTGGGTCTTCCACCACTAACAAAATCGTGAGAACGGCTATCGTCTATTCGACTTCTGTGCTTATTTTTACGTACTTCACTAAATTCTGGTTCAGAACGACTGATCTTTAATTTTTCAGGATTATTTTTGTCTTTAGATTCCTGTTTAGATAGCTTCAATCTCTGCTGCTGCTCGTGTTTAGGTTTCAATGCACCACTTATTGAATAAAGAGTGTTTCGAGCCTTCAGTAATACTTCAGTGGGCAAATTTTTTAATAGTTCATTCTTCTTTTGTTTGTTAGCGTCAAGGTTCGACATTTTCACAAAAATACTATGCTAGTTACATGTAATATTTTCTAATCACGACACACACTCATATATACGCTCGTTTTAGTATCATAGTACGCGCGTCCGTACGGCTTCGTGCGGAACAACTGAAGTGGCAAAAGCATGATCTGCGCGTGCGTCGCTAGTCGCTCCAAGTACCACAAATAAACATATTTGCGTGTTTCTAAGCGGTACACTTCTTTGTACGAAGTGATCATAAAAACCTTAGGTATGTAGTTGATTATAGTCAACAATTTAAAATAATTAACAACTACAGTCAATTATTATTTCAAATATGTAAGTATCCAGATAATTAATGAAAGCACTGGAAACTTTTCTAATAACGACTCACGATAGAGATCGTATTAAATTATTTTTATTTTACACACATATTTCATACGGCGCGCGGCGTGTCAAAAATCGATAAGACGCTAAACGCGGCTTATTTTTAACCGACTTCAAAAAAAGAAGAAGAATCTCAATAAGTCGAATACATAGGGAAAAAGAATCTTCTCGGGCGGGACTCGAACCCGCAGTCTTTCCCTTACAGGGGGAATGCCTGACCAATTCGGCTACCGAGACTTGCCCGATATGATTCAAATTTCCCATCTTATACGTCTTTAAGGCGACGATTTGTATAGTTAGCATACTTAATGCTGTAAAAATTCCTTCAATCTCAATAAGATTTGATTTTTATTTTTATTTTAATGTTGTGGCTGTATTGTTACATTATAATGGTATGGCGATAACCTAAACTCGTTATTTTTCTGTGGTTGATGTTACGTTTGCCGTATTGCATACTAGAGACGACTATTTTTTTGTTTTTGTTAATAAAAACGAAAGTAGTGCACAACGTGAAAAAATAATTATAAAAAATACCCAATTAATGAATTCACTAACCCTTACATTATATCCTAATCTTAATATCAATACTTGGTGTTTTAAAACAATGTATCGTTTGTTACGTGAATCCATTATTCTCACAACCTATTTGAGACGCTCCAACCCTAGACTACAATTGTCTTCTTTACACCTCTTAGATAATATTAACTGTCATCATCATCATTCGCATAAAGAATGCGTCTTTATGCGAATGATGATGATGACAGTTAATATTACCTGATTATATTAGACAAGGGTGGTGAATTGGATAATAATGATCCTAATGCGGTACGGGTGGAAAGTAACGTAAAATGTTACAAAAGTTACATTGTAACCTAAATCGATTATTCTGACAATTTGATTTAAGATACCTCAACCCCGTTGTAGTCTATACAACTGTCATATTGCAACATAGAGTATATTGAATGATAAGTAGATAGAGTGTTTGCTCAATGGTTGGCGATTGCAGTGCCTCAAGCGACTAGGACAAAGTTAAAGTTAGTGCTTTTTGACACAAGCCACAGTAAACTGCAAAAGAAATACAAAAAGCAAGCTAACTCGTTAAATTACAGAAATACACTTACAGAAAACAAAAATTAAAACAAAGTTGCCGGTTTCTGTTTGACACAAGTTTGACTGTCAAACTTATATATATATGACTTTGACTTAGTATTAAAGGAGCTCCGCGTCAGTAGAAATAAAATTATTAGTTAAATTAAACCTTTTAAAAACAACCTCTGCTTTTAAAAACGATAATAGGTAATAATTTTATTCACTTTCTGAGTTTTTTTTTAAATCATTGTATCACACAGGTTCTTTCTGTATTCTGTTCACGCTACAAGCATTTCAAATCAGCACAACCCTTGAATAAAATTATTTTTATCGTTTTAGTACAACAAAACAACAGTTTCTTTAAAGAAAAACTTGTTTTTATGAATAATAATATTTCCCTTTTTTTAGTTTTTGTAGGTAATATCGTAAATCACTAGGGTGCTTACCAATACCAGCCAAACGAACCCAAACAGCCTGTCTTGTTCAGAAATTCACATAACACCCGCTTTGTCAGTAATACCATGTAATACAGAGATTTTATTAAGTAAAACAAATGGGCCCAAACTCGATAGGTTTATTTTATTTAGCTTAGGAGTTCATATGGCCACCTTCTGATTCCATTTTCAGACCCTGAATACTGTGTAGTGCCAAAGAGTTAACACAATACAAATGAGACCATACTTAATAAGTTTATCTTTTTTAATGTAGGAGTCACATTCCTACTCCATCTTCAGACCAGCTCCGTGGCACATAATAATACATTGTTATTTAAACTACAGGTGTATGCAAGATTTTATCACAATCTTTTGAGGATATCTGCTTCAAAATCGAGTTCAAATATTTGCCCTGGACAAATTATACAAAGCAAGTTGCAACTAAGTATATTTTCTTAACTTTCATTTTATATCCTCATCAGTTTAATTAAATTACAGATTTATATAACGTACGAATCAATAGGTATATTGATGAAGGAAGTTTGCACCAATTCTTAGTTTTTATAGTGCACAAACCTGAATGTGTAGATACTGGACCGTATATTTTGATATCAAGGGATTAGACCAAAGTCTATAATTTGGTACTTGTTTATATATTTTTCGTTTCGTTACGTAAACTCTAGTACGCACGTGCCAGCTTATGAGTGTGTATGTGTGTCTATTCAGTTATTGAACATAACTGAGTCATAATCGTAATACTGGCCATAATAAAATACTCTCCAATCAATTGCTGTAATTAAAAAGGGGCCGCAAACGATTCAGCACAAACAACTCAGTTACTTCTTGAATATTTATGGGATTTTCGAGCGAGTGATCGGAGACGGTAATTGATTATAAAAGTCGAGTAGCTTGTAGACTGGAAGATTTATACTGTCTATAAAAAGAAGGTTTGCGTATTACGTCTGAAATTAGATGAAATAGAAACGAAAAGTTTGTTCTATGATTACCCGCTTGCTTTGACTTCGTTCTCAATAGTAGGTATGTGTGTTCATTATCTTACGATAATAAACATAACGTATAAAATGGAAATTGGTTAAAAATGGTCTTGGGTCTATTCTTACATTTTTACTAAGATTCAAGAGTGCAGACTTTATAATTAGTGATTTATTTAAAAAAGAAAAATAAACTAACGCCACGATAGATCGTTAAGAAGTGTAATGTTTGTTAGCATGTGTGAGCCCGACTTTTGATCTAAAAATTTTACGTTATTTCGATACGATATTATGACTGAAAGCTATTATTTACTCTGCGCCGGACTTAACAACTATGGTGTGAAGTTAAATCTCAACATGGCATTACAAATGAAGCTGAGAGGGCCGGCTAGCTATAAATGCACTTGCTGTACATTTATAACTAGTCCGCCTTCTCCAGCTTCTTCCGTGGCGTACATGCCTTTTAAGCTATACTAGTGGTCGCCCGGTGGTCGAAATTAGACCATATATATTAAAAAATGATAAGTTTGGATATTATTAAAGTTTTTATATATTGAGATTTTCTTTCAAAAAGAGTGGTATTTCAGTATATAAAACTATTGATAAATAATAATTATATTATGTCTCAAGTTGACCACCCACTTATAATTACCACTTATAATAACCTGTATTATAGTAGTAGTATGGGAGATTTCGTATTGCCCGTCCGCGCTATTTTCGTAAACAGATTAACTTCAAGTTTTAACTTCACCCTGCTTCACCTAAGTATTATATAATTTATCAATAATAATATTAAGTTTCAAGCTCCTTTGAATTTCTTCTTTTGTATCGCCTGTGCCCGTAAAAAGCGATCCAAAATTTTCACCTCACGTAAGGATATATAGATAAGCCTGCAATTTATTAATTATCAAAAGCTACTACCCAAGCGTGATACTTTGATCGGTCTAGTCAACACGTCACGATAAGGTCAATTACTGATTGTATACTAAGCATCCCTAGATTATTTATATTTATTATTCTATATTACCATTCGTCCACTAACCACGCAGAAAAAACACCGTAGTGCCATTGAAGTTGATTAAAGTACATACATACTACCTACATCACAATGTTCATATTGTGATGATGCCTACCCTTGCAAATATTGTAGTATTACCTAACTGTATTACTGTCAAATTTTGCTGGTTATAATGTTGAATGAATTTATTAGTACTTGCTTCAGATATAATCATCATAACTAGGTAAGGAATTTAATTTACTTGAATTTTTCTGGATTAGTAGACAAAAATTGTTGGTGCCGCTGCTTCCAAATAAAAATAAAAATAATCCTTCAGAATTGACGAACGGTATAAAGAAATTACTTTGATCTGACCTATCAGAGCACGAACACTCGATGCGAGTAAGTAAGAAGTCCAAAAGAACATTAGAAACGCGTGAGACATGAGCACGGTGCTTCCTCTATCCTGTTAATTGAGTAACATACTGTCCTTTTTATTTTTACATACAATTTCTTCTTCGTACTCCGGAAAACTACTCGTTTCCTGTCACAATCTGGTCTGAGTTATTGATTGGCCATGCTTTATGAAATCGTCAGGAAGTACGCCTAACGATTTCAGATGAATAGAAAGATATCACATAAATACGACTAAACAAGGAAATGAACAAATATCTAGCAGTTATTTATTCACTTCAAAAATTGACTTATACGTTGTAAATAGCGAACGACGCACTTGTAACAAAATATGTTATGAAAATTCATTAATATTATATGTTCGATAAGTTAATTTATTTTTCAGTAACAAGCATTCTTCCATGACTAATAATATACTTATAATATACTAAATAGTATAAGGCAAAGTCGTTTTCAGCATCTGTCCGTCCCTATGTATGCTTATATCTTCACAACTTTCATTTCTTCAAACGTTTATTTTAATAGATAGAGTAACTCAAGAAGAAGGTTTTGGTGTTTAATACACATAGGCACATCTATTAGAGACTTCTGATTAGTACTATAGTGATCCCAGGCTATAATATGACTGATATTGCCAGGTGTAATCCATCAGCTGCAATCCATATCTGTACCAAGTATCAGCCCTTAGAGCGCGTAATTTTTTAGACTACAATAAATATGGAAATCTGCAGGACTGTTGGCATTTAAATTAAAAATTAAATATATTAAAATAAGTAAGTATAAGTATAATAATAAGTATATAAGTATAGAAGACTTGGCCATTACGCGGCATTTATAAAATCAAAACGCATTATTTATACTTGTTTCTTAAGAGCTCGCTCCCTGTCTCTATTGGTTTTTCTCAGAGCCTTTGATGTAAAAGTTTGTGACAAATCTGGACGGTAAATGCTTTTAAGCCTATTATATTCAACAATTGCGGACTCTTGAGCTTTGATATTACCGAAGTCGAAGTTAACATTAATTAGATGAAACATGTCACTCTTGGAAGTTGTCATAATATCCTTGACGGCATGTAAATATTTAATAACTGATCTCCATTAGTGCCCTGTTATAGATTTTGTTCACCTATAGTATAATCGCATATGCTATTCTGTTAGTTTGCGTCTCATGCATCCCAATGCGGCACTATGTATTTGATTATGGTACTGGTAAACGTCTCGATATAAGTAGGTACGTCAAATTTTCCACTAAACCAAGTTTTAAGAGCTGCCATTCAAAAAGTATTACCCTTAGAAGAAAATGAAAAATGCTGGGCCATTAAGAATTTAATAAATAATGTATTTGCTAACTAATTAGGCAAAGAAATAATTTTTATGAAATAAATTGTAGAAAATGGACATTTGCTCCTATTTCAGTAATCGTCATTTTGTCCCAGAAATCGTCATTTTGTCAGGCTAACACGAACTCTAAAACCATGGAAATATCGCTCAAAATAAACAACACTTTTACTGAACTCAGTACACAGCAATAACAATACGAGGCTTTAGTAATTAACAAATACATAATGTAAGTAATAGAAGAATAATAATATTCTACTTGCCTAATACTAAAATACGTTTTATTTAATGAAAGTAAGGTACCTTTTACTTACATAATTACAATTGCTTCTCATCATGAGATGCAATTGTAATTATGTATGAGCTAATGATTGTCCTTTAAGCTATTTTCTATTATATCAATCTCACGTGTGTTCTATTTTAGGGGAAGAGAGGTCAGATGGTAGTCGCTCCCGCAAGAACACAAAAATGTGTATCATGCAGTGCCATGCACAGGGCACCGCCATATCAGAGCCCTGCCACAACCAAGCCACTCGCAACACAGAGGATGAATTAATTCTGAAAAGAACATGTCCGGCTTTTTTTGGAGGCGGTGGGGGTGGTTATGTCGGACTCAAACCGACTAAAATAAATACCGTCTTTAGGTCGTAGATTGCCGAAGGCGAGATGGGCAGAGATAACTCTCGCACCCCGGCCGACTCAGAGCTATCTCCTTTGAGCTGGCCCACTTCCGATGTGGGATCCACGGAGTCCCCATCTAGTTCCCGGGTATGGGGAGACGCGTATCGTACTCCACTCATCCTGGGGGATAATGAGGGACTGAGGATAGACAAACGCTAATGAGGGATGGAGGTCGTTCTGCGACCTCCAACGCTCAAGTCACCACCGTTCGTCATGGACCATGAAGGCTGCGTGTCTCCTGCAGCCCCACATAGCTTGCACGCAGAAGGCTACGGCAGCAACCCACGCATTCATGTAGTGTACTATCGCTGTGAGTAGGACGGCAAGCGAGAGAATTGCTACTCCTAGGGCGGCCACTACCTTCCGCTTCGACGTCTCCCGCGCCAGACACTCGGTAGGCGCGTGTACCTTCGATTCTTCGCTCGTTTGATGGCACTAGGACGTTGGCTCTTTCCGGATCCGATGCAAGAAATTCCCGAAGCACCCGTGTCCGGTGATCATCTGCGTCAGCAGGTACGAGAGGCTGCCGTGTGGGCTCTCCAGCCATGGATTTTCCTTTATGGATCTTATCGCTGCTATCGCAGCTCCCAGTAGAACACCATCAGTCAGTTAGTCAGTAAACCGTAGAGTTCCAGTAGAACTAGGACCTCAAATTCACAGAGCATTAGCTATGCCCTTCAATTTGACTTCGGTGATGCTCTCTGAAGTCTTACCAGATGTTGAGCACGAGTTCCAGATGTTTCATCTGGGGCTTGATGACGATGAGAGTATCTCCCATATTGAGGCTGGATTCCTCCGCTGACGCACGCCGTGGTCTCGGTTTTCTGCAGAGCTACGCCGAGACTAGCCGCCGCATCCATTCCATTACTTGGCCAACCACGGTCGTGACCTTCAGGGACACTTTGCCGTGTTTAAGACCGCTCGCCGTCACTGGCGTAACGTCCGCATGAACAACATTCGCCTGCCGATTTTACCATCTGAACATGTATTTCAGAAATAAATACAAATAAAATAAAAATACAAACGTGGCAAGGTGGCCAGCTGAAAGATTGTACCCAGAGAATAGACGACAACGACAGAACGACAACCTGTCGAATCACTGTGTGAAGCACTAAGACAAACGTGTCGAGCGCTGCAAACGCAAAATCAAGTGGTTGCTGCTTAATGAATTCACATTCTAGAAGTTCACCTCAACTTTCGGTAGCGAATGTAGTAATAACGTATTCAATATCAAAGTAAGTAAGTATATTTGACTATGTATTGCAAAAACAGATGTTGAAATAGGCGCCGCCATAATCCAACTCTTTATAAACTAAAATAATTTGCGATTTTATCTGTACAGCCGGTGTATAATTAAAATGTTCCACAGTAATTAACTCAACCAAAAATTTTATAAAAAGTTTTACGTCTTGAGACTAGCCCACGTAAAGCAAGGAAGAAAAGAAAAAGGGAACCCCTTTAAAATATGCAGATAAATTTGTCGGTTATATTCATACTGCCCAAAATTTTCTTTCTTTAAGTTCAAAGCATTTCCTTTTCAAACATGTTTGGAAATGGATTTTGTTTTATACATCTGATATCTTTAAGTTTACTAAGCAATGAAACATCTTTTTTAAACGACTAAGACTTCAAAACAAGGAGGAGATTCTCTATTCGGATGTCTAATTTTTTTATAGAAAATTAACACATATCTTCATGACAATTTACAGATGACACTCCCCTTGCTCTTGATGCTTGGAGGTGACATTACTCGTATCAGAAGCTAGGGCTATTTACTAAGTAGGTATTGTTGACAGAATCACCTAAGCATACTTCCTTAACCATTTTTTCTGTGCTTCTTTTATTTATCGATATGTACTTATCGACAATTTACTGGACTTCTTCTACTTTAACCACCATTGCTAAGAAAGCTTCATACGTATGCACGTATTTTTCGTAAATATAGCAAGTCCACGTGTTTCCTTAGTCAGAGCTATTTGCAGGGTGCGAATACATTTTGGAGTTAACTCCCTTAAGAGGTTATGTTACGGTTTCTAAAAATCTTAGAAACCTTGGCTTTGATCATCCTAAAAATAACAACTGTAAAGGAAATGTGGCTATTTTATAATAATACTCTCTGAAATAACTTTGGAGTAGAAACAATAGCCTACTGCGGTCCTGTTTCTCATGGTCTTCGGCTTTCAACAAATTCAATTTAATGTTTTTCCTTTAAAACCAACTACCTAACTTGCAATGCCTCATTCACCCTCCACACCCTTTACTTTTCATGCGTGATCCCCATGGGACTGCTACCGGAACATTCAGAGTTTTTCAAGAATGTGCCTGCATTGGGCAGGTTCAGGTCACTAGAAATTACATAGAAGACATACGTCACTAGAAAGATTCATAACAGGTTGGGTAGCAATTATCAAATTGCATTAGCGCACTTATGCTGTGGCCACAGTACCGTGAATATGCCATGCCAATCATTACCGCCATAACTTCAACAACACCTTTGCATGGGGAACACAAAATGGCGGCTATGATAGAGAGATGAATATTTTTAGAAATTCGGAACCACTGTGAATTGATGTCACAACCACGTATTTGCCATCGCCGGCTCCCACGCAATGGGGAAATCTGACTTTAAAATTAGCCTCCCTTTGTAGCTACTTGTCTTGAGACGAAGGTAACTTGATTAAGTTATGAGAGCAGCAAAACAGCCTCTGACGATATTAGAAATAAGTTGATAGGACATCTTAAACAAATAATGTAAATTTCTGAAACTGTTTCAACTATTTGAAACTATTTGGGGCTATTCAAAAATAGAAAGTTTCTTCAGGTGTAGGCAGTGCGAGTGTAACGTCCCTGGTCTCGCATACTTCCATAGGCCACGGTATTCACTTTCCATCAGCTGAGCCGTGTGCTTATCTGCTACCTCAGTGGTATAAAAAACTTCACAAAAAGAGTGTTGCACTTGCCTAAAAAGGTTTAAGTCAAAGAGGTGACACATGTGAATTGTCACAATTTGTCAAATAGTAGTAAATAGTAGTAATAAAGTATTTCAGCTCTATTACGATTTATACTCTAAGGACTTTAACTGCCATACGCATTGGGGTAACAGTCCGGTAAATGGTAACGGTAGTGTAGTCTTCCTACTATTTATGGTGCGAGGAGAATTCGTTATGAGGTTATTCGGCAAAGAACTAAGGTCACTGATAGTTGGCAAAATAGCTAGCTGAAATGGCAATAGGTTGGCCAAATTTGCCGAAAGCTCGATGGTCGTTGTAATAATCGTGTTCCAGAGTGAAAGTGGGACGCCGCCCGCCGCCTAGCCAGATAAATGGACGACCTGAAATAGGTAAGTACTAATAGCGCACATTGAGTGAACCTTATATCCAATACTGGTTTGCAATAAGCTAAAATTAAAGAACGTCGATTATTTTTAAGGTTATTATTAAGGCAATAAACCTTTACCAAGTTCAATATTATGTCATTTGTGAAAACATGTAGATAATTTTTCCAAAAAAATATTTATTACCCAAAAACATAAAGCTTAGACATTAAAATTAGGTATGTCTTCAATTTATTCAATGAAAACCAGTGAATGAACCTAAAAGAAGAGCCTTTCACGTTGATTCACACATTTTTATTAATTAGGTCGAAAAATCGCGCACCTCAGTATTAAACGGTAAAAGAAAACATTATTATGTTACAAAAGGGGTGAAATGTTTTTTCATCTTAGATCGTTTATTTGCTAGACGGTCTATAAACCTTTTCATGAAAATGTACTCGACCTTGTGAAGCAACTCCTTTTCATTGTATGTGGTGTTATTTTTTGCCCTGAGTTCAGTCGTTCAATTGTTTACGAATACAAGAATGAAGGTCAATCCACACGTTGTTTGAACGTAGAATATAATTATAATCTACGTACTAGATGGGATTATAGTAGTTAATTTCAAAGATTTTATGCACTATTACGAGATATAAGAAGTACTAGCTTTTGCCTGCGGCTCCGCCCCCGTGGATGTCGGTTATCGCGACCAAACATAGCCTATGTCCTTTCTTAAGGTCTAATCTATCCCTATACCAAATTTCATCAAAATCGGTTCAGTGGTTTAGGTGTGAAAGCGTAACATACAGACAGACAGACAGACAGACAGACAGACAGACAGACAGACAGACAGACAGACAGACAGATAGATAGACAGACAGACAGACAGATAGACAGACAGACAGACAGACAGAGTTACTTTCGCATTTATAATATTAGTATGGATGAAGTATGAAGTATGAGGTATGAAGTATGAAGTATGAAGTATGAAGTATGAAGTATGAAGTATGAAGTATGAAGTATGAAGTATGAAGTATGAAGTATGAAGTATGAAGTATGAAGTATGAAGTATGAAGTATGAAGTATGAAGTATGAAGTATGAAGTATGAAGTATGAAGTATGAAGTATGAAGTATGAAGTATGAAGTATGAAGTATGAAGTATGAAGTATGAAGTATGAAGTATGAAGTATGAAGTATGAAGTATGAAGTATGAAGTATGAAGTATGAAGTATGAAGTATGAAGTATGAAGTATGAAGTATGAAGTATGAAGTATGAAGTATGAAGTATGAAGTATGAAGTATGAAGTATGAAGTATGAAGTATGAAGTATGAAGTATGAAGTATGAAGTATGAAGTATGAAGTATGAAGTATGAAGTATGAAGTATGAAGTATGAAGTATGAAGTATGAAGTATGAAGTATGAAGTATGAAGTATGAAGTATGAAGTATGAAGTATGAAGTATGAAGTATGAAGTATGAAGTATGAAGTATGAAGTATGAAGTATGAAGTTCACTGGTGGTAGAAATTTGATGGCACAAATTTGTCACTAATTTCGACCGGGTTGGTACCACCGTGCACAAGTGCGAAAAACCCTCCATAGTAATCCAATTTCGGTTGGATTGCGTTCAGGGATCAGCAAGTGCATAGCCGGGCCGAGGTGATGGTAGTCGCAGCACTAGTGGGACCGGTGGGTTTTGGCGTAGTCTAGTGGGGTGTGACGCGGGGCGCCGCGCCGAATAGGGAGACCTGTAGAAACGGTGGTGCCGCTGGCCGCCCGCGGCATAGTACAGGGGCCCAACTGGGACTAACCACCCTGGAAGGCTGCCCCACCAGGTCGCGCATAATCCCGATATGGCTCGTCGTGCCGGTTGGCGACCGGATGGGAGCCCGGCGACCATATTCGGGGGGGTACGGGGGCCCTTCCGTTCGGCGCGTCGGCTCTCGTCATGCCGTCACAATCATAGACAAAACTAATGTCCCATGTATTGTCACACGGTGCTGCGGCGACAATCACCTCTTTTTCACGCCTTCCCATCCATTCCTTTCCATTTACCATGACAGCGCACCAAAAAGATAGAGTCAGAACAGCGGCTAAGGAGGCTCCCACAACACGACTATTTGAGGTGGAGTCCACGAACATCTGTGGGCTCCATACAAACCTCAACGCCGTCCACCATCACCTGGAGACGGCGAAACCAGCAATGCTGTTTCTGACGGAGACACAAATACGCCGCCCTGACGACACGACCTACCTGCTTTACCCCGGCTATGTTATCGAGGAAAATTTCCGAGCAAAAGCCGGGGTGTGCGTGTTTGTTAGGGCGGATATTTGCTGTCGCCGTTTGCGCTGTCTAGAGGACCCATCCTTCTCCATCCTGTGGGTACACGTAGACCATGGCTCCGCGAGTCAGATCTATGTGTGCCTTTACCGCTCCCATACGGGAGATGCAGAGGTAACTCGACTCTTTGAATACCTGAGTCAGGCGGCAGATGATGCGCAGGAGCGGTTTCCGAACGCCGAATTGGTGTTTTTGGGGGACTTTAACGCCCACCACAAGATCTGGTTGGGCTCCGCCATAACAAACCATGCGGGAAGAGCCACTCACGCATTTGCCCTGGCGCATGACTTGACTCAATTGGTGCACAAGGTCACGAGGATACCAAGAGAGTCCGGCCTAGAGCCCTCTCTGCTAGACCTTCTGTTGACGAGTCGCCCGGACCAGTACAGTGTCTCGGTGAGTGCTGCTTTAGGTAACTCCGACCACTGTCTGGTCCGCTCCACCGTGCCCATTGTAGCGCCCCCACGACCCGTGCAGGGGAAGAGGCGTCTATGGCACTACTCGTCAGCGGACTGGGATGGATTGCGCGACTATTATGCGTCCATCCCGTGGGTTGAACGCTGCTTTGAGGGTAAGAACCCATCTGAGAGCGCTACTGCCGTCGCCGGTGAGATCGGTCTAGGTATGGAATACTATATCCCATACACCGATGTCACCGGAGTCCGCGGAGCGCATCCGTGGTTCGGGCGCGAGTGCGCGGAGGCTGTTGAGCATAAACAGTTTGCGTACCGCGCCTGGGTGCGGGCGCGCGCCACGCGCGATCCCAACGTGGGTCACTTCAAGGCGGCGTACAACAGAGCCACAAAGGTCTGCAAGAGGGCATGCGTCAGAGCGGATGCCCAGCGCATAGCACGGCTGGGCCAAGAGCTAGTGGCGCATCCCACGGGTAGCCGTGGCTACTGGCAACTGGCCAAAGCCGTGCAAGCCAACTTCTGCCAGCCCTCGCTGCCCCCGCTGAGCAATCCCGATGGATCTCTGGCCCATGAGCCGCAAGAGAAAGCAAATTTGCTGGTCAATCTCTTCGCGGCCAACTCCCGAGTCGATGATTGTGGTATGCAACCACGGACAATGCCCACTGGTGATCACGCAATGCCTGATATACGTATCAGGCAACGCGATGTCCGTGCAGTACTGCAATCACTCGATGTCCGGAAAGCCAGTGGTCCTGATGGTATTCCAGCGGTTTTACTTAAAAAATGTGCAGCGGAGTTATCTCCTATGCTAACGCGGCTGTACCGACTGTCCTACAGTTCGGGTACAGTGCCTTCGGCTTGGAAGGAGGCGAATGTCCAGCCGATCCCCAAGAAGGGTGATCGCTCGGACTCAGCCAACTATCGACCCATAGCCGTCACCTCAGTGCTGTGCAAGGTGTTCGAGCACATAATTAACACACAGCTCATGCGCCACCTAGAGGATCACTCCTTGCTTAGTGACCGGCAATACGGCTTCAGACCGAAACGGTCAACGGGTGATCTTCTGGCGTACATGACCCACCTTTGGGGTGAGGCTATGGAGAAGCACGGTGAGTCACTGGCAATTAGTCTTGACATCGCCAAAGCTTTCGATAGGGTATGGCACAAATCGCTTCTTTCCAAGCTACCTGCCTTCGGCCTGCCTCCTAGACTGTGTAACTGGGTTGCAAGCTTCCTGCAGGGGCGCCGTATTCGCGTCCTTTGTGATGGACGAGCTTCGGAGTTCTTGCAGGTAAATGCTGGCGTGCCGCAGGGTTCCGTTTTATCTCCCACTCTCTTTCTTCTGCATATCAATGACATGCTCTGTAACGGAAACATTCACTGCTATGCAGACGACAGCACCTTACACGGGAGTTATTACGCACATCCTGCGGCCAAGCAGTCTGATATCGCGGAAAAAAGGCAGCTTCTTGTCACAGAGTTGGACCGGATCCTGGACCACATTTCTCAATGGGGCGCTAGGAACCTGGTCGAGTTCAATGCCAAGAAGACCCAGGCATGTGCGTTTACAGCAAAGGTATCTCCTTTCCTGCCCCTTCCCACTCTTCAGAGCACACCACTGCCACTGCAGGATCACCTCACTATCCTCGGTATGGATGTTCGCTGCAAACTGAATAACAAAAACTATATCGAGAGTATCATCAAATCAGCCTCGCGTAGACTCGGAGTCCTGAACAGAGTGAGACGTTTTTTCACGCCGGAGCAGCGGTGTCTTCTATACAAGACCCAAATTCGTTCCTGCGTTGAATACTGCTCACATCTCTGGGACGACTCCGCAAAGTACTTATTAGATGCTCTCGACAGGTTGCAGCGACGTGCGGTCCGCATTATTGGGGATCCTGAGGTCACGAACACCCTCGAGCCTTTGCAGATGCGTAGAGATGTTGCGTCTTTGGCAGTTTTCTACCGTCTCTACCATGGTGAATGTTCTGACGAGCTCTTCCAATTAGTCCCACCCTCCCCTTTCCTTCACAGGACGACACGTGCAGGGCTAAGATGTCATTCATTTACGGTGCGGAGTATACCTGCTAGAACCAAGCGTTTCAGTGATTCATTCCTATGCCGCACCACTAAGACCTGGAATTCCCTGCCAGCTCACGTGTTTCCTTCTTCCTACAGTCCCGGGTCCTTTAAGCGGGGCGTGAAAAGGCATCTAATGAGGCCGTCAAGCTGAGTGCCACCACTGTTAACATGGTAAATGTTTACGATGGTGACCCTCTTTCCGAGACTTTGCCTTTAGCTTAACATCAGGCGAGGTGAAGTCAAATTGACGTGTCCTGTATAAAAAAAAAAAAAAAAAAAAAGAAGTATGAAGTATGAAGTATGAAGTATGAAGTATGAAGTATGAAGTATGAAGTATGAAGTATGAAGTATGAAGTATGAAGTATGAAGTATGAAGTATGAAGTATGAAGTATGAAGTATGAAGTATGAAGTATGAAGTATGAAGTATGAAGTATGAAGTATGAAGTATGAAGTATGAAGTATGAAGTATGAAGTATGAAGTATGAAGTATGAAGTATGAAGTATGAAGTATGAAGTATGAAGTATGAAGTATGAAGTATGAAGTATGAAGTATGAAGTATGAAGTATGAAGTATGAAGTATGAAGCATGAAGCATGAAGCATGAAGCATGAAGTATGAAGTATGAAGCACGTAGAATGCAGCGTTGCCTGCAAGGCGTTATACAGGAATCATTGTGTACGAGGCTTGAACGTAAGAGTGATATGTAACCGCATATAGTTTGAAATTTAACAAACAAACAAACGAACAAATACATCTATACAAAAACAAAAGCTGGCTTTCAACACGTATCAATGTGTAGTAATAATCACCATGTATACATATAGCCGGGTGCGTACTCGGTATAGTATAGAATGCCTAGGCAAAGTATAAAATAAGTCATATTTCATACATTGCCTGCACGTTTTAGATATGCATTGCATAGGCAATGCATATCTAAAACGCATCTAAACAATGCATAGGCATTGTTTAGAATACCGGATTATACACATTGCATTAACTTATACATTGAAAATATGCAACGCTACCTTACCTTTAAAACATATTAAATTTATTAGTATTCATCTGATACGAGTATTTCTACTTTGTTATTACTATTAGCCCGGATGCCATAATATAAACCAGTTGTTCTTGACCCTTGAAAGTTTAGGATGTATGTATAAAAGAAAATGCAGTAGCTACCTCATTAAATACTCAATCAATGTACTTACTTTAATCGAGAGTAGATATCAACTTCATAATGCTGTTAGATTTATAGAAATTTCCCAAGATTTTCAGGAAGAAGCAAACAGACAAAATCTTTACTATTGAATAATATAGTCTTCTTGGATTTTGGTCTTAAAATCGCTAATACATAGTGTGTATCGCAATAAGTATCTATTGTAACCACACTTAATGTAGCTTCCGTATTTCGATTATTGACAAAATGTGGTTTTGAAGATATTTCACCAGAAATTCTTAACTTATTACTAACACGAATTTTCTCACACCAAGAATGTCTAAAGAATCACATCAAATTTGAAATTTGTAAGTAAAAAATCTCTTTACTTACTTTTCAGTCCACGCTCCCCATTTTCTACCCAAAAGAAAAAGTTTCACCATTGTAGAAATTCGATTCTCTTGCTGTTTCAGCAAGAGAATGGAATTTCTACAATGGTGAAACTTTTTTAGCGATTCCTGTATTTGCTACGATAGAAAATACACGTAGTGTGGTAGTTCTTTGGAACTACCACACTACGTGTATTTTCTATCGTCTCGTCCAAAGAACTACCATACTACGTGTATTTTGTATTTATCGCTGGAAACTTTCCAGCCATATAAAATGCCTTTTCGAACACGCGGTACGACAAAACGTGACTAATCATTTTGAAAACCTTACTTGTGCATTCCAGGCAATATACTTGGACTGCATTGAATTAGAAGTTTGATTTTAGGATAGGTACTTTCCGTTGAGCTAGAATCATGAAATTCACGATATGCGGAAAGAAGTAAGATCATATAGCGATTAAAGAGAAAAGATCGGAAACCGTAAATAGCCCCGACTTGCACTTGATCAAGTTTTACAGACAAATAGCTGACCCGGCGAACTTCGTACCGCCAATTTCATTCTGCCCGTGTGCACCCTCTACTATGAATAAACCCTCTACTATAATACTATGAATTAATCTATCTGTTAAACCGCATTAAAATCCATAGCGTCATTTTAAAGATTTATGCATACATAGGGCCGAACAGACAAAAGCGACTTTACACTTTAAAAGTATATTTCTGAACACAACAAACAAGTGTCATTATTTTACATGTTTTAAATCGAAATACGCAATAATCCGGCTATTAGGGATAGGTATATGTGGTCGATTCCAATCTCTTATTTAATATAGATAGATAGATATAATCAAGGAGGTAGGACACGACGGTATCTCCCGTCCCAAATTGAGCAGACGGCACAGCAACTCTCTCTGCCTTCTCCCCCCCCCCCCCCCCCACCCCAATCTATTATGAAAAGAAAGAGAAACAGATCCACAGCGGCACCATCTTCCACGATGCAAGTGGACTTCTGCAACATTAGGGGCCTTCACTCAAACCTTAATAAGGTCCACCACCATCTTGAAACCGCGCAGCCAACCTTGTTCTTTCTGACGGAGACGCAAATATCATGCCCGGCCGATATAGGCTATCTAATGTACCCTGGGTATAAACTCGAACATAATTTTATGAGTCACGCCGGGGTATGCTTGTACGTCCGGGATGATATTTGCTGCCGCCGTCTTCATATTCACGAAGACAGGGACCTGTCAACTCTATGGGTACGTATAGATCACGGTGGCCACACCCGTATCTATGCGTGCCTTTACAGGTCTCATAGCGGTGACTTGGGCACAACTCAGCTGTTTGAGCACCTGCAGCGGTCGGCGGACAGGGTAATTGAGCAATATCCCACCGCAGACTTAGTTTTCTTGGGGGACTTCAACGCTCACCACGTGGAGTGGTTGGGGTCTCACACGACTGATTTTGCGGGAAGGGCTGCTCACGACTTCTCTCAACTGGTGCATTCTATCACTAGAACACCAGATATCGAGACCCACAGATCCTCTATACTGGACCTTCTGCTGACTTCGCGTCCGGACGAGTACTCCGTAACTGTGGAAGCACCTCTTGGTACTTCGGACCACAGCCTCGTCCGGGCGAAAGTGACTCTTATGCGACCTGAACCATCGCGGCCACCTCAGTGGCGGCATGTCTGGCACTACAGGTCAGCAGACTGGGACGGACTGCGGGAATTCTTCGCGTCGTACCCGTGGAGGCAGCTCTGCTTCACTTCAGATGATCCAAACTCCTGTGCAACAGCAGTCGCTGACGCGATCCTAGCGGGCATGGAGTGCTATATCCCCAACCGCTGGATCGCGACAGGAGCGAGCAAGCGTCCGTAGTTTAATAGGTCCTGCAAACAATCTGCTTACAAGGATTGGACCACAGCCCTCGCCATTAAGGATCCGAACATCGGTGAAGTGAAGCGGAAATTGAATGCTGCCTTGAGATCCAGTAAGAAGGCAACGGCCAGGGCTAAGTTTGAGTTCATCGGCAGAATTGGTGAGCGGCTTGCGCGGTTCCCATCCGGTAGTCGCGCATTTTCGTCGCTCGCCAAAGCTGCCGAGGGAAACTTCGTACATTCCTGTCTTCCGCCGCTATTAAAACCCGACGGTAGTCTGGCCCATGGCGCCAAGGAGAAAGCCGATCTTTTAGGTAACCTCTTTGCGTCAAACTCGACTATGAACGATGGGAATGCCGAACCACCTAGTATACCCTGGTGTGGAACTTCAATGGGTGAAGTAAAAATCACCCAGCGGAGGGTTCGGCGAGAACTAAAATCCCTAGATGTTCGAAAGTCGAGTGGGCCGGATGGCATACCGGCAATGGTGCTTAAGTACTGTGCTCCAGAGTTGTGCCCTGTTCTTACATGACTCTTCGCGCTCTCATTCTCCGCTGACGAGTTCCGGCTTCATGGAAGACCGCATACGTGCATCCTGCGCCTAAGAAAGGCGACAGGACAGACCCGTCCAACTACAGGCCCATCGCTATCACCTCCCTTCTCTCGAAGGTTATGGAGCGTGTTATTAACACACAGCTCCTGGGATACCTTGAGGGTAACGATCTACTGAGCGATCGACAGTACGGCTTCCGCCAGCGTCGCTCGACCGGTGACCTTCTTGTGTATCTCACAAACCGTTGGGCGCAAGCCATCGAGAGCCAGGGTGAGGCACTAGCGGTCAGCCTAGATATAGCGAAGGCCTTCGATCGGGTATGGCACAGAGGTCTTCTTGCGAAGCTACCATCTTATGGACTCCCTGAGGGGCTGTGTAATTGGATTTCCAGCTTTTTGACCAACAGAAGCATCCAAGCCGTCGTGGACGGCAGTCGCTCGGACCGCATGGACATAAACGCTGGTGTCCCACAAGATTCCGTGCTGTCTCCGACCCTGTTTCTGCTGCATATTAATGACATGCTGTCGGATGACTCCATTCATCGCTATGCGGACGACAGTACTGGAGACGCATGTTACACGGGCCGTGCAAACATCCCCCAGTCCGAGGTGGAAGGGAGTCGCGAACAACTTGTGTCAGAAATCGAGACTACTCTCTCGGGAGTATCTGATTGGGGTCGACTAAACCTGGTCCAGTTCAACCCCACCAAGACACAAGTATGTGTATTCACCGCTAAGAAAACCCCATTTATTGTAGCGCCGCAATTCCTGGGCACACGGCTTACCATTGCCCCGAGTATCGGGATCCTAGGCGTCGACATTTCAAGTGACGTCCAGTACCACAGTCATTTAGAGGACAAGGTCAAGCTGGCATCAAAGAAGCTTGGAGTTCTTAACAGGGCGAAGCAGTACTTCACTGCGGGGCAGCGACTCCTTCTTTATAAGGCACAGGTTCGGCCCCACATTGAGTACTGCTGTCATCTTTTTGCCGGAGCGCCCGCACGCCAGCTTGACCCTTTCGACTCGGTGCAAAGACGTGCGTTGAGGCTCGTCGACAGTCCCATACTCACAGGCGATGTGGAACCTCTCAGCCTCAGGAGGGATTTTGCCTCACTGTGTGTTTTCTACCGCCTATATAATGGTTTGTGCTCAGATGAATTATTTGACATGATGCCTACAGCTACATTCTATCATCGCACCGCTCGCCATAGACAGGGAATTCATCCTCACACATTGCATCCGAATACGGTGCGCACCGTGCGGTATGAAAGGAACTTCATCCCACGTACGCTCCAGCTGTGGAATGAACTCCCTGCCATGGTTTTCCCAAGCGACTACAATATGGGGTTCTTCAAGAGGGGCATTAGAAGGTTTCTTCAGGGTAGGCAGCGCGAGTGTAACGCCCCTGGTGTTGCATACGTCCATAGGCCGCAGTAACCACTTTCCATCAGGTGGGCCGTGTGCTTGTCTGCCACCTAAGTGGTATAAAAAAAAATGTAAGTAATTATGCCAAAAATACCGAACCGACGCGACGACGACGGGACGGACATCAAATGATTGACAGGTAAGGGAAAATAAAATTGTCGTTTTTAGTATTTCACTCGCAATTTTCAATTATTTCAAGACTAAAATCAGCCAAGTCGGTTTAGCCGTTCTCGAGTTTTAGCGAGACTAACGAACAGCAATTGATTTTTATATATTTAGATAGATTTCATTTAACTTTGTCTCTGATATTTGTAATAGTAACCGTTTTGCTGAAAATTGCAAAGTTGTATAAACTCTTACCTTGAAAAAAAATCCAGGTATCGGATCGATGAGGACTTTTTATATTGCGTTAATTATGGTCTTTTTACAATCCTATCAAATTTAGCTCGGTTTAAATTATTCTACACTCACTCCTATAATGCGATTTAGATTGACACACGTTTCTGAAATTCCTCGCTTACTATATCGACAGTGAAAGAGGTTTGTCGCGTTTATTTCTATTGTTATATGTACATGTTTTTTCTCCTGATCAGATCTTCTTCCCATTATAATAGTTGGCGCGATACTCAAAAATCAAATGTACAAAACATACAGACAGACAGACACAGAGTTAGGTACTTTCACATTTATAATATTATATTAAGTATGGATTTTTTCTTGAACGTATACCGCAAAGAACTTAAAAGCAAACTTAAATTTCTGTAATTGATTACCTATGTACTTTTGATAATTTATACTTCGTTGATTGAATGAATTATTACTACGACCTATTGTAATACATGACAAGTTGCGGTCATATTACTCTTTGCTATTACATTTCTGGCAGGTGTTTTGTAACATAATACCGGAAACATTTTCTACTGGTGTTGCGCGCTCAGCGTTAAACACGAATAAAGGAGATGAATCTTTTTTTTAGTAAGTAGCCGGTAAAAATTCTTAGACACGAATCAGCCTTTATAATTTTGTATATCAGTATTATCAGTTGATCTCACTTTGGCACACAAAAATTGTCTTAGATCTCGTGAATTAGGATGGTAGCTATTTTTCTCTTTTTGGTACTAACAGGTATTCGTTGGTAATAATTAATCATGACCTCTTTTGGCACTATAGGCAGGCCAGGGAGTAACACACCTACCCAACAAGTGCTACGATGCAAGTTTGCTATATATTTTGAGTCTGTGTTCGAATGATCGTAACTTCATTACAATAGTGAGTAGGTAGGGCCAAACGCGTGGTGTGTTAAAAGATTGAACTTGAGTTTGACTTGATAAATACGAGTACCTAGATGTCACGCTTTGTAAATAAGTATGATCACGTTAATCTTTATCAGTATACCTATGTATACTGTCTGTCTAAACGAAAGTCTTATTAAATAATAATTAAGTATCTATTACTTAATTATTATTTAATAAGACTTTCGTTTTATTGGCCTTGAATCAAAAAGCAAGACGCTAACCGGAGTCAAAATCTCACGGGGTAGGTATCTAAAACCGGGGTTTCAAGGCAAATTTGCATTGTACTCTATATCTCAATAATTATGAATTATCGCACAGCGCCGCCCTGCTGAAAATTTAGTGATTAAGGGCCCGTAAATTTCGATCCTTTGTAATCGTGCCTATAAAGCTGAAAAATGTTATACGCAAGTACGCGCTTATTTGTGTAAGTGTATGGAGGCTCATTAATAACGAACGAGACTCTGTAGCAAGCTTCATCTTGGGGCAGAAAAGTCTGCATATCAATAATAATAAACGGACCCCGGGGTTTAATGTGCAAACTCTGTACGCAACTGTAAAATTGCTATGAAGATCTTGATGAAGATAGGTAACCAATACAACGAATGAATGTGTTCCAATATTTTACCTTTCTGTTACTCTTGAAGACGTTACACTTGAATACATTGGTAGGTCCGTCCCTTGCAATATACGAGAAGATCTTCAAATCAGAACTATCATGCGACACGTAGAATATGCGGTATATCGGATGATGCATTAACTCTGCTTCGCTTGTCCCACTTGATTTGCTGCCGCGACCAAATAGTTTAGTACTCGATGTTTTCTGTAACAAATACATGCTATGACTTTCATTTGGACCATATTTTTAAGGTTCACTATTGTTTGATAAAAAACGTATGAAAAATTATCATGAAAAACTAACCATTTGACAAACTTTCATTTTGCCAACATATTATGTACTTTAAAAACACACATATCATTGGCAAATAAGTATAACACCTGAATATATTTCAAAATTTATTTGAAACAATTTCATTAGATTAAATAATATCAGTAGATAAATTATGAAATATTTAGAAAATGTGATAAGTAACATATTTTGAAAAAATTAAATTGCAAAGTTGCAATTTTCAGCTTGGACAGATAATCTATACGTAAAACATAAGTGATAATTTTGTACTAATAATAATTCCATAGATACTTTATCATTAAAAAGAATCTCGCCTTAACTAAGCGAAATAAGTAGAATTCGGTTGTTCGTTGTGGTCGCAGGTCTAACCTAACCTAGCCATTTCGTTTCAGTTGACCTTACACTTTGGCAAAAGATATATTTAAAAGTAATCAATTTGTAAAATGAAAAACTATAAAATATTTACTTGATTTCTTTTATTATGCCTAACGTAATAAAAACATGTCAAGTAAATACCTATTTATAAAATATTTATTAAACAAGAGTTTATAGTATGACAAATTTGTCAAGTAGGTATGAGTTCGTCAAACATTGTTTTTCAAATGAAAATTTGTAATTTGTTTTTTGTCAAATGATTGGACACCTATTTTTGAGCCTGGACTATCGGGGCTTAAATGACTGTATATTTTATTTTTTCATACAAGTTTTGTTCACAAACTGACACATTTTTTACCGCTGTATGGTCAGCTGACATTTTTTCCTTCAAGATATTGGCTTAATTGTAATTTAGTCAATTTTCAGTCAGGAGTACTGATATATATTTTTTTTTTACATATTTGAGCGGTCACCGCTGCTTAACCCACCAACAAAGCCACAGCTGAAAACCCCGAAAATTCATCACTTCCTTAACTATTAGTACCAAAACGTTATCACCCTATGGGATATAAAAAGAAACCACAATTGTAGGAAATGTAATTCCAAATAATTTTATAGTTACCAGTATCGTGTAAGTTTAAAAATAAACGAATTATTCAATAAACAAAAATTTACCCTTAAATTCAACATGGCGGAGAATGTAATGAACCGAATAATCTAAATTTAGACTGCCAGTGACTCCCGAACGAGTTTTGAAAGAAAACTGCTAAGTACTAGGAATTTTTTCTTTGTCAAATCCTATTATTATTGGCCAATGCAGGTATATAGGCCAATTAAGATGGGATTTAAAAAAGTATGTAGATGTGATCTTTATATTGAATGTTTGTTTCCATTTTTTTTAGTTTAACGTGATGACGATTGAATCTAAAACACGCTAATTTTATAGACTGAATAATTTAGGAAAGATTAGATTTAGGAATTAAGGAAAGAGAAGATTAGAAAAAAAAGCGTGTGCTGTTACACGCATAGTCTTTCTCGAGGGAAAACCGCATTTTCGTGTGAAAGAGCGGGTTGCAAGACGTCTCTCGTTATTGGGCGAATGAATGCATGCATGCATTTGTTTCGCGTGGTTTACACTGCGCAAAATATTTTGTTAAACTTTGAACTTCAAAAGACTTCTCCTCTTGACGTAGTTTCAATATTTAGCTCATTGAACATTTTAGAACTGCTAATAAGTAGTTTGTTAGAATAATATTAATACTAGGAATAAATTCTAAACAAATTACTGACCTTAATTTTTGTCTTCTTACTCCGAGTTGTAATCCGGACCCCGTCAGTCGACACCTCCACCGTCACCTTGCGCTTTTTTACTCCCTTTGCCTTGAATTCGTACTGCAAAAATAATATAATTATTGAAAATGTCATTCTGAGAATAATTTGTGATTGGAATACATATTTGCTATACGGTGATAATCTTTCAAAAAATATTGCATCACATTGTGTTGACGGCAAAGTAGAAAAGAAGGGACATGGTAGTGATCAGAGTGGTACCCGGCATTATAATCTCGCGCAATATTATATCCCCAAATTATCAGAGAAAAAAGGGTATGACGCAAGTGGATTGGTTTGATATAATCTATGGTTGGTGAATTTGAGTACTATCCTCGAAAATACTTACAAAAGACGTGTGCTTTCTGCACATAAATAGTACATTTTTAATGTTTTAAGGTGTAGTATATATTGTATACCAATAACTATTTGGGTTTGGGTGCTCCCTGTGTTTCGCAAGCGAAGATATGATATCAAATTTATATTTGAGCCGTTTGGTGTTGAGTGAGACGCTGGGTTCGTGGGGTCGGAATTTTACGACGATTGAACTCCTCTTTCGATTTCTTTTATATTCTTGCAAATATTTTAGTTTATTAAGTTAGTTTACATTTGATATTTAATGCAAAAAAAGCTTGTATTCTCTGAATAAATACACTTCCTATAGTAATTAAAAAAGTAACTTGATATACAATAAATATTTACTTTGTAATATAGTCAATACGATGAATATTATACTATAGCTTTCTGGTACGATTCCTTACAACCTAATTTAACATGGTATTTGATTCTCCATCACAAAGTGCCAAATTGTTCGAATCGCTGGCATTTTATTCACATTAGTTTGTCAAGTGTTTTCACTGTCGTATAAGAAGTTTGTGACGAGGGTTACAGGATGTCGGATAAGTCTGACGAAATATAAAGTAGGTAGGTGTATTTGCGATTACTTTGGGAAAAGTCATTCGTCATAATGGTAAAGTATTTTGGTAAATTGTTTCTATAACTATGTGGCGTATAAAGTAATGTTATGTAGAATTTTAAATTTTTGAACCTATTTGACAAAAAATCGATTTGTTTATATTTTTGTTTACTTTATAATTTTATCTAATCTCATACTGGAATGTTTGAGTACCACATTATGTGCTTCTGAGTTTACTTAAGGCGGGGTTGCAGTCATTTGTATTATTTTAATAAGTATATTTCAAGTAATATTACAAATTGCAAAAAATAACACCAAAAGGTATGCGAAGACAGAAGCACGCCACGGACGTAACGCTTTAAGACCGAAAATCAGGACAACAATATATAATAAATCGGTAATTTCAAAACCGTTTTTCTTTTTTATTAATAAAAAAAGAAAATTTGAAACTAACGGATATAAAATTCATATGCCTACATACTACAGGATTGATTAGACCTTGAGAAAGGACATAGGCCATGTTTTGTCGTGATAACCGACATCCACGCGGGCGGAGCCGCGAGCAAAAGCTAGTAACTTGTATATCTTCCAGACTTAATAAATTAATGACATGCAATATGTCTCTAACTAATTGTATATTCTTGACAAACAAATAGGATTACGTAATATTTTACAATCCCTTATTCTCATTAAAATGCGGGAGGCCTATGGGTACTCGATTATAATTTCTGTCACATAACTGTCTAGAAGGAAATTTGCTGTATGAAAAATTATTCTTTATAATTTCAACTTAAAGTATCGGAGAAGTAGCATACATTGGTAGATGTTTTTCTAGTGAAACTTTTTGTAGGAAGGTTATACAACAAATATTATGAATGCATAATGTATTGCAGAATACTCACACGAACTCTTCGCATAGCAGCGACAATCTCCACGCGGCTTGACGGTCGTGGCACGTCCATCGTCCCGATGTACTACAACAAAAAACGCTTACGTTACTCCTTGTTACAAAGAGCGTCAGATTGCAAAAGGCCGAGTTAAGTAGGAATCAAAAACTATAGTACCTTCAACATTAATATTTTATTGACGCAATATTGATAAACGCTAAATTCTCCACGCCCACCCAGCACAACTTATCTCTCTATCTAAATTTTTGGGTCCTAGTGAAATAGTCAAATCGCGTAATACTAGAATAGCAAAATACCGAAATCGCAAAACAACAGATTCGCTATTTACCAGATATTACGCAAAATATCAGATACATAAAATAACAGACTTTGTACAGTCAAAACAAAATTTTGTTGGAAAAACTGAAAATAAGCTGGGGATAGGTACACATGCATGCAAAACGTGCCAGTAGATGGCATGTACGAGCAACATACACACTGCGCATACATTTGCAAGTATACTGCCGTTTCAAGTTGCGCACTTGCAAGCAAGTATGACCATCGCGTTTACACTGGACAGTCCGTGAGAGAACTCACTATTCTTGCAAGCCAAAAATGAATAATGGAATTGAATTAAATATAATCGTGTTGTTACTAGGAATGGATTGTGTAGCTAAATTAATCAGTGATAAAAAGAATAAAAAACGAAAACAGGTTTGGATTTAATAGAAGGGAAAATTTTGGAGCGAGTACTTTTCCAGAATTGTTAGGATTTTTGATGAATTGTTAGAAAAAATTGGGGACAAATAACAAAGAAATATAACTAACATGCATAATGTCATCCTAATGTAATGTAATAATCAAATTGGCCATGAACGACAGCTACTGGCATAACCGTAGCTGTCGTTCAAACTTGCAAGTTTGAACAGACGCGACAAGCAAGTAATAATGCAGGTAAATCGAATGTTGTGCAAGCTACTAGCAGCTACACGCATGCAAGTGAGCATATACACATGACAGTAACTTGCACGCGCTGGCATGCCAGTGTGCAAGCTACTTGCACGTGTATCCCTAGCTTTATTTTAAGACTAAAGTTATTAAGGTGATTCCTAATTAGTAATTCCAATCTTTATAGGCACACTTCCATCGCGATTTCATTATTGACGCAAGCTGTTACAATTATATAAAATTTGTTTACTTTCTCTATATTTTTTTCCTTGCAAAAATGAGCATTCTTCTACATCCTGTATAAGTGCCTCTTTTTATGGAATAGGGAGGCAAACGAGCAGACCGATCGCCTGATGGTAAGCGATTACCGCCGCCCATGGACCGCCGAGCACCAGAGGAGTCACACACAAGTGCGTTGCCTTGCTTTCAAAAGAGAGTAGGTACGCTCTTTTCTTAAAGGTTTGAAGGTCGTACTGGTTCGGATATAACGCTGGCGACAGATCATACTACAGTTTAGTTGTGCGAGGCACAAAGTTTCTCAAGAAACGTACAGTTGTTGACGGCCAATCGTCCAGATGGTGAGTGTGGAACTGCTGTCGCGTGGAACGATGGCGGAAAGAGGCGGCGGGGATCAATCCGAACAATTTCTCGGAGCACTCCCCATAGTATAGGCGATAGAAGATGCAGAGCGAAGCCACATCTCTACGCAGTGCCAAAGAGTCTAGCCGATTTGAAACATCATTCGAGTCGCTCTCCGTTGGGTGCGGTCCAAAGGGAGTTGACACTGAGGTGCTCCTGCCCAGAGATAAGAACAGTATTCCATATGTGGCCGTACTTGCACCTTATAAAGTTGTCGGCGGTGACCCGGAGTGAAATACTGTATCGATCTATTATTATATTCGGAGCTAGACAGGTCCAACGGTAAGAGGCCAGACGGGCTATCTTTGGTGCCCTGGAAGAACGACAAGTGCCTACTTTGGGAATCACTTGTGTCAGCACGGTAGCCGCCACCGTAGTCGCACCGTCCACTGCTCGTCGACCGCCGCGGATGACGCCAACTCAAGGAAGAGGCTTAAGTATGGCGACTTGGAGTCACTGATTGTACCATTTCGTGCCAATAGCGGTGGAAACCCTGGGAAGCTGGGGCAAGGAAAGTAAAAGCCTTATTAAGGAATTTGAATAGAGGCTCATTAAGGCATCCAGCTTAGTGTGATGCAAATACTAATACAGTATAGTCTGAATTCAATACATTATTACTGTACTTCTGTTATTTTACATATCTGATATATAGCGAATTTGGTGCTTTGCGATTTCGGTATTTTGCGATCCTGATATTACAGGATTCCACAGCGGGCGGCGCCTCCCCATTACGGGGGCGAGACGGGTAGGTACACCGTTATCCCCCCTCCCGAGGAGGGGTCAGCCGGAGTGCGAGGGATATGTCGAAGACAACCTCTCCTCCAGCCTAGCACCACGACCCTCAGTCGGCGTGCGGTTTTAGTCGGTTCGAGTCCGACATAACCTTCTCTTTCGGCTCCGGCGGGGGAGGCATCCGAGGGGATTACCGCACGAAAAAAAAAGATATTACAGGATTGAGTCGTCAAATTAAGGAATGTTTCGCGAGCAATGAAGTCACATCGAAGTCATTTACCTAGATACATTCCAAATCTTCGTTACATCTATTTCAATCTATATTCCCAAAAATTTTAACAATCTATACTCCATACTGATTTTATAAGTGAATGCGAAAGATACTCGGTATGTTACGCATTCGCACCTGAACCACCGAATCGATTTTGATAAAACTGGGTGCAGAGATAAGAGTAGAGTTTAGGAAAGGACGTAAGTAGATTATGTTTAAAAAAAAGAACAGCTATTTACGCGGGCTGAGACACGGGCAACAACTAGTAACTATGTTATAAATCGTAATATGCTATTCGGATAGTTTATAGAAGTAAAGTAAAGTTTAGTACAGACTAAACTTTACTTGACTTTCTACTTTACGGAATATCATTCAGGCCGCCGCTGTTTGAACGGCGGCGCGGCGCTTATTATAATCCGGTCAATCTAAACATTCGAGGTTACAATAATTCGCACCCGGTTGAAAATTGGTAGGATTGTTCAGAACACCATCATTAAGGAACTCTAAAAGTCCTCATAAATCCGATGCTTGGATATTTTCTTCAAACTTAAACGTCTCTACAACGGCTTGTACACGACTTACAGCCAAACGGTACGTCTGACCACACAAATATCTCAGACAAATTTAAAATTCAGTCGCTGGTCCCGAGGAGGAGATGTCGCTGCCTAATTTGGGATATGTGTCTGCACCTTCGCGTCGTGTCACCTCGCGGCTACTCAGAGGGCAGCAGATGCGGGGGCCGAGTCGGCGGCGGCGGTGGTGGGGCGTTACTAAAACATAACAAATACGCCGCCCATAAGGAGGCCGCGGGGTACGATTTCGTCCCGTTCGCAGCGACGGCGGGTCGATGTCCATGGGAACTCGAGGCCAAGAGATTCGTGGCTGATGTGGGGTCAGGCCTCCGTCACCCGCTCAAGGCCAGGCGCTATATGTCATATCGTCGACGATAAAAGTGATAGGGTAAAACACCCAGTAGTCAGCCATTTAGTGAATTTTCAAACTTCAAAAAACACTGCATAAAACACTGCACAAAAACAATGACTTGACCACGCAGCAGACGAGCATTATGGACCGTCAGGGTCTCCGCCCATATTGGGCACCCATATGGGGCCATGGACCGCACAATTCCCGCGTAGAGTCTCCTGCAGGAGTCACCATACGAAGCACCCTGCCCAACGGGGGCGGCAGCACCTCTCTCCCAGAGGAGGCGCTGACACCTATGGCAAATACTGGCCACAACGGACTGTATAGGGCTGCTTGGAGACTTCCCATATGTCCCTCTGACTACCAGAGGTCACAATGGAGAGCTGGCAAGTGGCAGGCTCGTCGCCGAGCACAGCTGTGAAGGATACAGGTGCGGCTACCTGTCACCTCTACACACTCTCCTCCACCTATCCGGGGTTCGATAGGGACACCGTAATTTCCACTCCTGAGGGAGCCATCTAAAAACCGTAGATAGCTGAGAATCAGCCGGATTGCGAGTGCCCTAAGCAATTTTACACACCAGCGGAAGACTCGAGGCGAGGCGAAATTCCACGCGAAAAAGAATGTTGAAACGGAATCCGAATTCCACGCGGGGACAGCTAGTCACTGTACATGTACGGACAACATCATATGAAATATGCACAAATGGCGGTCTTATCGCTACAAGCGATCTCTTACAGGCAACTGTAACATAATTTTGCGATGCCATTTACCGATTAAACTCATATAGATATTAAGTGAAAACCTTTCTCACTGATCAAAGTGATCACTGAGCTGCACAGGGATATTATTAAATTGTTCACAATTAATAAATGTGTTCAAATCTTCCTTCTTGTCATTTATGCAATATACATAGTTACCGCTAAAGTTTTAGGTAAGGTACACTTATAGTTCGTTTTTACTAGCTTTTTATTAACTTGCAATGTATGTTTGGAATTTGTTCGGGTTGAATCTTGTAATTCGATTTTGTTTACTTTAGTCGAAGTATAAGCTTTCACACACCTGAAAGGACGTCAACAAATATAACCCAAGTTCTATAAAGGTCAAGCTCTAAGATTTGATCTCTGCGATGGATAAACAAACCGAGCGATTTCAGTTGAGCTAGGTGTTTACTGAACGAAAAGTTTTATTTGATGATTCTGACCAATTCTGACATAAAACACTGTGTCATGTATAATCTATTAAGTAAGGAGGCCAGGCAGCTAAATTTTTAGTTACTCGAGCGTTACGGAAACCTATTAGAATTACCAGAATCACAATTTTATTATAAGATAGAAAGAATAATGGCATATAAATTTTCCACTTTTAGTGGTGGGTTATTACTTTGATCTTATTTAATGTTTTTTAGTTGTTCTCTAAACATAAAACGCTGTAATTCTAAACATAAACAATCGATAACGTCAAAATAAAGAATATAGCCTACTAGCTTTTGCCCGCGGCTCCGCCCGCGTGTATGTCGGTTATCGCGACCGAACATAGCCTATGTCCTTTCTCATGGTGTAATCTACCCCTGTACCAAATTTCATCAAAATCGGTTCAGTGGTTTAGGAGTGAAAGCGTAATAGACAGACAGACAGACAGAGTTACTTTCACATTTATAATATTAGTATGGATAACCTTCCTCGATAAACGGTATAACTCCCTGAATATGGGTATCAAATCAAAAAATTAAATTGAAAATTAAAAATACCCGTCATATCATATCAAAGCCTCTACAGAGTAAAAAATAAATTGTGTTGGTTAGCCTTTTGAACTTTGACATAGATAGATACTATATACTTATAGATACCTAGTAATATTTAGGTTCAAGCGTTGTCATGTCGGCGGACCTTGGAACGTTCCGATAATATAGGCGAGATAATATATCCGAGAATAGAAGCGTTGGTAGCTTAGGGCCGGTTCGACCAAACGTGAGTAAAGTATATTCTTTTTTTTTTATATAGGACACGTCAATTTGACTTCACATCGCCTGATGTTAAGCAAAGGCAAAGTCTCGGAAAGAGGGTCACCATCGGAAACATGTACCAAGTTAACAACGGTGGCACTTAGCTTGACGGCCTCGTTAGATGCCTTTTCACGCCCCGCTTAAAGGACCCGGGACTGTAGGATTGCCTGTTTATCCTAGGAATAACCTTTATTCGCGTTTGGTCGTATGTACCATTAGTCGTTAAGCGTGGTGGCTTGGTGGTTTTTAGATGGCTCTCTTAGGAGTGGGAAGCACGGTGTCCCTATCGAACCCCGTATAGGGGTAGGAGGGCGTGAAGAGGTAACAGATAGTTACACCAGTATCCCCCACACCTGTGTTCAGCGACGAGCCTGCCACTTGTCAGCTCTCCACTGTGTCCTCTGGTAGTCAGAGGGACATAGAGAAGTCACCAAGCAGCCAGTATTTGCCATAGGCGTCAGCGTCTTCTCTGGGAGACAGGTGCTGCCGCCTCCGTTGGGCAGGGTGCTTCGCATGGGGTTCCGGTCCACGCACTCATTCCCACTGCATTTTCTATTCGGCTGACTCTCCCTGTCTTCGCTCGTTACGTGGTTCAAACCTCCGTTGCACCCCTTTAAACCATGTCCGTAATTTAATAGTTCAAATAGTGTGTAGGAAGATTCCTACTCACATTACCTACCATCACATTTATTGGTATTTTATAATTTCGTTATGTATTAAGAATAAATTTCAATAGCTCAAACACTAATCAACAGGTTAGTATTATTAGGAAATAGTTCTGAATACGAAATAATGCATTCCGATAAGAATTATTTTAAAGGCACACCTCAGGCAACATAATTATCTTCTTGTACCTAAGTCGCGAGACAAACGACGCTCTGGTGGGACCGGATTGTTTTGTAATTATCTATGATTGTTGAATTTGAGCTCGTCCACCGCCGCCGCACCGTAGCGCCCCGTGCATCTTCAAAAGACACTTAAGAAACTGCACATATATACAGCACATTTTAGGTCCAAGATATATGTCCCGAGGTATATACTCGTAGATAACATGGTTAGATTTTGATTGGCTTGTCTTGAATTTATTTCGTCGCGCGTAATTTTCAAATTGCGATACCTCATAAGCAATTAATTGTAATTATACAATAGGCTATTTTACTATTTTTTTTAATTACTACTGTCTTATAATATATGAACTGTAAAAGTAAAATTTTCATACTACAAATGGTTTTCAAGATATTTGATTTTGAAAAATTCCATTTCTCGCGCCGCCGCCCGAAAACGCTCCATACAAAATCGTACGAAATTGTGACGTCACGCTTCCGTAGCGCGTAGTGCAAATGTATGGAGTGCAAGAGAATATCGTATTTATCTCGGTCTACGTTGTGTTAGAGTGATTTCACTAACTTTTAAACATGCTTTACAATAATAATAAGAGGAATTAACTTGATCATAGTATAGGCACATACGTACCTTTGATTTGCCTGACGTTTCGACCAGGTTACACCGGTCCTGGGCACAGTCAGCCTGTAACCTGGTTGAAACGTACCTAGACTATGATCGCGTTAAGCCCAGTTATCATTAGAGAGATTCCATCCTTAAATTTTTCGGATTACCTACAGTCGTTTCGATTACCGGATATGGCAAGCTATTTTTCCGAAATCCCAGAATGCAGTTTTGATTTTTTTGCAAATAAGGTAATGTTTCCTCTAAGTGAAATTCGCTATCTCCAGTATTTAGAGTGTTTCCCCAGCCAGATACGGTCATGGGTACAACCCACCCATATACTTTTTTTTATTTTACGGCTGAAATTACTTAATAAAAAATTAAATAACCTTATTTGCAACCAAAAATGTTAACTATTATTTTTACCAAAAGAACCATCTGGACCCCTTTTCCTAAGATGGCGGTTATTGCACAAGGGTTGCAACCACAAAAACTTGAATTAAACTTTGAACGGATCCCCCCGCCCCCTTGATATCTAAAAAAGAAAATAGCATCCTCTGACAAATGCAACCTCAATGTAAGATTTCAATTGACTGTTGTTTTGACTAAGGAATAAGGAACAACATTGAATCTCGTAATACAGTTTCTACAAAACAAGCTCGGGGGGCAGGGGTTGTTTTCACACCTGTAAACGTATTTCTTTATTAAAGGAATTTTTACAGCACAAAGTATGCTAACTATACAAATCATAGGGAAAAAGAATCTTCCGATAGTTCGTAAGAAAATCGGTAGATGACGCCACGTCGCCTTAAAGACGTATAAGATGGGAAATTTGAATCATATCGGGCGTGTCTCGGTAGCCGAATTGGTCAGGCATTCCCCCTGTAAGGGAAAGACTGCGGGTTCGAGTCCCGCCCGAGAAGATTATTTTTCCCTATGTATTTGATTTGTATAGTTAGCATACTTAATGCTGTAAAAATTCCTTCAATTGTTTGGGCGCAGTTATCAAAAATCAATGTTTAAAAATGATTGTAACATCATTCATTGATTCCGATAGTTCGTAAGAAAATCGGTAGATGACGCCACGTCGCCTTAAAGACGTATAAGATGGGAAATTTGAATCATATCGGGCGTGTCTCGGTAGCCGAATTGGTCAGGCATTCCCCCTGTAAGGGAAAGACTGCGGGTTCGAGTCCCGCCCGAGAAGATTATTTTTCCCTATGTATTTGATTTGTATAGTTAGCATACTTAATTCTGTAAAAATTCCTTCAATTGTTTGGGCGCAGTTATCAAAAATCAATGTTTAAAAATGATTGTAACATCATTCATTGATTCCGATAGTTCGTAAGAAAATTGGTAGATGACGCCACGCCGCCTTAAAGACGTATAAGATGGGAAATTTGAATCATATCGGGCGTGTCTCGGTAGCCGAATTGGTCATGATTCCCCCTGTAAGGGAAAGACTGCGTGTTCGAGTCCCGCCCGAGAAGATTCTTTTTCCCTATGTATTTGTATTTCTTTATGTCAATAAACACTTTTAATTTCTTCAGTATGTCTCGAAAATATTACTAGTGGTTCGTCCAGTTTACAGTATGGGCGTAAATATAATGTCTACAGTTGGCTAAGTATAAAATAGCTAGCGTGGCTGCCTGCGGGGCTTCAAAGTTCTTACTCATCAGCTGGAAAATTATCGAGCCGAAACGGTTTCTTTTGAGATTTTGTAATTGACTTAATTCTGTTCTGTTTCGGTTAGCAAGAAAAAATACATTCCTTGTGAATCATTATGAAAGCTGTGCAGGAATTTGGGGTCACATTTAATCCTTCCGTTTCAAATTTCCAGACCATAAATATTTTAGACACTTAGCAAGCTTAGACTTTAGACAAAACGTAGCCACTTCAACCACAAGTACTTCTTGTGACGCGTAAACGGATTACAAGGGTTCGCGTACCCCTTGTTAAAATCAAAGTGTGGACTGCGAACCTAATGGCTGTCAGAACAAGTCCGGAACAAGTAGGGCGCTGTCACCATCGCTTGCCTGAAAGTTATCAAATGTTCAGTAACATACCCAACTAATATAAAATAATGAACCTAACTAAGTAAGTAAATCTTGACACATCGGTCGAAGGGAATCGTGAAAATCATAGGGGATCGAAGGGAATTGCAAATTATGGGCTGGTTATACACGATTACGTATTGTTTATCAATGGTATCGTCTAATAGTTTTCTACACAACCAAATGCTCCTTTCCTTTTCGTAAATTTTACCTCACAATCAGGAGATTGTAGCAGTAGATACTATAGCTCGTTTAAAATTACTAGAAAGGATTCTAGTAATTTTAAACGAGCTATAGTATCAAACCTTTATGGGTAAAGGAAGTTTTACGATTAACCCTGTCTGATGAACCGCTTGTTGTTTATAAAATTGTTAAGCATGTGCTACACGGTTTCAAACGGTGGTTTGAAACAGAGGTTTAAAACAGTATAGATGGTTGTTTTATGCCAAATTTCGTTTGATCTTCAATCATTTGGGCCGTCAAGCTGAGTGCCACCACTGTTAACATGGTACATATTTGCGATGGTGACCCTCTCTCCGAGACTTTGCCTTTAGCTTAACATCAGGCGAGGTGAAGTTGAATTGACGTGTCCTAGATAAAAAAAAACATTGGCAGCGAGGCTTGTTGAAACCACTAGTAGAAGCGTTGGTTTAAAACTTGTTTGAAACCGTCTAGCCGCTTGTTTAAAATCTCGCGAACGATAGTCACGTTGCAGCGACGACGACGTTCTCAAAATGGCAAGAGAAGTAAAAGAACGAGCAGTAAGTACCTAGTTACAGAACTTCTTAATCTATGGTATATAGAGACTTACCCTGCCTTTGGGACTTAACTTGCGAGTCGTACAAAGACTTGACTCAGAAAAATCTCTCATTTATCAATCGCTTCATCCATATTCTTTTTTTTCTGAGGTAGGTATGTGAGTAGGTTTATCCGCATTCTAGATTCTATAACACAAGCTATAAAAGCTTACTATGGGTCTAGATAGTGTTGTGTAGAATGTTGTGGAATATTATTTATTTATTATAAAAGAAATAAAACTCTTTGCTCTTTAGATAGGTAAGGCGCAATGACATTGTTGTAGTGAATATACGGTGCGAGCGTAGAGACGTCCTATTCACGCAACGTTTTATACAACACTGATGGTTTCAAACATGTTTTGAACCGTGTAGCCGGCAAAGCGCAAATCTAGTTTTTCTGTTTCAAACCGCCTTTTGAAACCGTGTAGCACATGCTTTATTATTCCGCTTTAAACCACAGTCCCTATACCCAGATATATATTTCATGTAGGTATAATTTCGTTTCATTTCTTCTGAAGTTGTGTTGTTTACAACAATTTAGTCGAAAAGAGTAAAATGATACTGACACAGCAAGAGTGTTATGCTTAGAAGTGTTTCTTCGAAAGTTATAAATGAGTCTTGGCACTAGTTTCATTCGTCATCGAGGCGGATTTGATTTTGAATTGCAGTGACAGAATGACTGATCGAGTAAGGCTTCAGCTTAGCGAAGCGAAATATTCAAAGGAAAATAATGGAGGCCCCTAATAAAATGAAGGAAACTTTGAAAGTTATTCACAAAGAGTCTGGCAAATGTAAAATGAGAATTAGTGTCACTAAAATTAGATTAGTAAATAGGGATGTAACCTTTTTTAAAGATATTGTAAATGCTTATGAAGACTATTTTACCAATATAATAATAATAATAATAATTCTTTATTTAAGCTACATTGGCTCATTGGGTTAGTGACAATTTCTTACTTGGCTATGTTAGTTATACAAATAAAATTAAGATAATATATATTATATATTAATATAATATATCATTCAAACTCACTTCTTCAATCAATTCTTGCTGTGGCTCTTCTTGAGAGTAATATTAGCTCTTTTTCCAAATTTAACTTCAAACATATTGACTCCAGTGTCATTTTAAAAATCTTCAAGAATTTTAAAATGAAAAGTCTGAAGATTACTGGGGCATATCAGTGAGCTTAATTGTTTTTGATATCATTGCACCTGATTTAGTACTCATATTTAATGAATGTGTTGATAACGGTATATTTCCTAACCTAATGAAACATAGTAAACTGATACCATTATTTAAGAAGGGATTTAAGTCAGAACTTGGAAACTACTGACTCATTTCCATTTTGCCAGCTCTGAGTAAGGTTTTTGAGAGAGTGGTGCTCAATCAGATGCAAATGTACTTCAAGACCAACAATCTTTTCACAGTTAACAATATGGCTTTACTGCGGGAGTGGCCATAGAGCGCCTTCACACTAGCGTTTATCCAGCGTAGGCGTTCGATGAACGTACGCGTAGCGCGTCGCGTTGTCGCGGCGTCTGAACGCTAGTGTGAAGGCAGCCAGTTAGCCTAATATACGACGCTTGGAAGGGATCGCAGGATGCTATTGGGGTATTCTTACAAGTTCTCTTACAATCTCTTACAAGGTACCTAGTTGTGGCACTTGTAGTACAGATGCGAATAATCTTAATATTACTTTGAATGCTGTTTAAAACCGGTTTTTTGCAAACAACCTATTGCTGAATTCAGAAAAGACCAAATGTATTCGGTTTACACGGTCTAATGTGAAGCAAACACAGATTGATGTCGTGCTAGAAGTGAAAATGTTAGAATTCGTAAACAGCACAGTTCTAGGAATAACAAAAGATTCTAACTTACAATGGGGTGACCATATCACTATTCTGGCCAATAAACTTAGCTCTCCTGCTTATGCAGTAAGGCGGATAAGGCAGTTGACAGATGTACCTACTGCTAGGCTGGTGTATACTTTAGTTACTTTCATAGCTGATGTCTTATGGAATAATACTTTGGGGAATTGCGGCAGATGTGGAAACTATATTTATATTGCAGAAGAGTGCATGGCTTTTTTTTTTTTTTTTTCGTGCGGAAATCCCCTCGGATACCCCCCCTGCCGGAGCCGGAAGGGGAGGTTATGTCGGACTCGAACCGACTAAAACCGCACGCCGACTGTGGGTCTTGGTGCTAGGCCGGAGGTGAGGTTGTTATAGACATATCCCTCGCACCCCGGCTGACCCAGGGCCATCCCTTACGGTCTGGCCCTCCTCAGGAGGGGGGACAACGGTGTCCCCAACTCGCCCCCGGAATGGGGAGGCGCGCTATTTAGCGCGCCGCCGCCGTGGCCTGCTTCTGCTGGGGTGACAGGCGGCTCCACCCGTCACCCCCAGGCCCGCGCTCATGGGGGACGCAGGTCAGTCAGTGCCCTCCGACGCCCGAGTTGCCTGCGCGCGCGGGCGGCGCGATCCGCGAGTCTTTCTCGCTCGCGCCGCCTCTCGTGCTCCGCCGTCTCCTTCACGACCATTACCTGCTCGCTGAAGGAGACGCCGGCCGCCCACGCGTCCGCGCAGCGGACCATTGCTGTGAGCAGGGTGGCGAGGGTGAGAACTCTCACTCCCAGGGCCGCCACTAGCTCCCGCCTCGGTCCGGCCCATGCCGGACACTCGGTGAGCGTGTGCAGCCCCGTGTCCTCGCTCGCGTCGCAGTGATGGCACTCGGACGTTGGCTCCTTTTCGATCCGACACAGATATCTCCCGAAGCACCCGTGCCCGGTGATAATCTGCGTCAGTCGATACGAGAGGCTGCCATGTGGCCTCTCGAGCCATTCCCCCATGATGGGCCTTACCGCCTCTATGACGGCATGCCCTGCGCGTCGTTGCTCAAGTCGTCGCTCCCACTCCGCCACCATGATCCCGTGGAGCCGGGACCTCTCGGCCCGAATGTCTTCGGGCTCGGGATCGAATCCCCGCTCCCGCGCCTCCTTACGGAACCGATACAGTGCCGCAAGGGATCTCGCTTCCAGGATCCACGGTGGCGATCCGGCTAGGAGACTCGCCGCTTCAAAGGATATCGTGCGGTACCCCCTAATGGCCCTGCAGGCCATCGTCTGCTGCGGAGCATGCAGCAGTTGCACGAACCTGGCCTGCAGGGCGTCCGCCCACACGGGGCACCCGTACAGGGCCATGGACCGCACGACACCCGCGTAGAGAGAAGAGTGCATGGCAGGTCGTGCCATTTATTGTTTGAGCAGGTTTGCTCCCCGGGGAGCGATTTCAAGATAATGAAATTTCCCAATATATATTTGAAAACATAATGAATGTCAGGAAATATATATCTTAATTTACAAAGGTATGTGACATTATAGACAGAAATCGGCGTAATAAACATAAACTACTGCTTCCTTGTTATCGGCTTAGCAAAGTTAATGATTCCTTTAAAGGGGAAGGTACACGCTTCTATAATAAGTTGCCTAACTCCGTCCTTGGTATGCCTGATAATCAATTTAATCATATATAATAAAATCAATTTATCTAAAAAGCATACTATAATACGGATGATTACCTAAAAGATACAAATGTCTGACTTGAACATGGGGAGGCCCCTCGTAAAATGCTATAAGTACAGCATGATATTATTGTATTAGGTACGTGACTTTTTTACTATATTTTCTAACTTAACTGATATACTTGACCCAAAGTATTTTCTGGTAACCTTAACTACAACTTGAACTGTTTCCTCCTTTGGCTTATCGGGTATACAGTGCAGCAACAACATTTTCCGTCGAGTTCTCATCTCCATGGTGTTTACCGTTCTTACAAGAAGCATAATTTGTTATTGTATGTTACACATAGCCGCTGTGATGAAAGTTTTGAAAAAAGCATATTCAACTGCCAAATTGCCCAGCGAAGGAGTGTCCTGTGCCTTTAGTAGCCTGCCACAAAAATGGCTATGCGTTAATAGAACATAAACTTCACACTACTCATCGACTCTTAAATTGATTCTGAAATGGCTTGCGATTAGTGTAATATCGTGAATATGGATTGGAAAGTAGAGATAACACTACACTGGCAGGTATTAGTTATTATTAACTATTTGCTGGCATTTATTTTATAAAAACTTAATTTACTATTTCAATATAATATTAAGCACAAAACTTTTAATTTAATTTATTTTATACCACAACTACCCACAGAAATCTCTGTCTGAACTGAAATACACGGTGTAGTAATCATCCATTCAATTATTCAAGCTACTGCCTCTTTCGAAACTAAGACCCCTCATGAATATTTCACAAGAGTTGTTATAAATCCATAGAGGCTCCATGCACTTGACAAGCATTATTTTAATGAACCATTAGTATTAAATAAAATATAATTTGGTCTGCCCGTGGTATGACTACGATATTTAATAACTGAATATCTGGCTTGACCGAGCTTAGCTCGGTATTTCTTTTTAATAAATTTTCTAAAAATGAATCCTAGCTAGATCGATTTATCGTATACTAAATTTCATGAAAATCGTTGGAGCCGATTCCGAGAGAATATAACGATATAATATAACGATATAGTAGAGAAAAGTATTCTATATCCAAGGAAAGACATTTCGAAAACTAGTAGTATTTATAAAGAGGTACTACGCCTCGTAAAGAAGAACCCACGTTGTTCTACAGTACCCTTTTCAGTTGAGGTCGGATTGAAATAACACGTAACACAAGGGAACTAATTTTTAACATTTTCATGAAAAGAAAACTAAAATAGTTTTTATTTATTTAGCCCGGCGTAACTAGAAACTTAGTGAATTTATTATAACAGGTCGAAATTTACAGATGCAACGAAAGTTATAAAAAATTTAAGTAATCATTAATTTTTGAAAAAATGAAATAAATGAAGAGCATAACAAAAGGAGGATGGGCACGGACCCTGGGACCCGCTCCAATTAGATTGAGTGATACATGGTTAGAAAGGTATTTTTGAGTAGAATAAGAATATATATGGCACCAGTCCCAATTTATAGTCCGATCGGAGTAAATCAATTTTAGAGGTTCAATTTTTATATTATTTATTTAGAGTCGCTAGTCGCTAACAGTTGCACTATATTAACGAAAGACTAGTGAAGGTACATGCGCACGGGCGTCAGCCTGCTCCTACCTCACAAATCTACAACCTGGATAACTACTACTACTACCCACGACACACTGCAGTCGGCGGCGGAAACGGGAAACAATACTTATGCTGGAATTACTGTAACGATCTACTTGCATATTATGGGGTTATAATAAAAATAATAAAGATAAGGTTGCCATAATATGATATTAAGTATATCACCTAACCTGGTGTATCAACTTAAGATCAGCTTAAAAATCATTAAAATTGATCAAGTTGAACTGAGAATATGAATTTTAAATTTAAAAATCCTATATCTTCTGATGACTGTATTTCAAAATGGACTAATATTTGGGTCTGGTCCTTATGGAATTTTTTGTCCCCTTGAGGAGAACAGCTAACTAACGATGTATGACACATCTTAATTGGACCGGGTACCAAATTGCTCCTCCTCCTTTGATTAATTAAATATTATTTTCTTTTTTTTATTATTCTCTTTTTATGTTCACTATAATAGATCTATCCGACCGTTTGATCCGCCCGACCGCCCCAGCTACCCCGTGGCATATTTTAAATGGTAATTTTTAGTGTTCAAATAGTGTAGGTATGTAAATGTGCCGGATTATGTGACATTTATTATCACTGCTACGCTCCCTGAAGTAGTACCGTGACGATATAGTCTTAACCTTGGTCGATAAACGGACTTTTTAACACAAAACAATTTTCCTATTAGAATCAGTAGTTCCTGAGATTAGTGCGTTCAAACGAACAAACTCTTTAGCTTTATAATATTAAACGATACAGGTTTTTTTGGTTAGTGATATTTCATTTAAATTGCCAAAATAGCATTTTGTTATTACTACATTTTATTTAGTTTCACCTTACAAATGAAAAATCTTACAAATGAAATTTGACCCACTTCCCAGTTACCGGATTGAGTTGGGATTTGGCATACATGTGCAAATCGCGTGACAATGCAATAATATTATGATAAAATGGTGCTGATTTGATGATGGAGTTGGAAGGTGGTCAAGGGAACTTCGCAATTAAACGACTTAACCTCATCGAGTTGGGGTTCATTTTTTTTTTTTTTTTATACAACGACTCGTCAATTTGACTTCACCTCGCCTGATGTTAAGCTAAAGGCAAAGTCTCGGAAAGAGGGTCACCATCGTAAACATTTACCATGTTAACAGTGGTGGCACTCAGCTTGACGGCCTCATTAGATGCCTTTTCACGCCCCGCTTAAAGGACCCGGGACTGTAGGAAGAAGGAAACACGTGAGCTGGCAGGGAATTCCAGGTCTTAGTGGTGCGGCATAGGAATGAATCACTGAAACGCTTGGTTCTAGCAGGTATACTCCGCACCGTAAATGAATGACATCTTAGCCCTGCACGTGTCGTCCTGTGAAGGAAAGGGGAGGGTGGGACTAATTGGAAGAGCTCGTCAGAACATTCACCATGGTAGAGACGGTAGAAAACTGCCAAAGACGCAACATCTCTACGCATCTGCAAAGGCTCGAGGGTGTTCGTGACCTCAGGATCCCCAATAATGCGGACCGCACGTCGCTGCAACCTGTCGAGAGCATCTAATAAGTACTTTGCGGAGTCGTCCCAGAGATGTGAGCAGTATTCAACGCAGGAACGAATTTGGGTCTTGTATAGAAGACACCGCTGCTCCGGCGTGAAAAAACGTCTCACTCTGTTCAGGACTCCGAGTCTACGCGAGGCTGATTTGATGATACTCTCGATATAGTTTTTGTTATTCAGTTTGCAGCGAACATCCATACCGAGGATAGTGAGGTGATCCTGCAGTGGCAGTGGTGTGCTCTGAAGAGTGGGAAGGGGCAGGAAAGGAGATACCTTTGCTGTAAACGCACATGCCTGGGTCTTCTTGGCATTGAACTCGACCAGGTTCCTAGCGCCCCATTGAGAAATGTGGTCCAGGATCCGGTCCAACTCTGTGACAAGAAGCTGCCTTTTTTCCGCGATATCAGACTGCTTGGCCGCAGGATGTGCGTAATAACTCCCGTGTAAGGTGCTGTCGTCTGCATAGCAGTGAATGTTTCCGTTACAGAGCATGTCATTGATATGCAGAAGAAAGAGAGTGGGAGATAAAACGGAACCCTGCGGCACGCCAGCATTTACCTGCAAGAACTCCGAAGCTCGTCCATCACAAAGGACGCGAATACGGCGCCCCTGCAGGAAGCTTGCAACCCAGTTACACAGTCTAGGAGGCAGGCCGAAGGCAGGTAGCTTGGAAAGAAGCGATTTGTGCCATACCCTATCGAAAGCTTTGGCGATGTCAAGACTAATTGCCAGTGACTCACCGTGCTTCTCCATAGCCTCACCCCAAAGGTGGGTCATGTACGCCAGAAGATCACCCGTTGACCGTTTCGGTCTGAAGCCGTATTGCCGGTCACTAAGCAAGGAGTGATCCTCTAGGTGGCGCATGAGCTGTGTGTTAATTATGTGCTCGAACACCTTGCACAGCACTGAGGTGACGGCTATGGGTCGATAGTTGGCTGAGTCCGAGCGATCACCCTTCTTGGGGATCGGCTGGACATTCGCCTCCTTCCAAGCCGAAGGCACTGTACCCGAACTGTAGGACAGTCGGTACAGCCGCGTTAGCATAGGAGATAACTCCGCTGCACATTTTTTAAGTAAAACCGCTGGAATACCATCAGGACCACTGGCTTTCCGGACATCGAGTGATTGCAGTACTGCACGGACATCGCGTTGCCTGATACGTATATCAGGCATTGCGTGATCACCAGTGGGCATTGTCCGTGGTTGCATACCACAATCATCGACTCGGGAGTTGGCCGCGAAGAGATTGACCAGCAAATTTGCTTTCTCTTGCGGCTCATGGGCCAGAGATCCATCGGGATTGCTCAGCGGGGGCAGCGAGGGCTGGCAGAAGTTGGCTTGCACGGCTTTGGCCAGTTGCCAGTAGCCACGGCTACCCGTGGGATGCGCCACTAGCTCTTGGCCCAGCCGTGCTATGCGCTGGGCATCCGCCCTGACGCATGCCCTCTTGCAGACCTTTGTGGCTCTGTTGTACGCCGCCTTGAAGTGACCCACGTTGGGATCGCGCGTGGCGCGCGCCCTCACCCAGGCGCGGTACGCAAACTGTTTATGCTCAACAGCCTCCGCGCACTCGCGCCCGAACCACGGACGCGCTCCGCGGACTCCAGTGACATCGGTGTATGGGATATAGTATTCCATACCTAGACCGATCTCACCGGCGACGGCAGTAGCGCACTCAGATGGGTTCTTACCCTCATAGCAGCGTTCAACCCACGGGATGGACGCATAATAGTCGCGCAATCCATCCCAGTCCGCTGACGAGTAGTGCCATAGCCGCCTCTTCCCCTGCACGGGTCGTGGGGGCGCTACAATGGGCACGGTGGAGCGGACCAGACAGTGGTCGGAGTTACCTAAAGCAGCAATCACCGAGACACTGTACTGGTCCGGGTGACTCGTCAACAGAAGGTCTAGCAGAGAGGGCTCTAGGCCGGACTCTCTTGGTATCCTCGTGACCTTGTGCACCAATTGAGTCAAGTCATGCGCCAGGGCAAATCCGTGAGTGGCTCTTCCCGCATGGTCTGTTATGGCGGAGCCCAACCAGATCTTGTGGTGGGCGTTAAAATCCCCCAAAAACACCAATTCGGCGTTCGGAAACCGCTCCTGCGCATCATCTGCCGCCTGACTCAGGTATTCGAATAGTCGAGTTATCTCTGCATCTCCTGTATGGGAACGGTAAAGGCACACATAGATCTGACTCGTGGAGCCATGGTCTACGTGTACCCAAAGGATGGAAAAGGATGGGTCCTCTAGACAGCGCAAACGGCGACAACGAATATCCGCCCTAACAAACACGCACACCCCGGCTTTTGCTCGGAAATTTTCCTCGATAACATAGCCGGGGTAAAGCAGGTAGGTCGTGTCGTCAGGGCGGCGTATTTGTGTCTCCGTTAGAAACAGCATAGCTGGTTTCGCCGTCTCCAGGTGTTGGTGGACGGCGTTGAGGTTCTTATGGAGCCCACAGATGTTCGTGGACTCCACCTCAAATAGAGTTTTTGTGGGAGAGTCCCTAGCCGCTGTTTCAACAGTTTTTGTTTTGTGCGCTGCCATGAGGTGAAGGGTAAGGGAAGGCGTGAAAAAGAGGTGATTGTCGCCGCAGCACCGCGTGACAAAACATGGGAGATTGGTTTTATCTATGAATGTGAGGCGTGACGAGAGCCGACGCGCCGAACGGAAGGGCCCCCGTACCCTCCCGAATATGGTCGCCGGGCTCCCGTCCGGTCGCCAACCGGCACGACGAGCCATATCGGGATTATGCGCGACCTGGTGGGGCAGCCTCCCAGGGTGGTTAGTCCCAGTTGGGCCCCTGTACTATGCCGCGGGCGGCCAGCGGCACCACCGTTTCTACGGGTCTCCCTGCCCGGCGCGGCGCCCCGCGTCACACCCCACTAGACTACGCCAAAACCCACCGGTCCCACTAATGCTGCGACTACCATCACCTCGGCCCGGCTATGCACTTGCTGATCCCTGAACGCAATCCAACCGAGATTGGATTACTATGGAGGGTTTTTCGCACTTGTGCACGGTGGTACCAACCCGGTCGAAATAAGTGTCAAATTTGTGCCATCAAATTTCTACCACCTGTAATCCTGTAACCTGTTTAAATCGTCTTGACCAGTAATTTTTCTTTCAATGGTAATCTTCCATCTTCCCTCTTCCAGTTTCATCATCAGACCCTGCTGATGATGAAGCTGGAAGATGGCCACAGGAACTTGGTGATTAACTGACCACGTCATTGTAATTAACGGACCACATCGAATTTATGGAGACGGTAGATGGTCATAGGCATTTCTGAACGAAATAAAATAAAATAGTAGTGTTTGGGTTTGTTGGGCTGGTCTTGGTAAGCACTTTGCTGCTACATAACATTACGAAAACAAAAAAGTGGAAAATAAAAATGAATTATAACTTTCTAAAACAAGTTTTTAAAAAAATTGGAGGATTAATTTCAATTTCAATTACTAACTAATTTCAAAAGCTTGCAGCGCAAACATAAAACGGAGGAAAATCTGGCGCGTTACAAGATTTTGAAATCAGCACAACCCGTGCGTGCCGGTTTTCTTGGGGTCGGCGCACGGGGTGTAGGGTCGTGTCTGCACGGTGTGCGAATCCCATAGATGCACCTGGATCCAAGATGAAAGCCGATGGCTATCACGAACTGAGTTGTCGCAAGTGTGCGGATAGGTTCTCGCGTTATTATTCCCTCAACGACATTATCCGGAGAGCCCTGGTCTCGGCAGGGGTTCCGTGCTTGCTCGAGCCGCCCGGCCTCAGCAGATATGACGGCAAGAGACCCGATGGCATGACTCTAGTGCCCTGGAAGAGCGGCAACTCCCTGTTACCTGTTATGAGACGTCACGTGCGTAAGCACTGTCGCTCCGAGTCACCTCGGCCGTACGGTCCGGTTTCCGGCCACGGCTGCTGAGGCTGCGGCCGACGGGAGGCGGATCAAGATCGAGACGTTGCAGACCCGGTATCTGTTCGTTCCCTTTGCGGTGGAGACGCTGGGCTGTTGGAGTGTGGAGGCCAAAAAAATTGTGGAGGATATCGGGCGTAGGATCGGAGAGAAGTCAGGTGACTATCGTGCTGGATCGTACCTGGTGCAGAGGTTGGCCATCGCAATCAAAAGAGGAAACGCGGCCAGCGTGATGGGTACGTTTGCGCCGGGTACAAGTCTGGGTGCACCCTTCTTTTAATTACCAGCGCAAATGCGGGCTCCATTTTGCATTTTGTATGCAATTTGTATTTTGACGTGTCTAAAGGATTAATTTATAATCACTGTATATTGACATTTTATATGGACATTGTAAAATTTAAAAGCCTTTTTAAAAGCATTTTTTTATTATATAAGAGTTAATTCAAGTTAAGTGCGAGATCTCGAGTTAGCAATTTGAGTTGAACCATCTTTATTAGCTACATCATTACAGGTAATACATAGGACATTTTATGTTTCGTGATTCGGTTACTATCATTAATGTCTTATGTTTCGTAATTGCAAATGATTATGAAATAACTCCCTTATCGCCTTAAGAAGATTGGTTCAACCAATGTTCTTAAGGCGATAAGGGAGTCATTTCATCCTAATGTGTCTGACTTTTCCTGATTTTATATGATGTTTTACTACCTATTGAATACGCAAAAACCAAATACTATTTATTAACCAGCTGGCCCGCCGCCGTGGCTTCGCAGTAGCATTCTTCAAAACCCCGTACCACTCCTTTAAAATCTATTGCAATGCAATCTACGCAATCTATTAATTTTCTAATAATGTACGAGACTTTGTCTGATTTGCTGACGTTTATGCGTACTAAGTACTTTGATCAGTAGCGTGATGACCTTACACCTACAGCCTTCTTCGAAAAATCGGTTATTTACCACAAAAATATTTTTTTTAATCGAACCAAACAAACAACCTCTAATTGATTTTGATTTCTTTGTGTTTAATAGATATATATTCCACCTCTATAAATACAAACTCGGTAAATATGTTAATAAGTATTAGATATAGTACCAACCACGGGTAGCAAAGCGACCCATTAACGTACCCATTACTTAGTTTTAAAGACTTTTGGGCAATAATCTCGTCTCAATCAAGAGGGATAAGGGAAAGATTATGATCATTCGCGTATACTGATGATTTCACTGATAACATCTAATTATTAGTAATTCGTCGTCAAGAGAAAGCGTACAGGCTATTTTTTACGTACGGAACCCTAACGTTAAGGTGGGTACGTCAGGCTCTAACCGACTAAAACCACTGTGTTCAGTGTGTTCGGTCTATGTTCTATCTATATGGCTGGAGAATCTGATATGCTCTAGAAAGAATATCAAAGAGACCCTGAGCGATCTCGGCCCCTAATGTTGGCAACCTCGAGGTGTTGTTGGGGATTGAAATCCCCATCTCTTGTAATCTCTCTCTCTCTTATCTATAGAAAGGCGAGTACTAAAACACGACATGTCTGCGGATCAGCCCTGGCAGTGGTGGCACTCGAGTGTCGACTCGCGGCCTTTATGATGAAGGTATTTACCGAAACCGCCGTGTTCAGTGTGCACTTGCGTCAACCGGTAGAAGAGGCTACCGTGGTGCCTCTCCAGCCATTAGCCTGTGATGGGTTGTACTGCCATGGCGTGCCCTGTGCTTGCTTGCATACATAATAATTATTTCCTATTACTAAACTAAAATGTATTATTTTTTAATACTTAATACATTATTCTGTGAATTTACTACGATTTTATTGCTATTCAGCAACAGAGACACATCTAATAAATCAAAGGTTATGAAGCCGTTCAGCCGTTCTTGAGTTAGAAGAAAGTACGTTTGAATTTGAATTTCAAAAAATCCTTTCATTTTACACCTCCACGTTTCAAAACAAACACTTTCTATAAATGTCAAGTCTCTACGACCGGCTGTGCGTTGTCTCAGTCAATCAGTCAGTCAGTCAGTCAGGATCTAGAGTTTTATATAAGAGATTAAAACATTGATTGACTTATAAATTAATGTAAAGTACCATTTATGGAGGATGAAAATGTCCGCGTGCTGATAAGATAAACCCTGCCGTTTATACAGCCAGTATCTTTAGCAGCGCTATTAGGAGATATTACTGTGCGGACATTTTGAAATCCTTTGTTAAATCTTTCTTTGTTCTCCTAATTTCAAGGTAGATGCTCGAGAAAATTTCACTTTTCTATCCGTAAATAGTTTTTGTGAACTAGATTGTCTGAAAGAACAACGCCTATTAATGGATTCATAATTATGTGTAATGAATTTATATTATTGCATTGGTCTATATGAATATTATATAAAGAGTGTATTTTTGAAACGGTGCAGAAAGGGCAGGTACTTTAACCGTTGTAGTTACAGTAAAATGTTCATAAGAGACTTTCCTTAATTTTTTGAGATATTTTGAACTGCATTACAGATTTTGGAAAAATTGAACAGTCACCAAGAAAAATGCAAATTCCATAAAAGTTTTTTAGTGCCAATCGATCTTATTTCATGTGGGGATAAAAAAGACTCAGGGACCATTTTAGTTTTCAGTACTGATGAATACGAGCGACGCTCCGCCCCCGGGCCCCGCCATTGACCCGGTGTCTCCAGCCGGAGCTGCTCGGAGGAGTCGTTGGCTCCCTGTTCCCAGCGCGGGCGGTGGAACATATTCCACCGCAGATGACTCCGCCACCTAGGTCGCCTATGGCACCCAGCGTGGATGACGACGACGTGCCCGAGGTCACTTGGGTAGAGCTAGAGCTGGCGGTGTTAAGGCTTAAGGCCAAGAACACCGCCCCGGGACCAGACGGCATTCCAGGCCGAGCGTGGGTCCTAGCTCTAGGCGAAGAAGACGCTCTCGAGCCCCGACTGAGAGGGTTTCTCAGCGCGTGTTTGGAGCGAGGCCAGTTTCCGAAGATGTGGAAAGGCGGGGCGCCCGGCGGACTCACCGTCCGCCTACAGGCCCATAGTGTTGCTCGACGAGGTGTGCAAGCTCTTTGAAAGAGTCATTGCAAAGCGCCTCGTCGAGCACCTATCCAGGGTGGGGCCTGACCTGGCGGATGGTCAGTATGGCTTCCGCCGTGGATGCCATCATGCGCGTGAGGACTCTGGCGAAGGACGCCGTCGCTCGGGGCGAGGTGGTGTTGGCGGTGTCACCGGACATCGCCAACGCGTTTAACACCCTGCCCTGGAGCTGCATTAGGGAGGCGCTCGTGTATCACGAAGTGCCTCTCTACCTTCGCCGCATAGTCGGGGCGTATCTGTCGGAGAGAGCAGTCGTCTACCCAAGTGCGACCGGGCTCGGTCGGCGAGAGATGTCGTGCGGTGTTCCGCAGGGATCGGTCCTGGGACCGCTACTGTGGAACATCGGTTACGACTGGGTGCTTCGCGGTGAGCTCGCGGACGGTGCCGCCGTCACGTGTTATGCGGACGACACGCTGGTGACGGCGTGCGGGGTTACATACCGCGAAGCGACCCTGAAGGCCAAGACCGCGGTTGCCCAAGTCGTGGAGCGGATCCGGCGGCTGGGTCTCGAGGTGGCTCTGCATAAAACCGAGGCCATGTTCTTTCATGGGCCTCGGCGCGTGCCACCGGAGGATTCCAGCCTCATAGTGGGAGACATTTCCATCGGCATCAAGCCCCAGATGAAATATCTGGGGCTCGTGCTCGACGGCCGGTGGAACTTCGGGGAGCATCTCCGAAGACTGGCCCCCAAATTGAAGGGCACAGCTGCCGCTCTGGGGCGGCTGCTGCCCAACATGAGGGGGCCGGATGACTCCTGTAGGAGACTCTACGCGGGAGTCGTGCGGTCCATGGCCCTATATGGGTGCCCAATATGGGCGGAGACCCTGACGGTCCATAATGCACGTCTGCTGCATGGTCCACAGCGTGCAATGGCCAGCAGGGCCATCAGGGGGTACCGCACGATATCCCTGGAGGCGGCGAGTCTCCTTGCCGGATCCCTACCGTGGAACCTGGATGCGAGGGCCCTTTCGATGCTATATTTGTACCGAAAGGAGGCGCGGGAGCAGGGACGGGAACCCGAGCCCGAAGAAATTCGAGCCGTGAGGTCTCAGCTCCACAGGGACATGGTAGCAGAATGGGAGCTACGACTTGGGCGACCAAGCGCAGGGCACGCCGTAATAGCGGCGGTAAGACCCATCATGGAGGAGTGGCTAGAGAGGCCACACGGCAGCCTCTCGTACCGGCTGACGCAGGTGATTACCGGACACGGGTGTTTCGGGAGTTACCTGTGTCGGATCCGGAAGGAGCCAACGTCCGAGTGCCATCACTGTGATGCGAGCGAGGACACAGAGCTGCACACGCTGACCGAGTGCCCGGCGTGGGACACGCCGAGGCGGGTCCTAGTGGCGGCTCTGGGGGTGGGAGTCCTCACACTCGCCACATTGCTCACAGCGATGGTACGATGCGCGTACGCTTGGGGTGCGGCAGCCTCCTTCTGCGAGCAAGTAATGCTCGAGAAGGAGGCGGCCGGTCGGGTCCGGACTAGACTTCGGGCCCGGGAAGCCCGCGCAGAGCGAAGGCGAACCGGACGTCGGAGGTCGCAGAACGACCTCCGTCCTCCATGAGCGCTGGCCTGGGGGTGACCGGTGGAGCCGCCTGTCACCCTAGCAGAAGCAGGCCGCGGCGGCGCCGCCAAGTGCGCTTCCCCGTAACCGGGGCTAGATGGGGACCCTGTGGTCCCCACAACCCGAAGGGGGCCATCTCGAAAGAGATGGTCCTGGGTCTGCCGGGGTGCGAGAGATATGCTTTTTGCAATCTCACCTCCGGCAACCAAGGACCCAAGACGGCGTGCGTTTTAGTCGGTTCGAGTCCGACATAACCACCTCCACCGGCTCCGTGGGGGTGGTATCCGTGGGGATTTATGGCACGAAAAAAAAAAATAGTACTGATGAATACGAAATATTTGCGACTATAAATAGTAGGAAGTAGCAGTAGGTTCTATAAATTACTGAATCTTTACATAATATATAGGAGTTCTACAAAACAGAATTTTACGAAGACAAACTTGGTAGCACCCTTATTATGGAGAAAAACATATTTATTAATAAAAATGTTAATAAAGTTTCACTGGACTTGTACTTCGACACTGGATTTCAAATGTTAAGAATTTAAAGTTTTGAATGAAAAATGCTTTCTAATAGGGTAATTTTTCACCCATTCTATCATTTATCCCTTTGTGAAGAGGCTTCTAAGAATTCATAACAATTCATGATAAAACGAATACAAAGTTGATTAAACAAAAATAGAAAATTCAGCGTCGATTCTCGAAAAAGCTTAAAGTCATCCATATATCACCGTAGGATGACCGTGCGTATAAAACTCAAAATATTCACGAATCTAAACTAGTATCAAGTTGTTCAAATTAAAATAATAACAGTAATCTATTGTGCAATACATTTCACTTATACGATTAAAACCAATATAATACCAAAGATAATAATATGTTAACATGTGGTAATCTTTTCAAATTGTGAATGGTCAATGAGCAGATCCTTGTTCCAAGGCTAGTCATAAAAAGACAAGGATTACATAAACTAAAGCCAACGAAGCAAGAGAAAAAACGTAAACAAAGTTTCAGCGGTTCCAAACTTTTTTATTTGAAAATTATTACATATCACTTCAAATGCAACATTAACATTAATCAATATTCTAAAATCATAAAAACAACGAAGTATGTTCTGAGATGGCGTTAAACGTAGCTAGGAAAGCAAATTTCACTTAACGCACTCATTTTGTCAAAAGTGGACCAAATGCGAAATGGACGTTTCGCGAAGTGGACCATCTGCGAAATGGACGTTCTGAGAAGTGGACCAAATGCGAAATGGACCAAGTGGACCAAATGCGAAATGGACCAAATGCGACGAAACGTCCAGACAGAAATGATATTGCTCATAAGATGGCGGATCTGGCAGTTTAGAACCGCTGTGCTGACATCGATTACTCTTAGATTTATGATTCGAATTACGTGATTTTTTTTTAGTTCGGTGCGGTAATGCTTCCATTTAGTTCCATAAAAAATTACGTAGTTTGAGCCAATAGTTTTTATTTTATGAGTATTATTGTTTATTTTTAGTTTTAATTTTTAATATCCTATCCTAATTTTTCTATTTATGTTGTTCCATAAGTATATACGTCATCTATTTTATTCATTTAAAATTCGATTTCAAAATTCTTCTTCTATTGGGTTTAGTCACTAACCACCTGATTCCATATCAATTTCATGAGTAGGTACTATACCTTGGACTCCGGAGACACATCTGAGAACCCCTCAAAATCAAATAGGAAGTGATTGCTTTTTATCTACTTTTAAAACGATCCTGTAACAAAGTAGGCGACATTATGATGGTCAAGGACGTGCTGGAATTACCTAGTCTTGAACCATGGAGGCAGACAACAGAACTCCTTAGCATGAATGTCTCGTGCAAGATATTGAGAGCTTTATGTCAATTTTTTGCAACAAAACTCTAAACCACTTAAAAGGGGAAAAATGAATTAGTACATTAGAACAACTTATTACAGGCACTAAAAAGTAAGAAATAAAATATAAGCTACGCGAAAAAAAACCGAGTACGTACCTAAATTTAAAAGTATAAAATAACTTACCTAGAGAAAAATAACTGAATTTACAGATTCACTACTTGAACTATTATGATGAAATCAATTGAAATATGACCTCTCAAGACTGATAAATTGTTGCACCCTCATTCCTATAATGTTGTTTATCCTGACCGGATTATCGGCGTATATATAGTAATACTGTGGTATTATGTAGCACCAGAACGCTTGCGAAGATAAGTTAAATAGGCCCAAACACAAGTAAGTAAATTAAGTTTCATCATCAGAACTTCATATAACCACCTGTCAGGTCTCCAGAACAAATCTTCAGAACTCGTGCTACATATGTGGCATTTGGTAGTAGGTACTACATGTTGTTTTTCATGAGTAGTTATCATAAAATTGGATCTGTCTTTACAAAGTATGATTGTTATTACTACTAATTTACTAATTTCTATTCTTCCATGATAATAAATATGGAGGATTTATTTATATTATGATATAAATAAATCAGAAAACATAATATTTGCAAAGGAAATATTGAAATCTTAAAGCCAAATCTCAATATTTACAAATTGTTAGTTACCTCCTTCTTGTACTCACGTCTTCATTTGGACACCATAAAAATAAGCGTAGGTGGTAGTTTACTTAATCTAGGTTAAAATAATCAACTGTTAGACACGCACTATTCCACTAAGTTCAACTATAAGTTTAACCAGTTGAACTAATAGCACCAAAAAAATCCAATTTTTTTCAACTCGGCAACTACAATCCAGATAGACGTAGTTGTAGTAGTTAGTACTTACAATAAATTGAATTCTAACGTAAATTCAACAACATCGAAGCACGATCCTATAAACGGATAAAGGCATCTAAGGAGTGTTTAAAATGCGACAGCGGCACGTAAGGACGAACAGCGTGGCATATAAATACGTCATTCGTGAGGCATTCGAATGTCGTTCCTATCAACTGCCAAAGCTCTGAGGCACCGTGCACAGAACGCTTGCTATGAACTCATTATTCTTACTACGTTCCTCTACAAACGGTTTTGTTCAAAATTTACTTAAGGGCTTATAATCATCTATAAGATGTTTTATATTGACGACATAAAACCTAAGAGAAACTCAGATTAGTGAAAGTCGAATGGCAGCATCGTAGCAAGTGGAAACATTTGCGTTCTGCCCTGTGTATTTTGACATTTTACATTAATTGAGAGAACAATAAAATGTTGACATCATCATAGGCAAAATTATCCGAGCACTAATTCTGATTGCATTCAAGGGGCATAATTGATTTTAACCCTGAGTGACTACCTCTGAACTTTCAATTCCGAAAGTACAACATTTGCTAAACCCAAATTCGTGAAGCAGAAGATATACTTTGAAGATCTTATCAATAAATATTACCTAGGTTTGAATCTATATGTAGGTATACTCGTTGACAAATTTTGATCTATATTATTATATTATTTAAAATGTATAAACCAAATTTATATACCTACATGTTATGATATAGGCCTATTGTATTAGAGGATAGCAACTTAGTGCAAGTGGATAGCTTTAGGTATCTCGGCAGTATTATAAACAGTAGCTCGAGATGCACACCGGATATAATTAACAGAATTGCAATAGCTAAGCAAGCGTTCAATATTAAGAAGCATTTATTTAAGACCAAAAATATAATTATCATTAGCGATAAGAAAAAGATTTATAAAAACTTATATTTGGAGTATTGCACTCTATGGATGTGAGACGTGGATTATGACACAGTAAGACAGAGACAGGATGGAGGCATTTGAAATGTGGTGCTGGAGAGGGATGCAAGGGATAAGCTGGTCGGAAAGAATGTCAAACGAAAGAGTATTAAACAAGATACAGGAAAGAAGGTCTATATTGGAAATAATCGAGAGCCGAAGAGGAAAGATGATTGGCCACCTGATAAGACACGACAGATTTAAAAAAAAACATCATAGAAGGAAAGGTAGAAGGAAAGAGAAGAAGAGGTAGACCAAGAGGAACGTTTATGGCATAAATAAAGGAAAGGATACAAGTCGCATCGTATCAGGAGGTCAAAAGATTGGCGGAGGAGAGAGAGGGATGGCGATTACTCCACCAACAGGAGAACAGCTCTTAAGTTTAGAATAGAAAAAGACACGTTATGAAATATCATGTAGGTACCAGGATTGATCAATAACTACCCGTTTTTAAGGATATATGGCGTTGATAAATAAAATTGACATTAAGTACCATCATGTTTTATAGCCTGTAACATGATATCAATACAGGTACTTCAACACACTGAAAATCTTTTGGCCACTCTACAAAATCAACTTTCTTTCCCCCCCCCTCCTCGAGACTCCGATACGAGCAGACGTGTTTATTTACGCTCCGTGTTTTTATTCATATTCAGTGATACAAACAAAATTTAAGTGACTAACTTCGATACTATTCTGTCAACTAGAACAGTGTGTAACAATAAGTGACAAACAAAGTTATAAACAATCTATTATAGTGTCCAAAAAATTGAAAACAAGCAAGAAGACGTCGGTACTTTTGAAAGTGTTTTTGTCATTTCGAGTGTGTGAAACTACACTTCAAAAAAAAATCTATTTGACGATAACAAAGTGAACTATTTGTTATACATAATAAACACTAACAGCGAATCATCTATTTCAAGCTTTTAAAATAAGACATTTCTGGCTTCGAGGATAAGCGCGTCTCCTTGAGTAACGCGGTTCCAGTGCCACAAGTTCGATCCTGGCTCAGACTAAAGAATCTCTTTTTGAATTTGCTCGACAGTTGTTTTTGGAATTTTGAATTATTTTTACTTAATTATTTTTACTTTATTATTATTATTATTTATATTTTTTTTTTTTAATTTTTTAACAAACATTACTTACATATTATATATAATATAAAAAGAAAATTCAGAAGTGCTACATCAAGTTTCTGGAGGTTTGCTACTATCGAATTGTTGTTATAACAATGCCGCTAAAAAGAACGTCTTCTGTGTCAAAATCACCACAGACGCCCAGAGCGCAAGCTGACGCCTTGCCTGCTGCACTTGAACAGGCACTAAGCATCCCTCTTAGTGCTTCCGAGCCGTCTATAAACCTGAGGATCGATGCTACCAATATGGACGTATCACCTGACATTACCTTTAGAGATGCAAAGCGCAGGCGACTGGAAGATGCGGACCCGGACGACTGCAAATTATCTACGTTCATGTTGGACATAAAACAACTGATCTCTGAATTTAATCTACAACAAAACGAGAAGTACGACCGATTGTTTGCTCTTGTAAGTGATATTAGGGGCTCTCTTGAGTTCCTATCAAAGCAACACGATGACTTCAAGACCCAGATAGAGGTGCTGGAATCGAAGAATAGGGATAATTTATCTACAATAAAAGATCTTGAGAGTAAGATAGAGAAAATGGAGCAAAGCGCTAGGTCCACTTGTGTTGAAATTCGAAACATTCCAGGTAGAAAGGATGAAACTAAGTACTCCTTACTAAAAACAGTAATTGAAACTGGAAACATACTGAACCTAACCATTCAGCATAAAGATGTAAGAGACATAATACCGCATAAAGTCTAGGGATCCTGCCACCAAGCCAATAATTGTGGACTTTGTCTCAGTCCTTGTTAAGGACAATTTCTTGGCAAGGTTTCGCAACTTCAACAAGAATGGAAATGGAAGCAAATTAAGCACGGAACATCTGAAATTGAGTGGCCCAGGGAAACGCATATACATCTCAGAAAACCTAAGTGCAAAGAACAAGCGTCTCTTCTTTCTGGCTCGGGATACAGCCAAGGCTAATCTGTTCGACTTCTGCTGGGTCTCACATGGAAAAATTTATGTGCGCGAGAAGCCGGGATATCCACATTTACAAGTGAAGAGCGAGAGTGATCTCGCAAAAATTGTTAAGGCAGCCTGACTAGTATTCCCTAAATATCGCCCTTTGATTTTGTACTTCGTTTTGAATTGTATAGCAGTGTGTATTAATATCGGACTATGGCTCGACTTAAATTTAAATTATGTTAAAAAAATATCCCCTATGATCTGTATATCATATCACACATATTGTTTACACCACACACATATAAGTTACACACTCTCTTTTGAGATAATCACACACAACATCTACTTTAATATTCATACATCCACTAAAATACTAAACACACTTTATTTGAAATTAAATTTCTACGAACTTTACAGAAATGTACCTAATCGAGTTGCCTACATCAGTAAACAGCTCAGACTTCACCTATGTTTCGGTTTCTATGTTGTATTCTTAAGACACAATGAGTGATTTGATCGCTATAAGTAATGAAGTTGAACATGTATCTGCCTCTTATGGCTACACATGCTCACCAGAAAGTAGTGACAAGTATCTATTCAACGACCTGCATGACCTTAAATTACTTCACACTAACATACAAAGCTTAAATTGTAACTTCAATGGTTTGGTGGCACTCTTGAATAGACTTTCCTATTTACCTGACATTATAATAGAGCTTACAGAGTGCTGGCTAAGTAAGTGTCCACAGATTCCCTTCCTTAATGGATTCCAGTCCCATGAGACAAACTATAAAAATCAAAATGATGGTGTAGTTGTTTATGTTAGGGACTATCTCAGCGTTGTGATTGAGATGCCAACACTTGATGATGCGAGCTGTATTGTAGTTAAATTTCCTAATAGGGCAGCCTTCGTTTGTGTCTATCGTTCTCCATCATATAAAGATTTGAGCCGGTTCCTTAGTAGTCTCGATAGTGTCCTTAGGTCGCTTTCACAATTAAAAACTGTTGCTGTAATAGGGGACATTAACATAAACATTGCACCGGACAGCACAGATCCCTATCTGGATGAATATCTAGATCTTACAGCGTCACATGCCATTCTTCCTGCCTACACTTTTCCGACCAGGTTGCTGAGATGCATCGATCATGTGATGTTACGTTCCCAAGCTACTGCTACTTCACTGGTACTTGATGCTCCAATTACAGACCATCGACCAGTTGTGATGTTCTGTAAAATCAACCTAATAAACAATCCTCGTAATGTTAATAAAGTGAAAACCGATGTACCGGCGATTGTTAAATGTATCAACAACACTGATTTCTCCCATATTGTAAATTCACAAAACCCAAATACAGCCATGGAATCACTTGTGTCATTGCTGTCCACTACCATAAAATCAAATACATATACTTCACAAAGTCCTAGTAGAAAACATGTCATCAAACCTTGGATTACCCCTGGTCTTCTGAGGTGTATACGTCACCGGGACAAACTTTATAGAAAGTACATAGAGAACCCTGAAAACGAGTCTCACAAATTGGTCTTCCGTAGGTATCGAAACTTCTGTAATGATCTGTTAAAAAAAGTTAGACGCGAATATGAACATTTAAGGCTCCAGAGGGCCAGAAATAGTCCGGGGGATACATGGCGTCTTATTAAACAAACTGCAAATCTAGGTCAAAACAAAACACCGTCGTCAGAGCTACTGGAGTGTGGTGAGAATCCCTTAGAGTCCATAAACAAAGTGAATGATTATTTTGCCAATGTGGGCAAAAACCTGGCTTCTAAAATAAAGGACTCTGCATTTTATAAGCAGGTATCTGGTTCTTTTGATACCTCAGCTGCCTCAAAGCATGTAAAACATGCTCCTCTCACCTCCATGGCACTGTACAACGTAGATAGTACAGAACTGGAAAATATTATTATTAGTCTCAAGGATCAAAGCGCCGCTGGACTGGACGGCATAACTGCTACTGTAATTAAAGCCACTAGACATGTCATAATTCCAGTTCTTGTTAAAATTATCAACTTATGCTTCTTACAGGGTGTTTTCCCGCACATATTGAAAACTGCGGTTGTGCATCCAATCTATAAATCGGGCGCCAGAGACAGTGTTTCCAACTTTAGGCCGATTTCCTTGCTCTCAACAGTTTCCAAAATTTTCGAAAAAGTCGTAAATAATAGACTGATTAAATATCTCTCGAAATTCAAAATTTTAGCGCCAAATCAATTTGGTTTCAGGAGAGGCCTATCCACAGAGGATGCCGTGTTGGAACTTTCGAACACTATTATTGATAACTTTGAGAACAGGCGAAAAACACTAGGTATCTTCCTGGATCTCTCAAAGGCCTTCGATACTGTTTCTGTTCCTATTCTACTTTCGAAGCTGGAGAACATTGGCGTGCGCGGTGCCGCTCATGACATGTTTAGGAGTTATTTGACTGACCGTGAGCAGTACATTAGAGTAGACACGTACTTGAGTAACCGGAGGTCTCTTGCTTTTGGCGTTCCACAGGGGAGTGTATTGGGGCCAACCCTTTTTCTTATATACGTTAATGAGCTGTGTCAGCTGTCTTTACCCAACTGCAAGATAATAACATATGCTGATGACACAGCTCTCGTAGTTCACGGACGTGACTGGAGAGAGGCTCGTGCAAATGCTGAGCGCTGCCTGGGCATTGTCATGAAATGGCTGACCATAAACCTTTTAACGTTAAATGTATCTAAGACCAAATTTGTTTTATTTTCTACAAATAAGTCGGGCCTGCCTCGTGAGTCTGTTGAAATTCGTGCACACACATGCTCTAACACTTCCTTTGACTCGATCTGTGGTTGTTCAAAAATTGTTAGTACCAATATCATCAGGTACTTGGGTGTACTCGTTGACGAACACCTAAAGTGGAATAAGCAAATTGATGCCACGGTGACACGGATTAGGAGACTTACTTGCATATTTAAGAAATTAAGAACAGTACTTGATTTCAAAACCTTAAAAATGGTCTACTTTGCGCTTGCTCAATCCGTTTTGGGTTACTGCTTAACGGCCTGGGGGGGAGCTCAAAAAACAGATATGTTACGGGTTGAACGCGCGCAACGTCTTGTCCTAAAGGTTCTCACCCGAAAGCCGATGCGATTCCCAACATCAACTCTATACTCTTTGTGCCAGATTCTGACAGTGAGACAGTTGTTTATATCGCAGGTGATACTTCGCAAGCAAACAAGTTTAATATATAACCCAAATATTTACGTTGCCAGGCGTTGCTCCGATCGAGTGTGTGATATAAGGTACCGAAGAACTGCAATAGCAAGTCGCCATTTCACACACATAAGCTCCAAAATATATAATGTTGTAAACAGAATAATGAACATATATCCAATGACTAGAAACAAGCTGAAATATAGTCTTGACAAGTGGTTAAAGTCTCTTCGTTATGACGCAACAGAAGAACTCGTGTCAGTTTAAAAAATAAATACACACACACACACACACACACACAGAGAGGGCACAGAGAGCTGTCCTTAAAGTCATATTTAGGAGACCCTACAGGTATGCTACTGATTTGCTTTACAAGGAGTGCCAGGTTCTCACTATTAGACAGCTATTTGTGCTCAAAACAGTAACACGCAAGCACACCGACGCACTGAGATCTGCAAATCAAAGGATTGGTATGCGTAGGAGACTGAAAATCTTTAACACGGAAAGGCACAAAACCTCCGCTGCTGAAAGGCATTTCTGGATACTGGGTGCGAGAGTTTACAACAAAGCAAATCAACATTTAAACATAGTCACACTCACTAGATATGGCTGTAGGCGCGTAGTTAGGGACTGGCTCAAGACATTATCCTATGAGGAGACTGAAAACCTTCTCTGTTTAGTAACTTAAGGTACGCACACATACACGCATACGTACAAACACACACACACACACACACACACACACACATACACACACACACACACACACACTTTTTTTTTGTGTTTATGTAGCATGCCAACTTACTTATTATTATTTTAATTTTTTGGTTTTACTTAATTTTTTTTTTTTTTTAAATATTTTAATTATATTTTTAAACAATGTAATAATTAAATTCAATTAAATATTTATTCACTACTCACCAGATAGCAAGAAAGGAAATGGCACTCGTGACACAGGGTCACCTAGTACGAGTGCCACGGCACTCTCTGGACATGTACCTACTACCTACCATTAATGTTATTCCTTATTATTATACACAGTTGTCTTAAGAGAATTTTGTACTTTTTATAGTAATAAATGAATTATGAATTATGAATTATGAATTAATTAATTAATTAATTACACACACACACACACACACACACACACACACACACACACACACACACACACACACACTTTTGCATGTAATTTAGCCCTAAGTATTCTTTGTTTGTTTTTATTTTTCTCTTCTGTTTTGAATAGTATCATATATCATCATATATCATCGATATATTTTTGTTTCTATTGTTAAATATTTTAGGTTCCAAATAAAGTTACTATTATTATAACTGTTTGTATGGAAGAATTTGACACTTGTACTTAGACGCGTTATATCGATCAGTACCTATATAAAAACTGAGTAGTTGGCGGAAGTATTGGAATCGCCATAGGAAAAAACATGATATCAAGCGAAGTTTAAAGTTATTTTATCGGCTAGCATTATTTAGAGTTTGATTTTTTTGTGCCTCACTTTTTATTTTTAAACGGAAAAATTTGCGCCCAAAGAAAAGTAAAGTTGGTACGACGAATTAAAACGTGGTCGTACGTCTGTTTTTGACGATGAGTGGCCGGGACGAACCTCAGACATAGTTACTCATGAAATCGTCAAAACGTCTACGATAATTACTGTCGCTGATCGTCAAATGAAAATCCAAGAAGTAGCTAAAAGAAGCGTCTCATACGGTACAACTATAAATATTTTAAGTGACAAAATTGATGTTAGAACGGTATCGGCGCGATGGGTGCCGTAATTGTTAACAACGGACAGCAACTGGGCACGAGTAACAATATCAAAGCAGAGTGTTTCGACTGTTTTAATCAAAATCCACAGAAGTTTTTTCATCAAGTTGTGACGTAGATGAAACCTGGATCCATTACTTCACTCCAGAGATAAAAAAATATTCTAAGCAATGAATCTTTCGGGGGTGCGAGCAAGTCTCTGAAGAAGGCAAAGACCGTTTCCCCAGCCGAGTTATGGCGGTGGTATTCTAGGATTCCAAAGATATAATTCTCATCAATTATTTAGAAAAAAGGAGAACAATTATAGGCTGCAGGATTAGATAGAATCAATAAGAAATTGAAGGAGACACAAGCTCAGCTGATTTAGCTCCGTGTGACTTCTTCCTGTTCCCCAACATGAAAATCTGGCTCCGAGGAGAAAGATTCAACTCAAATGAAGTGGTTATAGTCGAAATAGAAGCCTATTTTGCAGTTTGAGAAATATTATTTTTTGACAGAGTTAAAACATGGGAGAAACGCTGGGAAAAGTGCATAAGCCTCGCTGGAGACTAGGTCAAAAAATATAATTTAAAAATTAATAAATTGTGGCTTTCATTTCTAACACGGGTATTTATTGATCAACCCACATAAATATAAAATATTAGATATTTTCTTTGGTAAATTTCATTTATGCGGAGCTGTGGGCAGTCGGTAATGGGTAATTGATATACAAAGGAGATACCCCATTTTGGGCCCGAGTGCACAGACATCAAACCTACCTCAAAAAATTCGTCTATTTTGTGTTATAATTTTGTTAAGACTTCATTACAATCAGCAATGGCCAAGTGCGACAAAAGTTTAAAAATGTGATTTTCATTAATCAACAAGCTTCGTAAACGTTGAATGTAATACTTAATCCGATCTTCGTAAATGCGCTATGATTATACTTGCTTTATCGATTCGATTATGAAATCGAATCGATAACTAATAACTATGAAATTAAAATTCGTGGCTTTATTAAATGATTTCAAAATATCTATGTAGCATCTTTATGTTCGTTATTCAGTTCACTAATCAGAAAGACACCTGTCTCCTTCATAATGGAAGTCAAAATATCGATTGTAAATAATCGTAGTGTGTTCAAAGTCTATGTAAATAATCGATCATTTAGAATTCATAATAATCTGTAACATCATATGTCATTTTCACTGATTTTCATTCCTGTCATTGAAAATGTCGCATTCGCTTTCCTTCGGCTCGCTGAGATCATTGTGTTTTGCTGCTTTTACTCTGTGAATTGTATATGATTTTCGAACTAATTGACCCTTGCTTGATTACCGGACACCGTTATTTGCTACACTTGTTGACCTTGGCTTTAAAACTGGACTAGACTTTACCACATCGGCTGAAAGCTATCACAATAAATCTCTGTGTGAATTGTGGCATCGCTACCGATCGGTGCAATATTATAGGCAGACATTTATTGAACGATGCAGTGATACTAGCTTGTATACGTGAATGGGTCGCACCACAAATAGTAAGTACCTATTCGTTATTTCTCGCTCTTTTGAAATTGTTATTATAATTAACGTTAACAAGCTGTGTGATAGCTGCTATAGAATAGAAATTACTACGAGTCTACCTAATCCCGTAGAAAATTATGTCAACTTTTGTATATGACAATTTATTTTGTCTGATATGTGTAACGTTCATGAAGAACTAGCCTATATGACTAATGGAATATTCAGTGCTTATAACATGATCTCTGTTTAAGGTGAATGCAATCATTTGCGAATCTTGCTGGATTCAAGCTCAATGTGCATGTTTGGATGAGAACAGACCAGCACAATCACCAGTGGGGCACAGACAAGTGTGTATTCTGTATGTCATTGAAGTGTGCAGAGAGGTGGATAGAGACCTCCTACAAGAACTGTCAATATCTCAAACGACTTGGTTATTAAGAGGAAAAATAAAGTCCAGGAATATAAGTAGTAGAACTTATTGCGTATATATATTAGTTGACAGTTCTTTGAGCGGTAGGAATGCTATAGGTATTACAGCATTGCTGTAATTGTATTGTAGGTAAGAGAACAGTCGGGTGCTGTGCCCACATAATGAGTGTAATATGGTATCTCGGTAGGGCACGGTTCCAAGACAATATAACACCTCCTGCACAGTTTCTTGACAACATTTTAATAAACTATGATGATGCTTAAAAAGGGGAGGAAAGACCTAAGTCCTAGTGAAAGCACTTCTAAAGCCAAATAGGAAGATACCCGGGATAGAGATTAAAATACTTTTTAAAAATATAGTAATCTTTAAAATAATGTTGTTTTATTTTATTACCTACTTATATAATTAATTCTATATTACTACAGCAAACAAGTATGTATACAGCCTTGTGGAAAGTGGTAACCGTAGCAAAAGGATGTCACTCAGATGTTGCCGTCTGAAGTGAGGGTAGGGAAGGATTGCTTTACCACCTTTAGAATAAATGTCAGTTGCATATCATAAAACTATAAGGTTTAATATCGTGCAACAAGAAATTAGCTAAAGCATGTCTTTGCTTTGACATATCAGTTTTATTATTTAGCATATATAGTTGACCATTCCACATTAATGACTAAAAATCTTAATGACCTGCCCTTTTCTATACTAATAAAACCTGCTAACCTACTTACAAATAAAAGCGATACGCGAATAACTTGTGTAGCTATCACACACAACACAACATAAGACGCTGTTTGACCGCATTATGTATTACAACATAACCTAAAAACCTATGAACAATGCTCGATTAAACAAACTTGGCCATTGTGAATCGTCGTGAAAATTAGGCAAACAAAATGTCCTTAGATGGTCTAAATATTGTCTAATTTTCAACCCTGTACATGCAGGCCCAAGATTGTATGAGAGTTAGGGGTTGTCCTTTATATACAGTCAGGGTCTCAAAACCATCTGCATCAAAAGAGCGCACAATTCCAAAATTTGTGCGCTCTTTTCAAATAATTTCGACAGGCATGCCAAAAATTCCGAAGTGTTATTTGAGAAATTGTAAAAATATTACGTCAATAAACGTTAAAAAGGATTTGATTTGTTTGTAATTTTCATGAATAAATATAGGAAGCTTTGTGTAAATTTGATTTATTTATGCTAAAATCTTTTTTTTTTTAATTTGATTTATTTATGCTAAAATTTACATACCGAATCGATTACTTAGGAACCAACTTATGGGTTCACGACATGCGAAATACTTACTTAGTTTCTACGACATGTTCTACTAATACCTTTTGAATTATGTACTTAAATATGTAAAAATAAATGTTTTTAACGGTTGTTGATTCATAGAATAAACAACATGTTCTACCAATAAAACATATTTAAGCTCAGTTATAAGTGTAATTATATGTTAAGAGCACTCTTTATGGAAATCTTAAAATACGAACTCAATGTAGTATAAAAATAAAAATTACAAAAATGTTTTGTCCGTTTATTACCCGTGTACCAAGCTTACTACTAGTAGTAACCCCGGTAATGGAGTTACCCTTCTTACTGCTAAAGTTGAAAGTAGTTAGAACAGTAAAAATAAATTACCGATGTTACTACCGTAAAATTAAATAAAATACAAAACCAAACAAAATCGACGAATTTGTATTTTATTGAATAAACATGCCTTGTCCTAGCGGTAACTTCGGTGATGATTTTTTATTGCTTATACATACTACCTATTTAATAGTTCAATAATAATGATCGCACTTCCGTCATGCAGAAAAAATGCATCATGCCTACTATTACAAGGACAATAATTAATTACGTGCTCCATGTACAGATGCATGTACATTGTACCTACAGGTGTTCGATACAGGTATGGTTAATAATAAAATCATTGTCTTGACTATGCAGTAAAACCTCGCGTGTTATAAAGCCGTTGGTAGTTGTTAATTTCCCGTAAGCAAATCACGTATACTAAGTTTAAAATTAGATCCCTTACTTCCTGTGTCATTTGAAACTCTTGTAACGGAACGTCGAATAGAATAATTTCGGTAGTTCTATGAGTTCTATGTCATCAAAAGCATAATGAAAATATGAAAGATGAAGTGTGCAAGTATAGTGTGAAGTATAAATACTTGAAATGCATTTATTTTATAAAAGATAGCTGGTGACGTAGCCTACTAACAAGTGAGCTTACTTACGGCCGTTCCCAATAACATTACTTACAGTTAAAGATAGATCGCAACAGTCAAATTTGACGTATCGGCTGGTAAATTCAGAACATAGCAACTGAGTTTTTGGCAGGTAAGCGTAGAGGATGCATCGTGGTATAATTTTATTGTCCGAAATTGGTGTGAATTCGAGTTTTTATGTATAAAAATGGTGGATTTTTAGCCATAACGTCTTGGAAAACGCACACACGTGTAGGAAAGTGGCAAATTACAGTGAATAGAAAAAACAAAATTGTGACTCTACGTGTTCAACCCAAATCTCCCGAAGGAGTTTTTATTGTGGACCATGGTGATGTATTGGTTAATGTTACTGGCTCTAGACAATAAGGGAAAACGTCGATACTGGGTACATCCGTTAAACACTCAGAGATTAACGGAGAGTTAATAGGTACTATCTCTCTGAGTCCTTGATATCGGGGTCTGGTCTTTACGTTTACCACTGAAATATCGAAATCGATAACCTAGTAAGCAGACTTACTATGTTTTGATATTGTTTTTACAATTGTTTTTACAAAAAAAAAATGCGCGATTTGAATGTAACTATACACTTAAACGATTGCGAGTTATACAAACTAAAATGTCAACAATATAAATCGTTAGATTTCATTTATTTTGGGTGCCGTCTATTTGGTAGAAACTTGATACTCCGAAACCTATTTAGGATAACTCACTTCGCAGAAACTTCTTTAATCGATCATTTATTAGGCATTAAAAATATTTGACATAAATATTTTTAGGCATAATGTGCTTATGACCGAATTTAGAATGGCATACATTTAAGATAGTAGAATTTTATTTGGCATAATTACCTTTGGCATAGTTAAAATTTTGTATAACTTCATTTAGCATAACGTTCATTTAGAGTACAGATTATTTGGCATAATTTGACTAGGCATACTATAAAGAGCATAGAATTTCAATTAGAATAATATAGATTGGGTTACTTTCTTCTTTAAAAATGGGTAGGTTAGGTTAGGTTAGAACTGTGACCTCTTATGCCAGAATAGATAGTTGTTTACACCCCGACACAGAGTACCCCGACTCGGATAGGTAAGGTTAGGTTAGAACTGTGACCCCAACAGCGCGAGCCGAGCGAGCGAAGCGAGCGTGCCACGGTAGCGGCCGGCGAAGCGCCAGAATAGATAGTTGTTTACACCTCCAACTAATAGCAATAGTAAAAATGATAACGCCTGATTAGAAAAGTGTTGCAATAATCATAAAAGATGATTCTTGCTGTAAACATTATGCGAAATGATGGTTCTACTTTTAAATAGTTATGGATAAGAAATATATACCAAAAGATGAATCTGGTTTTGAACTTTCTGCGATGTGATGGTTATACATTGTGATTATTATGGATACAAAAATTATGCGTACAGATGATTCTGACTTACAAAATTATGGGTTTCAATGTATGCAAAATGAGTTTATGCCAAACGATATTCTGCAAAAAGAGGTTTATGCTATTAGTTGTTATGCAATATAAAATTATTACTTAAAAAGTTCTACTATATGAGATCTACTACATCGGAAATTTCGCTCTCCTGAACATTTTGGTCGGAAGGATATGGCTATGTTTTGAATTTCAACAGCCGAGCACTTTATCCGTATATGATCTATCTTTAACTGTCAGTATGGTATTGGGAACGGCGATTAGCAACATTTTCGTACTGCTCAGTAACAGTCTACCCTTATGCATTCCTTTACTTTAATCCAATATGATCAAAAAAATCTAAAATAGTCCATTTTCATAGCAAAGTATTAAACAGGACGTTACTGTATTGAAAAGGGTTACACTGTCAGCAAAATAGCACTCCTAATCACTGTCGCTATCCGAAAACTTCACAGAACATGTGATAATAATTTTGGTAGTAGGTATAATATAAATATAAGTAATAAGTAAGAGTTACCTAATAAGTTACTAATGGTACAGAATAGATAATAGTCTCGGTAGCCGAATTGGTCAGGCATTCCCCCTGTAAGGGAAAGACTGCGGGTTCGAGTCCCGCCCGAGAAGATTATTTTTCCCTATGTATTCGATTTGTATAGTTAGCATACTTAATGCTGTAAAAATTCCTTCAATTGTTTGGGCGCAGTTATCAAAAAATCAATGTTTAAAAATGATTGTAACATCATTCATTGATTCCGATAGTTCGTAAGAAAATCGGTAGATGACGCCACGTCGCCTTAAAGACGTATAAGATGGGAAATTTGAATCATATCGGGCGTGTCTCGGTAGCCGAATTGGTCAGGCATTCCCCCTGTAATGGAAAGACTGCGGGTTCGAGTCCCGCCCGAGAAGATTCTTTTTCCCTATGTATTCGAATAGTACTTACTGCTGATAAGAAGTGTTACTCCCAATGACGGTCTGTACGTACAGTCAACGCCATAAGTTGATTAACACTAAAATATTTTACAAATCTTTTTTATATTGGAATGCATCTGTCTATAGTAAATGAAGTGTTATGATTCCCAGAAGACAAACTTAATTTACATATTCAATGTTTTTTTTTTCACAATTTTATGTAAGGTTTAAGGGCCACAGTGTTCAATAAATTAGAATTTGTTAAGCTACTTTTGTAGTTGACTGTACATTGTTTGATATTTGAACAGTAAAAAATCTAACTTCCCCCTATCGCTGAAGTATGCGCAATTAGTGAAAGGAGTGAAGGAGACGGAAGTGCGGTATACATTTTTGGTGGAGATGTGGTGACAGGCAGCGGCTAGTGGGCGGAGTGGTCAGAGCTGTCTAACCGCGACCGAGAATTTACTGATGCATTATGTATTGGTGAACTACGAGAATGTATTGATCATTGGTCTTTCGAATACCTTTATTATACACTATGGTGTATATGGTACTATTAGTACATTTGGCAATGTAGCTTGGTTCAACTTAATAGGGATACTAATAATGTGTGTGTGCGGTGCCAGAAAACCTACGAGGCTTTTCTAACTTCACTTGTAAGTAGTGCACCTGCTTAAGGATAGATGGATGGAAAGGACTTTTTGTCCGCACTTAGTTTCTTTTTTGGGCCATTGTGAGTGAATTATCGAAGGACGAAGATCTGGTATACGCTTTCCTGTTGTGTCAGGTCATACGACCGTCGTCGCGTGGACCTCAGAACGAGCCGACAAACCAGACGAACCACGTTGGTATTATGAGGTATACTAGAATTAAGAATTTTCAAGCGTCGGTGACCCAGAAAAGAGTTACGCCAGCTGTGAAAATCTTTCATTAGGAATTACGTATACATCCATAGAGTCACGCCTTTTTTTCTCAATTGAAATTACTAGATCCTCAATTAGACAGTTTTTCTAATGAATGTGTTTTTAATGCAAGCTCCGAAACAGTAAGTAGTAGGTAAATACATAAGGTGATCAAACAATAAATAAAGGAACGAAATGGGTAGAGCCCACGAACGTAATATAGTCCATTGAAACCTTACACAGCTTAAAAAGAAAATTGCATTCTCAGTCGAATGCAACCTTTCTTTTATAGCTATCAAGGGGTGGGAGGAGACGTTCAAAGTTAAATCCAAGTTTGTGGGGTTGCAACTCTTGTGCCATAGCCGGGCCATGAAAATTGTCCTTTTGGTTAATCTCACGAATTATTAATTCCACAAAAATAATAGTTAACATATTTACAGATCCCTGCAAATATTTTAACTTTACTTTAACTTTAACTTCTCGACCGCACCTGGAGAGAAAGTACTCTAAATACTGGAGACAGAGAATTTCACTTTGATGTTGTCGATATTTCTGTTGGAGAAATACTGCGAGACACGCATTCAGCTGGATTTTGCTTAGACGAATTAGGGAACCAGTGGTGAGTATCGATAGTTGTTAATACCCCCGAGACTATTTGCTACGAAAGTTTTCCAGCGGCTTGGGTGCGGATTCAGCCATGCCAACACTTACTTATTGGATATTCCGAGTACCTCAGTCACTTCGACAATCAATTTCGACAATAGAACTGCCCCACATAGTTCAAGCCTCGGTGTCGATGCTTGTTTTATGGGAGCTACCCTTAAGTACGCATGTACCTATACAATGATCGCGTTAATTTCCATTATCATTATAGTTTTCAAATACGTCCACTAATAAAAAAGTAGTTTTGCTCTAAACATACGCCTAAAACCAGATTGATGATTTTACTCCTTTAATAATTGATTGTTTGCACGTCATATGGACAACAGCATTTTTTTTCTTAACCTCTGAACACTCTGACCATTGGTTGACCATTTTCTTGTTTTTCATTTTAGCAGGGCACGCATAGAGGGAAGTACTATAGTTAATCGAGCGCGTCAAATTAAGATATGGGAGGTCATATTACTACTTAAATTTAAAAAAGCGGCTAATTGAAGAAAACCCGCGAAATACCTATGAGACAATTCGAGGACTATTGGGAATTGGTATGAGCCAACTTCAGAAAATTGAAAGTTCGGAAATTTTGTTGTCGTTGGATCCCTCATGAACTGAGCATTTCATCCGAGTGAACAACAAACTAATGAACCTCCTGATATCAGCTTTACTATAGTTTAAAAAAATAAAAGGCAACAATTGAAAATTGTAAGTTGGGGTAGGTAGGTGGGCCGCAGGTAAAGTGCAACATGAATAGATTTCATGTTGGAAGTTTAAGATGTTTCATAAATGGATTACCACTGAGACGATTATGAATGTGACTGAAATACCTGACATTACATGAATAGAAATTGGGTATAACATAGTAATCACCGTGGTAAAGAAATGTTGTGTAATAAATATCTGGATAAACTTTCGAGAACTAATTGGTTCTCAATTCGACGCCCCTGTCCGCACATTTGTAAACCCCATATCTGGTAAGCCGATCCGATCAGATAATAAGATACTCAACAATGTTCTAAATACAGTCTCGCTTTGTGTATTAGATCTCGCACAAAATCATAAGCTGATGACCGCCATGGTCTAATGATAACTCTCTTTCCTGAGACTTTGCCCTAAGGTTACCAACAAGTAAGGTGAAGCCACATTGACGTGTCCTTTATATAAAAAATATAATCTTCGCTTATTCCTACTTAGCCCTGTTACCGATACCCCACCGAAAAATATTTATTATGGCTAACACGCGAACGTACTTCAATCCTAGATTTTAAGATATGTAAATTGTAAATAGCCTACCGATAATAAATTGTAAATTAGGCTACGAATAAGGTACCTAAAGTAAATAGCCTAAAGTAAATATACTTAAGCTGATTTTTAGAAACATCTTGGATTTTCGTCGTCACTCTGTCTGGCTGTCTGTATGTTACGCTTTCACACCGAAGCCACTGAACCGATTATGATGAAATTTGGTATAGGGGTAGATTAGACCATGAGAAAGGACATAGGCTATGTTTGGTCGCGATAACCGACATCCACACGGGTGGAGCCGCGGGCAAAAGCTAGTTTTACTATAATAAACAAAAATATGGAACAACTTATGGAGTATTGCGGAAAACGTAGCCAATGGACCCTTGTAACGCCAAAGGATTCACGTGCCCATTACAGGTACTATAACGATGACAAATGGATAAGGATCTTGACAGATTTCCCACTGGGTGATTTTGATTTATAGAATGAAAAAACCATCCGTTTTGATGGAGCCAAAAAGAGCCACCTTAAGCTCTTTCATTCACTATCACACCAACAACTCGCGCTTACTTGACGCGGGTGGTGACGTAGGCACTGTGTATATGTACATAACTAGCCTATGCACGCGGCTTCGCTCACGTGGATGTCGGCTTTTGCATTTTTAGCCATATCTCAAGTTCTACGCAACCGATTATGATCAAAGACATGTAAGATTTTAAGCCTGACCAAGATAGTTACATTTATCGCTAACTGTTTAAGAGACAGATTTTAATTCCAATAAATATATTTTCGTGTACGGTAACGGTAGAGGAAAGTCACCAATTAATGTAATAATATCTTATTATGGGATTCCTTAATATCTCTAAGAATATGTATATAAATCCAAATAAGGCAAGTTGTCGGTGTTTAATTATGGAATATAGAAATTGAATGATTTGGTGGTTGGTCCACCAAATCATTCATATCTCTCGACTCTGCCAATGCAGAATGTATGTTGCGTTTAAGTCATTTTGTTCCATGGATAAAAGTGTAGACAGCTGGATTAAATGCTTAGTATGTAAGGCTCTGGGCACAGTTTATGATTGTGTTGGTTCAGAGTTTGATACTTGGATATGTGACTTTCGCAAGTGAATTAATTAACTTCTTTAATTAGTCACAATTATGTTATTTTCTGTTTTTAGATCTCATAGAGATTAATGTCCATTTTTTATAGATATAACGATTTAGCGTTGGCGCCCACCGAACTGCAATTTGCTCGCGAACTTTTTAAGTGTAATTGAATATCAACCTTATGTAGGTATGTAATATACATTGCAAAATTTACTACATACTCTTATATTCCAAATATGGGTAAGTACTTATGCCATATTTGATTACTATTTTGTTATTTTGGTTTTTGTGTTAGATTTCGATTTGTAATTATTATATTTGATTAAAGGCTGTAAATAACTACATATAAAATGTATGACTAATTATTAATAACACCAAATTGTTTTCATTTCTATGAAGTTTTTTTATACCCCTAAAACAAAATGGTATTCTTTATTTAGTGACTTTCTTCTAATATAAATTACCGTTTTGTTTTGTACAATCTATATATATGTCGCAGGTAACTAGCTTAATCAGCCGTTCAAATAACCGCCTAAGCTCTTTACTAAACGGCGCCACTCAATTCACGGCCTGAATGGTCTTCAGCCAATTCTTGTAATAGCTAAGCAAATAGCTTGTTGAATTGGGATTATTCTTATAATACATTATTATACCTCATTATTATCCACCCGGGCAACTATGTAAATAAATAGTACCTATTTATCATGTTGATCATGAACTTAACATTTTCATTTGTCGCTTTGCAATATTAAAGTTTAAAATAAACTTAATTATTAAGAAATCAATAAACCCAACTGCAAAGTAGAAATTCAACTTAAAAGCAAATAAAATAAATTATTAAAAATAAGAAACCTGACTGATGCTGGAAAGATCGTAACTAGTTTGATAGCATGTGGTACCCATTAGCAATTCATAAACCTTAAACATTTATGGGTACCGCCTGCTTTCAAACTTGTTACGATCTTCTTTAAGTTCTAAATTCTTCTTAATTAAAATTTTCTTTTCAATTATTAAATTTAGTTCTACTGAACTGGGCAGACTTAAAATCTAACGTTTGTTTGATTGCTGATTGCAATCACTGACCCTCTAAAAAAATAAAACCCACATCGAGACCCGTTCTTTAGTTTTTGCGTCCATCGCTGTTTGATCATTTTGCCGCCCAAAATCCGTCATTTTGATTTTCTAGAAATTTTAATATTCATGGTGTCACTCACACAATCACGACAAATCAAATGACTCCTCATGTCTACTTAATTGACTATAAATAAAAAAGAAAAGTTCGTACAGTCATTTCGATTTACATTAGGTACACGGAACCCGAGTGGTAACGTACATTCAATCATTTCCTGGAGCATGTGCTGCATCAGTTGCACCGATACTCTTTACGACAACAACCTTCAGTTTCTGACAAATCATATTTCACCTTGGATCATTGATGCAGGACACACGCGACAGCTGTAGGTAATAGCTCTAGACGCGCTGTATATAAAAAAGTCTAAGAACAATGTCACATGATCCAGTCAATCTAAAACCTAATTATACAAGGTACAATAATTCACACCCAGCTGAAAATTGGTAGGATTGTCCAAAAAACCATCGTACATGAAAATATAAAAAGTCCCCAATCGATCCGAAACCTGTTTTTTTGTAATTCAAAGTCAAAGGTTACAAAAACGTGTATTTCACGATTTAAAACAAAATGGTAAGTAAGTTCTATTATAAAAATGTCTGAGCGAAAGTTAAAGACCATGAAATGGTCTATAATACTCGATCAAGTGCGAGTGAGGCTCGCGCACCGAAGGTTTCGTGCGAAACTGTATGGATGTGCGAATCTGTGCAATTTACTTTGATTGCGTAAAATTAGAACTCTGATTTTAGGGTACTTCCCGATGAGCTAGAATCATGAGATTTGGGAAGAAGTATGGTATTATAGCAGAAAGTCCATTTTGCTTCATAAACCTTATGATCCGGATTGTTAGTCATGTACCTACAGAGCACTTCTTAAAGGATGACAAACAATAATTATACCTAATCTTCAGCACTTACCTTACTACTGATCGAAGTATCCGCTTATTTTAACGGATTCTACCGCTATTTATTTGGTGTATATATCACCAGCCGACTCGCCCCGGCTTCGTCCGTGGCATATTTTAAAATCTCGTGTCACACCTTTAAGCCATACTTTAAGTATTCCGTATTTTTTTAATAATATATAGCAATCTACCGGATTTTTGACATTACATAATTACTGCTCCGCTCTCTTTAATAGTAACGTGGTAATATTTTTAACCTACCTAAGTTAAGTGGTAGTGCCTGATATTAGCGTGTTCATCCAAACAATAAAATAAAATATAGAAAAAATAAAAAGCCCGACTGTTGTTTAAAATATGGAATCAAGTTTGATAGCAGGCGGCACCAATTTGCCTATCATAAACCAAAAGAAAATTAATGGCTACCGACTGCTTATCAAACTTTTTTCGACCTTCTAAACAGCAGTCGGGCTTTTTATTCTTTCAATAATTTTATTTATTTTATTTTAATCTTTTGAGTTGATAATAATACATGTATTTTTTTAATCTCTTTCTGATTCCTTTTAACTTTGATACCCTACTCGACAAGCTTGAGTAAAAAAAAACTTTTTGTCCACACACATTTCAGTACCTAAAATGTACTGTGTACTTTGTATTGATTGTACATTTTATGCACCCTATGACACTCGGGAGATGAATACCTTTAATTTGAGGCCCCTCTCATCAAATTATGTCAGCCGTTATGCCTGTAGAGGGGAACAAAGATAACTACATACATAGTCACATACAAACATAATTTACATACGCGTGAAGAACATTACTCTCACTAGCGCAGTCGGATAACAACCAATCAATCAAACTCTTCAGCTTTATAATAAATATATAGTGGCTTATAGTCCAAATACAGATTTAGGATCAGCATTTTACCCACCGTGGGAAGCCGGGCGTGTCGCTAGTTTTATAAAATAATAGTAGAAATATAGGTTATCAAAACGGAAAAACTAATTATCTTATTTTTGAACTTCATTAGTAGTTGATATTTTTTATTACATTCGTATACCAATGCAATTAAAATACCTACCGTCTATTTATGCATACAATTTTTAATACCAAAAAGTTTGATGATGTATTGCAGAGGTAGATGAAACGAAGTGTATTGTGTGCTTATACAACCAAGAGATAATTCAGATACCTTACGCTAGTGTCCGTCCATAAAAGATCCAGTAGCAAATACAGGGCATGTTATACGTTGATAAGGGTATATACGAGTACATTGACAGTTTCCGTATGGAGGGTGAATGGTTCACGGATGGACGATCAATTAAGATTGTGTCGGTTCCGCTATCCGTCTACTACGTAACACTTTCCGTGTGCTAACAATGTGTTAAAAATTTAAAAAAGCTCAGAGTCCATAACTACACATATATGTACGTAGCTAAGCGCAACTCCATTGTTCATTCGCATTTCATGTCAGATAGTTGAACGTTCGGGCAAAATATAAAAGTAATTCGATTCTAAAGCAAAGTTTCATTTCGAATAAGTTTTCTGTTTTGAGAAATAGATTAAAAATGGTATTAGACGAAGAAATAGTGTTGGGAACAGCGGTAGTAGAAACTTTTCTCGTCATCTAATATAAAAGTTTAAGAGAAGAAGCCAGGGGTTAAGTGAAATGCAACTGAAGCGGCGAAGATTTCTGGATTCTTGAGGACACACCGCTTCGGATAAGTAATAAAGTTCATTACGCTTTAGCCGCCTTCGCAACTGTCATTCGCAACCAGTTGCAATGGAAGATTTTTTACCCGACTACGACGAAGCCAAAAGGAGGGATGTATGTATGTATGAATGTATGTTCATTTGTTCCCTCATAGCTCCTCAACTACTTATTTTATCCGATAGGCTATATGACGTGTCGCTCAATCTTGTGTGACGCCCTATAGCGCTCACAAGGTACTGTGTTAAAAAATACATTTGAGATAAATTATGCCGTGTTTGGTATCAAATGAAAGTGCTTAATGAGTACATTTCAAATATGTATAAATTACTAGCTTTACCTTGCCCAAAAATAATTAAAATAAAAAATAAAGTTTAAAACTAAACCCTACTATAGAAAAATCACGCTCTAAAAAGTTACAAACAAGAAAATATCAAGGATAGCCGTGGTCGTATGCCACTTACTCTAACAAAACAATATATTCTAGGGAAGTGACATATGACCACGGCTATCCTTGATATTTTCTTGTTTGTCACTTTTTGAGCGTGATTTTTCGATAGTCGGGTTTTTACCTTTAATCGCAACTAGTTGCAATAGAAGAATGTTTTTTTAATACGCAACCAGTTGCCAAGCTAGGATCCATTTGCCAACCAGGGCAACCAGTACCAGCAAGTAGGTTTCGTAACCAGTTACTGACGTTTATTTTATTTTCTTACTATGCAACCAGTATTTCACTTACACACGACGCCCTCTAGCGGCCATAAACCACTGTGTTAAAAAAACTGAGAAAAATGTGCCTAATTTTTATAAAAAAAAGTTTTTAAAACTGAAACTCGACTACTGAAAAATCACGCTCTAATGCAATTGAAATAAAAGAAATAAAACTGACATCAAGAAACAAAAGAGAGGTAGGTACTTTAAAGATAAATATAACGGAACTTACACATTTACTGATCTGTTAGAAGTCGGTGCCTTGCTCGAGAATTTTATATTGATTGCATTATTGTAGTTCGGGCATAGCAAACGAAGTAAAGTACTTGCAAAGCTTATTATAAGCAAACCATGGCATGAATTCTCATGATTAGAAATCTAATTAATTAAGATAATCAATCAGTAAATCTATGTAATTATGGCGCTCTCAATAGCCATCGGCGTCGCCGTCGTTTACGCTCTAAAATTCAAAATTTATTTTGCAGTTAGTACTTCAAACGTTCGTGGTTTGAGCCAGGTGCCTTGTTAATGCGCACATCTCAAAAGCTATATATGTGTACTCATGTATTGAAATACTGTTGCGACTAAACCGAATCCGACAGAAACCCCATTCGGAAGAGAAACACTTGACTCCGACTGTGGACGTACTATAACGCTCTTCGCACTACTTCGCAGGTGTTCATAGGCCACCGCTGACCAACTGTTATCATCATCACATCATTATCCTCATAACTCATCCCAACTGCGGCCAAAGTTTTCACTTTGAAGCCTAAGGTGTGCTTATTTTTTTTCATTGGTGTTGGTCGTCAAAACACGTATATTATGTTATTGGTCAATCTCCTGCTGGAGGAAATTCTAACAATGAAAGAATTATATATTATACCAACTGGTCTAGCTCTGGTGAAAAAATATTTAAAAGCAAATAAGCACAAATGTATCAAATAACGAGTACCTACCTCGATGTTAAATCGTTTCCCGGTACTGTTATATATTTACATGGTGTAGCAACACATCCTTTGTGATCGGTGCTATCAATCACGTTGAACAAATTACCCTATCTGTCACCACAATCTCGAAGTCTCGAGTTTCGTAAACCTATCGAACGTTCAATATTTTTGCTTGAATATTTTCTAAACTTCGCGATAGCCTGGCATTATATATAAATACTAGTGTTCTTCGACTGACAACTTTGATTTAAAATATAATCAGCAAATAATTATGCTAGTGTAATTTTTAATTCTTACTTTGTCTTTTTAAACAAAACTTTAATTTTATAATTATAAACCATGCGAGCTTCGTATGATTTTTTCTAAAATTTCTCAAATTCCATTTTGTCACGTCAGCAATCTTTCGCGAAAATGCCCCGTAGTATTGTTTTTTAATTCATTCTGATATTCTGTGCGTAGAGACTGTCATTAAAGTATTGTTTTTGATTTTCAATGCTGACATTTCAGTATGAGTTTAGATAATAATCTGAAATGATTATCCCGTAATCAACTTCACATGTTTTAGGATTATTTTATTTACGAAGTGCATTAAAAACATCTTATGGTACACGTGTATATTGTTGAGTACCTACCGTCCTCGGCGATAATAAGACTCAATGGCACTTCAACGGTTATCACTAACTTTACACACTTGCACCATAATGCCCGCCGGACCACCTGTACCATTAGTCAGTATCATTGATGGTACAATTGCTTTGATTTGAAATATTACATTACAAACAAGTCTGTCTGTCATATGCACTCTCATACTGAAATATTAACATTGGAAAATCACTTATTTTGTTTCTTTTGTTTCTTTCGAAACAGGCGAACGCAGCATCTTTTAGCATGCGGCCTTGTCATCAGTGGATGACGGTCTTTACGCACATAATATCAAAATATTTCTTATAACTTCAGCAGATTTGTTTCTATACCGGGTGTAAGGGGAACGCTCCCGAAGCCGAAAACCCCTAGTAGTACTCCAGGTACATAACACATTCGCATAGAAATAAAATCGATTTGGCCAAAAAAAAAATATGTTCGATGTTTTTTAAAAAAAAATATATTTTTTATTTTGAATTATTTGCTCTCCATCGTGTTGGTAAAGCTAAATGAAACGGTAATTTCATAAAAAGAACATCACTACAAAGAAAAAACAACTAGCGCCAAGCGCGTGCTTCTTTGTAGTGGTGTTTTAGTACATATAAAAAAATCGCCTACCGCTCATTTTTTAACACACACCTTTTCTAAGTAATTTGGAGAAGCAATTAGTAAATCTGCAGTTAGTAAAATAAGGTAAAATTATCTACTAAAAATATACAAAGTTGCATGAAATGAGCGAACAATAATAATGGTAAACTTTTTTTAAGACCTTTACCAATAAAAATAAAAAATATAAACTTACCCACGTATGAATTATAGATTGAAAGTTAGTTAGATTTGATAGATTAGTTAGTTAGTTAGATTAGATATATTAAAAGAAAGTTAGTTATAGGTGTCATTATGACTTTATGAGCAAGGGCATTGCAAAATATATATTTTACCAACTACAAAATCCATGGTAAAGGTACGATTCTGAAGCCAACTACATACGACAAATGCAGAGGCAGGCAGTGGACTTAGCGCATAAAGTACTTGTTGCACTTCAATACGATTATAGGGGACCATTGAGAAGCCATTATGAATTATATTGTTAGCCTGCTGCATGCGTATTTAGTTGTTGTATGCGGTCATCTTCGGAATCATACCTTTATGACTTTACTGACTAGATTACTTACTTTAGCTTGGAAAGTGATTCCATATTCAAAAGCTGCATCGGGATGCAAAGGGATTCTGGTATCGAACTCGTCGTTTGGCACCAGATTATACTGTTTGGTTGATGGCATTTTCCTCCCCCAATTTAGTAACTTCATCGGCACCCGTTTCCAGGACCTCGCCTTTAGTACGACACGAAAATAACGACCCTTATACCCTCTTCTAAACATTTAAGCTTTTAAATAACCACCATCTTCCTCAAAACTGTGCCTTTATTTGATATCACGGTGACTGTAGTTTTATAACCTGGAACAAAAATACTACATGATAGACATAATACTTATACACTTTCGCAAACACACACAAACTACTCATGGACAGCAATATACAATGTAGTGTAAAATTATATTTCTCTTCTCTTTAGGACTATGAATAAAATAAGTGATTTATCAACGATGTCAAATTGTTGTCTTTTATGTTGTAAGTATCCACTAAGGCACAACCTTTGAAAATTGGGTAAAATAGTAAATATTTTCTGTGAACCGAATAGAACCACTGCTGCGACCGCTATTTGTCTGGATTTTTTATGTGATAATGTATATGTACTTAGATAATTAACTTGAGGTTCATTACAAGGGATCCGGTTCTTAGCATTCCATGGATTCACCGTGTGGTCGCCGGGTCCATGGCGTGGTACAGAGAGGAACACTGTGACGGCGCCTGGGACTTGCGACCCAGATGTAGGTTTAGGGTGGCCACCTTGTGATGCATCAGCGCTCACCTCCACCGTCAGTCGTGTTCCCCCCTCTACCTATCCAAATTTGGTAAGATCCTATCAACGCCGTTTTAGATATTCGTTTGAGTAAAGAGCTTACTGAAGCTCTTGGCAATCCGAGGTCTTTAAATAAGTTATACAGGGATTTAGCTGGAATTCCCCTTGCTCCTACTTCCACGGCGTAGAGTTTAACCACATAGCCATTTTTGGTTAACTCGTTGGTCAGGTCCAAGGTATTTGTTTATTTTTATACCGTGGTCTTTAGATATGTTAGTTTCCCACGGTACTGTGAGTTCTACTAGTACTGCACGCTTTTGCTGTTTTGAAAATAGGAATATATCGGGTCTGGATGACGAGGCACAAACATCCTCCGGTATTTTATAGTGTTTCTCATACGAATCTGCGAGTAATGTCCAATCAGCGGCTGCTATCAAAATTGAGTACGGCTTTTGATTTTTCTTTTTTGAGCAGCCTTCCTTTACGAACGCGACGTCATTTCTTTGGTTTGTGGTTAGACCCTTTTTCGCTCTAGCTACCGCCAAACTTACCGCCTCACGTACGATTTCTAATACCTTATCATGTCGGCGCGAGTAATGACCTCGGTCTAATAGCGTCCTACAACCCACCAGTAGGTGCCTAGCAGTACCAATTGCTTCACCACATGAGTTACATGTTTTATCTGTGGCTTTTCCCCATCTGACAAGATTGCTTTGGTCGGGGAGGGTCAACTGGAATGCATTGAGATAGAATTTAAGGAGAGCCGGTGACCAGTCGTATATTAAGGTACGCCATTTTAAGGCTATGGGAATACAAAATTCACCTAGTGTCAACCATTCGTTTTGTATTTCTAGGTTCATTGCGTGCACTTTGTAGGTATTATTTTCATCTACTTGAAGAAAAGATTTTGTTATGTCTTTGTCTGACTGCCTCCTAGTATTACCCAAACCTACTAGGGTAGGTTTGGGTACTAGGGTAGGGTAGGCCCTACCAGTTATTTAGTGATGCATTTTCCCGAATCTTCAAACAAAAATGTCAAAGGTATAGTTCTAGAACGAAATCTGTGGAATCTATTTTTAGGTCATTACTTCATAAATTAAACAAATATATTACAAAAATTTAATTGACTGGAACGAAAATAATGACTGACAGAGTTGTTATAATTTCCTTTGGTAAGAGAAGAGTTCGTGGAGTGAAGTTGTCCCCACAGCGGACTTTAATGATTTAACTTACTCCTCGGGCGATTGAGAAGTTATTGGCTAGCTTAATCGTGAGCGGGAAGCAGTAATTAGTTTTGCTTTGGTTTGCGACGTACTGAACATATAGTCGCGGACTAGCCATTACTACTTACACATACATTACTTGTGAAACTTCGATACGGTTAACGGCACCATTGAGAACCAGCATTGAATTAAACACACAATAAACCATTATTAATTATTATTAACATAATATGAATTTCACTGTACGCCTATATCTGCTGCATATATATTAAGTTTATGGCTGCACCCCCCTGATGCTGTAGTCTCTGGTCGGGTACGCCCCGAATTCATACCTTTATACCTTTACTATTTAGATTATCTGTGCCTTTACGCTGAAATAAGATTGGGCAATACGTTTCTTAGAAAATACCGATCTACAATAAGTTAGGGGAAAATAAAATAAAGCTGGGGACAGAAATACAGTTTAGAAGTTTAATGTAGAACGTAACATTTTATTCAAATGTAGCGACATAAAATCATCGTCTTCACGAATGAATGAAAAGTTTTAACGACATCATTAAGCTTTTGGGATTGAGTTTATTTCACTGCTCTGCATTTTAAACACAAGAAACATTTTTTAGATTAAGTTCTTATACAAAAGTGCATTATATGGGGTGTAAGGGGAACGCTTCCGAAACCGAAAACCCGTAGTAGTACTCCTTTTTTTTCGTGCGGACTTCCCCTCGGATACCTCCCCCGCCGGACCTAGAAGGGGAGGTTATGTCGGACACGAACCGACTAAAACCGCACGCCGACTGTGGGTCGTGGTGCTAGGCCGGAGGTGAGGTTATCTTCGACATATCCCTCGCGCCCCGGCTGACCTAGGGCCATCCCTTACGGTCTGGCCCTCCTAGAGCCCTATTAGTACTCCAGGTACATAGCACATTGGCATAAAAATAAAATCGATATGGACAAAAACAAGTTTTTTCAAGTTTTTTTTTTATTTTTATTTTGCATTATTTGCTCCCCATCACGTTAGTAAAGCTAAATGAAACGGTAATTTTAGGGCGCATTTATTTTATTAGAATTTAAGATCGTCCACCGCAGTAGCACCCCGCGCCATCTTCAAAATACATCCAAGAAACGTGTACTTAGCGTATAGAGCACATTTTAGGTTCAAGATATGTGAATTGAGCTATAGATTCATCTTCGTCATAATCAAATCAAATGGTGGTAAATACCTATTACCAAGTGGCCTAGCGGTAGCCTAGCCAGCAACTCGAACTCAAGAAACGGCCACATAGTACAAGAAAATTAGCTGAATTATGGGGCAAACATTTTTGATGTACAGTCAACAAAGGAGATAAGGTTCCACTTTTTCATATAAATTATATGAAAAAGTGGAACCTTATCTCCTTTGTTGACTTGTTGACTGTACATAGAAAAAATCCTAGTACCTACCAATTTTCGGAAATCGTCTCTACTGGCAGTCTAAGTTCCTGGGTCAGCCAGGGTGCGAGGGATATGTCTATGACAACCTCACCTCCGGCCTAGCACCAAGACCCACAGTCGGCGTGCGGTTTTAGTCGGTTCGAGTCCGACATAACCTCCCCTTCCGGCTCCGGCAGGGGGGGTATCCGAGGGGATTTCAGCAAGGAAAAAAAAAAAAAAAAAAGGCAGTCTAAGTTCGGTTTTGAGTGCAGGAAGTTTCATCTCTTGCGGCTTTTAGACTGACGTAAAATAGTGGATTTTACCTTCCTTCTCAAATCATGAACGACAAAAATGACTGTCCCGCCTTACTCGAGAAAATATCTCTTGACGTAACTGCCAAACCACTTCGCTATAATCCCCCTCTTCACGTTCCTCCTGCTAAAAGAAATTATCGACAGAATAGCTACCTGGTACGGGTAAGCAGAAACTTTAATGATCTGTGTAAGCAACACGACATTGATCCCTATTTAATCAATGTACCTTCCACAAGAAGACTCTTAAGTCTTAACTTTTTCAGAAGTTCATAGGTAGTGCAGCATTTGTTAATAAGTGATTAAGTCTGTGTGTTTTCGGTTACAGTGCAATGTTTTCTGGCCTACAGAAAACATGACTACGGTAAACATGACTAAAATGGTAAATAATTAATAACAACATGAGATTTGTTGGTGATGATAGGAAATATGATCAAAACAACGGAAAAAAATAAATTAAACTCGCTATGAAGTACGGGGATGTAATGGGTGCATTTAAAACTTTTGTCTAAACCGTTTTTCATTGTAAGGTAATCTTATGGTTTTCGAGCAAATTATGAAAAAAAGTTCTTATCTACCGCAAAAACTTTCTTCTTTTTACTCACGAAATTTCGTAAAATAGTACCTTCTTTTATTTCAAACACGATCAAATAGCTTTTTATCTCTTATATTAAACTCTAGGCTTAAGCTCAACTTTTGCGATGCGTGCCGATAAAGTCATTCGGAATGCCGGCCAGGTGGACGCGCGCCGCACCCTCGCTTCTCGTGCTGCGCGGGTGCCGCCATTTGCCTGTCGACATGCGTTATCTATGCACGTTTTCGAACCCCCGACGCAAAAAAGACGGGTGTTTTGTTTGACGTGTCTGTCTGTGGCATTATAGTTCCCGAACGAATGAAACAATTTCAATTTACTTTTTTTATTATTAAAGATGATTAAAAGTATCTGTGTGGTGTTCTTAGACAATTTTGATGAAAATCTCTCCAAGATGGCTGCCGCCATAGAATGGAGGAGTAAATATTTCGTCACAACTCCCTCAATATAGGTATCAAATGAATGAGTATGACACATTACAAAACATGATAAACCACCACAAAATAACGAGTTACAATTTAATTCCCTTAATGTGGGTATCAAATCAAAGGGCTTGCCTAGTAGGTAAAAGTAGTAAAAATTTAAAAAACCTCCAGTGTCACACGTATGCTCTCTACAAAAATCCGAATAAATGGCGTCGACAATCCGATTGCTGGTAGTTGCAGCGGCAAAATGCGTATTGTGAAAAATGTACCCGTTTGATTCGATAAGTCCGTTGTATACGTTGCCGATAAGTGAACGCTTAGCTTAACGCAACGAACCGAACACCACGCAATACTAAATTCAGGCTACCTGTGACCTCCCTCAACGAATTCTAAAAGTAAATTGCTACTAGGAATATATTCAAATACATAGGGAAAAAGAATCTTCTCGGGCGGGACTCGAACCCGCAGTCTTTCCCTTACAGGGGGAATGCCTGACCAATTCGGCTACCGAGACACGCCCGATATGATTCAAATTTCCCATCTTATACGTCTTTAAGGCGACGTGGCGTCATCTACCGATTTTCTTTCGAACTATCGGAATGAATGAATGTGAATGGGGGAGGAGGAGTTGCTCGCGTCCGTAGGATTTACCACCTTTCCCAGGCCCACCCTACACGTCTCCCCCGGGTGGTGCTAAACGAGCAACCAGGCTACCGTAAGCCTTGAGGATTACATACCTTCAAAAAGCACGGTGTTAAGTACATGGGAAATACTTGACATATAAATGCCCCATATACACCATGTCAGCAGAACAAAAGAGAGAAATACCCCAGGAGGGTACCGGCTTAGCTGGAGAATCCCTCTCTGAGCCTAGCTCAGACTGTCCCACGTATTCTGGGGGGGATAATGTGCTGCTTCATATGGATTCAAATACCCCCAACACAAATAGAAAGAAGATGGTCCAACAAATCTTACACCCCAGCCTATTAGTGCCAAAACCTAGAAGTCAATCACTGAGTACAACAACAGATACCAATGTCCAAAGTCAGTCTGGAACAGTAGATGCTACTCCTCCGACATGGCAAAGGGTACCAATTGCAAGGTGCGCTAAAAGGAGAAAAACTTCCTCACCATCCCCATCTCCAGAAAAAATTCCAACCAATAACAAATTTAGCGAACTTCCTGTTGACCAGAGAGAGGATGTCACCGGACTAAGTTTTGCAACTAAAAGAGTGTCGAAGCCTCCCCCAATTATCCTATACGGTATTGAAGATGTGAACAAACTCACAGAGCTCCTCGCGAGCGTCGTAGATAAGTCAGAATTTCAATACAAAATCGTAAACCAGAGTCAACTCCGGGTCAATTGCTACACTGTAGATGTTTACAAGAAAGTATTAGAAATAGTGAGAAAAAAAGGATTAATTGGGCATACATTTAATAGAAAAGAAAAAAGGAACTACAGAATTGTGATAAAAAATCTACACCACACTACGCCAATAAATGCGATTAGGGAAGCTATAGAAGAAACAGGTAACATTGTGACCGGGGAAATAATAAATGCAAAGTATGGACCTGAAAAAAAACCAACTTCCACATACTTTGTTAATATTGAACAGGGCACTAACAATAAAGCTGTCAAGAACATAAAATATATCTATCATCAGTCCGTGATAATAGAAGACCCACGCAAACGGAAACTGGTGGTACAATGCCAAAGATGCCAGCAATATGGCCACTCAAAAAACTACTGCATGAGGCCATATCGCTGCGTGAAATGTGCGCAACCGCACAAATCCTCAGAGTGTCCTAAGTCTGATCGCAACACCCCTGCAACATGCGCTCTTTGTCTTGGCAGTCATCCTGCTAACTACAAAGGATGCGAAATATATAAAGAAATATATGCCAGGAAATTCAAAAACAGACCACGTATCAACACCAACCTGGATAGTAATACCGACACAAAAGATAAGCCAAACAGCCAACCCACAACTCAGTCCTACACGGAAGGAACTAAAACAAATAAACACGAAAACAAGAGGGAAACCTATGCTAACATTTTGAAAGCTGGCCAAACCAGTGACACCGATATACCGACGCTGAACAATACAATCATTCAGATGCTCGCAAAACAAGCCGAAAAGTTTGATGGAATCCTACAACAGATGAGCTCATTGATCAGTCTCATAACAACCCTCGTAGCAAAACTCACAAAATGACTTCCTTCAAGATAGTAGCATGGAACCTTGATGGGTTATCCCCAAATAAGGAACAGGTGGAAGTCCTACTATTAACACACAACATCGATATATTACTAGTTTCTGAAAGTCACTTTACAGAGAACAGTAGCATAAGGATACCTTATTACAACATCTATTCCACAAATCATCCGGATGGCACAGCTCACGCAGGGTCAGCCATAGTCGTAAGATCTAGTATCGAGCATCAAGAACTACCACAGTTTAGGGAAGCCCACATCCAGGCCACCACTATTGAAGTGAAAGATCGGAATGGAGCTCTTAATATTTGTGCCATATATAGTCCACCCAATCACAAAATAACTAAGGAGCAATATGATGAGTTATTCAATTCCCTAGGTCCACGTTTTATAGTAGGTGGAGACTGGAATGCAAAACATAATCACTGGGCTTCTAGACTAACTAACACCAGGGGTAGAGAGCTAAAAAAGAGTCTGGACTGCAACCATCTTTCCACTATATCGACAGCGGAACCCACGAATTGGCCCACCGACCCAAACAGGTTGCCAGATGTCATAGACTTCTTTGTTACAAAAGGTCTATCTGCGTGGTTTTACCACATTGAAACATGCTTGGATGTAAATACAAATCACGTCCCGGTGATACTGACGATTGGCACTACAGTCCTTAATGTTGAAAGGAATCCAAAATTATACAACAACGCTACAGATTGGAATGCTTTTCGAGACCTGATTGAGGGAAAACTAGAACTCCATATATCTTTGAAGACTGAAGCTGAGATTAACGAGGCAACCAAAGTTATAACACATACGATTCAAGAATGCTGTTGGTACTGCACACCAGAAAATACAGGACGCCAGGAAAAACGTAAAGCTTACTCGGAATCCATAAGAAAAAATATACTGGAAAAAAGGAGACTTCGACGCGTGTGGCACACTAGCAGACTACCAAGTGACAAAAAAGCGCTCAATAAGGCGACCAAGGAGTTGAAAGCGCTTATAGCAGAAGCTAATGACGTTGCGCTCGCAACCTATTTAGAGGAACTGACACCTACAAGAGCTACACATTATTCCCTATGGAAAGCATGCAAAAACTTTAATCGACCACTGCACCACAAACCTCCACTTCGAAAATGCAACGGAGAATGGGCTAAAACTGCACAAGATAAAGCTAACGCATTTGCTGTCCATCTCGGCCAAGTCTTCAAACCAAATGGTGCCGGACCGGAAACTGATGAGGCGGAAATACAAGCCATACTTAAGCAGGACCTACAACTTGACCTACCGCTGAGAAACGTGACACCTGGAGAAATCTTTAGGACTATAAAATCCTTTGACAATAACAAAGCGCCAGGGTTTGATCTCATTGATAAAAAAGTCCTAGAGGAGTTACCGCGCAAAGCAATAGTATACTTAACTACCTTGTATAATGCCATTCTGAGGGTGGGCTGCTTTCCTGAACTGTGGAAAGTCTCACAAATTATAATGGTTCCCAAACCTGGGAAACCTATTCATGAGGTTACATCGTACAGACCCATTAGCCTCCTACCAATCTTGTCTAAATTGTTTGAGAAGATCCTGCTACATAGACTTAATAATGTCCTGAAAGAAAAGTCCATCATCCCTGATCACCAATTCGGCTTTAGAGGAGAACATGCCACCATAGAGCAGGTCCACAGAGTCTGTAGAGTTATTCGGAAGACATACGAAAAAAAAGAGTATTGCTCAGCGGCATTTTTGGACATTCAACAGGCTTTCGACAGAGTGTGGCATGAGGGCCTGCTATGTAAGGTAAAGAAGCTACTACCTCATACATATTATGGAATCCTCAAATCGTACCTATCTAATAGAGTATTCCAGGTAAAGGAAGGCAATTGTACCTCAGACCTGCACAGGATCTCGGCAGGGGTGCCTCAAGGGTCTGTCCTCGGACCCGTTTTGTATACTCTGTTTACATCTGACCTACCACAAAGTGAAGGAGTCACTGTTGCCACTTTTGCAGACGACACTGCCCTACTCAGTTCAAACCCAAGTCCATCCCAAGCCTCCGAGCTTCTGCAAAGTGGTTTACATAAAGTAGAAAAATGGCTTGCCAAATGGCGAATTATAGCCAGTGAATCTAAATCCGTGCACGTAACATTTACCTTACGCAAAGAGGACTGTAACCCAGTGACCCTACATGGTACCCAACTCCCACACCAAAGCACAGTTAAATACCTAGGAATGCACCTGGACCGCAGACTAACCTGGAAAAAATCATGTTCAGACAAAAAGAGATGAGATAAATATCAAATATAGAAGCCTTCATTGGCTGCTGGGTAGGAACTCTAAACTAGCCATCGACAATAAAATCCTGGTATATAAAACAATACTTAAACCTATTTGGACATACGGCATTGAACTGTGGGGCTCCGCCTGTAGCTCTAATATAATGATAGTACAGAGGGTGCAGAATTATATACTCAAACAGATCTCGAATGCGCCATGGTTCATCAAAACTGAAGAGGTCCATGAAAATCTCGACATACCAATTATAAAAGACGTGATCATGTGCCACACTGATAGATACAGGTCACGATTACAAAAACACCCTAATCAGCTTGCAGGACAACTGACTATCCCGGAATCGATTCGCCGACTAAAGAAGAGAAGAGATATCTTTGACTTAATGTAATAGTCGCCAAAAGCTGGCTAAACCATATCAAGAGGTGTGACTTCGCTGGGAGTAGCCCTCTACAAACCCTTAATACTTCACAACATCTGTTCATAGTCAACCTGACTGATTGCAAGATTCTGAAGGGAACACAAAAAAAAAAAAAAAAATGTATTTGATTTGTATAGTTAGCATACTTAATGCTGTAAAAAAAAAACCTTCAATAGGAATATATTCTTTGTCAAAGCCTATCTTTCTTGGAGTAGCATTAATCCGATGTTAAGCGTATCGTAACGTGCATTATTCATCGCGGCGTGTACCTGTGCTTGTTAATGTGGTTGCGTCTGTAATACAAATTAATAATGACAACCACGTTTTAGGAGTACAAGACTGAATATTCTTTATAATTTTAATACCACCTATGGCAGAGAAGCACATGGCCCAATTGATGGAAAGTGGTTACCGTAGCCTATGGATGTGTGTTACACCTGGGGAGTCACACTCGTGTTGCCGACCCTGCAAGCACAGTCTGTCAGTGTAGAAGACAAACAATTGCCTACACAGGAGATCATTATGGAAACACCAGCCCCAACTAGCGCGCGTGCTTCTCGTTCTATTCTTTCTCAAGATGTTAGATACAACCATTCACGTATTGTATGTACGTTGTGTAAATGATCCGTCTTTTGCCTAAGTGTTCTGTCTGTGCCACTAGTCTAATTTATGGTGAGTACATAATTGATTAGATTTTTGTTATTAAACATAATACGTCTAGATATGCTTAGATAAAACAACTGTTTACACAATAATTTTTATTAATTTAGCCGCAGGTATACCTATATATTTTTAGGAAACATCTTTTTATTTAAATTTTCCATACAAAATCATACATACACATCTGACAGGTGTCCATTTCAGCGCTTTTTCTATATGTTTATTTTACACAGGCTGTATGTTTTTAATGTGTTGTGTAAAAATATAATATGTTGAGCGCTCGGGTTGTGTTGATGTTGATGTATTGAATAACACGCAGGAAATAATTTTAATGCGTATGCGTTAGTTTCCCTATTTAGCTATTGTTATACTTTACGATATATTCGATAATGCTGCAATACAATACCATCTAAACCCTTAATGATTTCGTTTTAACTTTACATGTGGTGAAGGCGTACGGTGTAAGGTTACACATTCCTTTACGAGTAGTTTCCTGGTAGGTACATAATTATGAAGTGGTAATTCAAACAAAGTCATTCAAGCAATCAAGGCAAATATTTTCTTAAAATTCTTAGTGAATGTATGAACGGAAATTAGTTCAACGAAAACTTGAACTAATTTTCGTTCTGGTCTGGTTTTTTAATTGGTGAAAACCATTATTAACGCGTGCTTTCTCTTTCACTCATCGTTGATGTTTTATAGGTTCAGTAACATGCTCGGAATTGATGTTCGCTGCAAACTCAACAATAAGAATAGAGAGCGTCATCAAAACAGTGTCACGCAAAGGAGACTGAAATGATTACATACAATCTTGGGCCTAGTTGTAAGAAGATGAAAGTGGTGTCAATTAATAGCTTATATATTATCAACCTTATACTGAAAATTCTGCGGATTTTGTCAATCTGAGAACAGAGATATAAGAGATTATGTAAAAGTGAGGTTATGTTACAATCTTTAACTAACAGCTGATTCTTGAAGTGCAAAATGTGTTCTTTTGCATATAATAACTATTATTATATTTACTAGAAAATGTTTGAAAAATCATATGAATGAACGTCAACGACTTCAAGCGATAGGTAGGTAACAGGTAAGGAGATCGGGAAAGGATATCTAAAATAAAATAAAAATCATTTAATATAGTGTTTTATTCGCCTTCTATTAAACACATTTTACATTTCAAACTTGCCAGGATGGTAGCTGGTTAGATGAGGTTATATTTACTTACAGATTGAGGTGCAAGCCATTGCCGAATCACTGATATAATTGTTTCATCGTGTAAGGGCCGTCTGCCCAATGAATTGCAGTGAGCAGTGGATATCCCACAATTCACACAGCGATCCATAGTTTCAATAATATCCAATCCACAAGCCGGCGGTAAAATCCAAAATAACAATTCCAAGTAAAACGTGTGAGCGATCTTCGGTGTCGTACAAGGTAGGCAGGGTCAGAATCCATAAAATACAAAGCAGTTGTCGAAGAAAATGACGAATAATCGGGAAAGCACTCAAAACGCATCGGAAAACACGAAACGAGTGAGCAAACAAAAACAGGCAGCAACTGTCTAGTGTCAATGTTAGTCAGCTGTCATATCAGTGACATAGACAAAAAAAAATATAAGAGAGATTTGAATCGATATGAAATCGATAGTCATTAATATTGGTTTTTCAGTAATTAATTGATATTTGATTTAATAATATGACTGTAATTATATGCACTATATTGCATGTAAGTATATGTATATAGTGCATTTAATTAGTTTGAGTTAATTATTTACTGCAAATGTTTTAGTGTAATCGATTACTCAATTGATAATCTCACGAAAACTATTTTCTCATATTTCTCCGCATCCAGATTGAGAATTGAGGTGAATTTTCATATTCTAAGATAAAAAAATATGGCTAATTTTTTAGATCCTATCTCAATTTATTACATTTGGGCCCACCATTTTCCATCTCCTTTCGGGTCCTGAACAGGGTGAAGCGGTTGTTCACGTCGGAGCTGCGGTGTCTTTTGTACGACACAAATTCGCTCCTGTGTGGAGTACTGTTCTCATCTCTAGGATGGCTCCGTACAATACATGTTAGACGCGTAGAGAGAGACCCGTACAACTGATCCCACCCTCTCCCTTCCTACTCAGAACAACACATGCTGGCCTGCAGTGCCACCCACACACAGTGGAATCCATACAATCTCGCACCAAACGGTTTGAGTCCTCCTTCCTCTGCCGCACGAAAAAGAGCTGGAATTTGCCCGTGCACGTGTTTCCCTCTTCTTACATCCCAGGTTCTTCAAGCGGGGCGGCAAAAAGCATCTATCAAAGAAAATGAAATGAAAATAAATTATTGTGTACTAGCTTTTGCCGGCGGCTCCGCCCGCGTGGATGTCGGTTATCGCGACCAAACATAGCCTATGTCCTTTCTCATTGTCTAATTTACCCCTAAACCAATCAAAATCCGTTCAGGGGTTTAGGTGTGAAAGCGTAACATACAGACAGAAAGACAGAGTTACTTTGGCATTAAAGTAATATTAGTATAGATATCGTTTGCTATCATGGTTCGATCGCCAGGTCCTGCTGGGCCCGTATCCTAAACTCTTAAAACAGGTCAATAAATTGAACGGCTATCATAGTGCCAACTGATGTACAATACGGGCACACCTTTTTTTTTTCCGCAATATTTAATTCCGAATTTCGATACTCCGATTTTCAAAATTCCGAATATTATAATTCCTAAGTAAGAAAACTCCGACTATTCAAAAACACGGTCCCTAGTTATTTATCCGTAAGTCATTAATACGAATGTTCATTATTCCGAATTTCATTTGTACGATTAATAGAAATCCGTAATGTTGTTGGCTCTAAAAACGTTATTCCGAATTTCCCATTTCCGAAAATTAATTATTTAAATTTCAAATTTGTGTAAATAGATAAAAGTCAAAAGATTTGCCATTTTTTAAATGAATTAATTAATTTCTCTCCAATTATTTAATATAAGTAATTAAGCTAAGCCCGACTAGCCGTAGTCCTACTTCCATGGTACTAGTCTACCCTACACTAGAGTGTTATTTAAAAATCGGAGGCGTGGAGGAAGGGCAGTCCTCGCCCGACTGTAACGAAGCTCAGGCGCCCGGGTGAGCTGGAGCGGCTGAGGCTTATCGCCGAAGGCGACCAGTAAGCCGAAGCTGCGGAAGCGAGTGTGGGTGCCCGAACTTCATTACACAAGGGTGGATGGACTGCACTTCCCATAGCGCCGGAGAAGAGCAAAACTAATGCTTGCTTGTTTGCCTGCGAGTTTGCCTGCATGTTTGCCTCCATACTTGCATGTATACATTTGTTGTTAGTTGTATGGTAATATGTATTTTGCAATTATTAGGTTAACTAAGATTTAATAGTTTAATAATAAAATGGAATAGCAACAATCCTACTTACCTCATGCAGGTTTGATTGTCAGGTTTGTGTTGTTTCGGAATTTTGGTTAACGGAATTCGCATTTATGAATTTTGGATTAATATTCATTCGGAATTATAATGGTTCGTTCAGTATATTAAAATTCGGAATTCTGACATTAGTTGTATTCAAACATTAGGAATTTGGAAATACGGGATTTCAATAAATAGGATTTATGATACATCCGATTTCTGACTTTCGTAATTTCGAATCATTCAGAATTATGAAATTTGTGATTGTCAACTTTCGGAATAAAGTTTTTCGTATTTATGTAGTGTATCCATCTAAAGTAAAGCCAACGAAACGAGAGAAACCGTGTTTGTAGGGCGGATATTTGTTGTCACCGTTTGTGCTGTCTAGAGGACCCATCCTTCTGCATCTTGTGGGTACACGTAGACCATGGCTCCACGAGTCAGATCTATGTGTGCCTTTACCACTCCCATACAGGACATGCAGAGATAACTCGACTATTGGAATACCTGAGTCAGGCGGCAGATGATGCGCAGGAACGGTTTCCGAACGCCGAATTGGTGTTTCTGGGGGACTTTAACGCCCACCACGAGATCTGGTTGGGCTCCACCAGAACAAACCATACGGGAAGAGCCACTCACGCATTTGCCTGGCGGATGACTTGACTCAATTGATTCGTGCATCACAAGGATACCAAGAGAGTCCAGCATAGAGCCCTCTCTGCTAGACCTTCTGTTGACGAGTCGCCCGGACCAGTATAGTATCTCGGTGAGTGCTGCTTTAGGTAACTCCTACCACTGTCTGGTCCGCTCCACCGTGCCCTTTGTAGCGCCCCCACGACCCGTGCAGGGGAAGAGGCGTCTATGGCACTACTCGTCAGCGGACTGTGATGGATTGCGCGACTATTATGCATTCATCCCGTGGGTTGAACGCTGCTTTGAGGGTAAGACCCCATTTGAGAGCGCTACTACTGTCGCCGGTGAGATCAGTCTGGGTATGGAATACTATATCCCATACACCGATGTCACCGGAGTCCGCGGACCGCATCCGTGGTTCGGGCGCGAGTGCGCGGCGGCTGTTGAGCATAAACAGTCTGCGTACCGCGCTTGGGTGCGGGCGCGCGTCACACGCGATCCCAACGTGGGTCACTTCAAGGCGGAGTACAACAGAGCCAAAAAGGTCTGCAAGAGGGCTTACGTGAGGGTGGATGCCCAGCGCATAGCACGGCTGGGCCAAGAGCTAGTGGCGCATTCTACCGTCTCTACCATGGTGAATGTTCTGACGAGCTCTTCCAATTAGTCCCACCCTCTCCTTTCCTTCACAGGACCACACGTGCAGGGCTAAGATGCCATCCATATACGGTGCAGACAGACGGTGCCGTCTCAGTGACTCATTCCTATGCCGCACCACTAAGACCTCCCTGCTAGCTCACGTGTTTCCTTCTTCATACAGTCCCGGGTCCTTTAAACGGGGCGTGAGGCCGTCTCTAATGAGGCCGTCAAGCTGAGTGCCACCAATGTTAACATGGTAAATGTTTACGATGGTGACCCTCTTTCCGAGACTTTCCCTTTAGCTTAACATCAGGCGAGGTGAAGTCAAATTATTGACGTATCCTGTATAAAAAAAATTAAAGAAGGTAAACAAAGCGACCATTACTGAGTTACTTTGCGATAACTAGCGATTATTTTCTCTGTCCTTGTCGCACATATCACACGAACACGACAATGGCCGAGCGACAGTTGTCGTTGCGTGTTTCATAGTATAGGAAAGCTGTCAGCACAGCGGTTCGAAACTGTAAAATCCGCCATCATATGAGCAATTTCATTCCTCTAGTTAGAACCGCTGAAACTTTGTTTACCTTTTTTCTCTCGCCTCGTTGACTTTACTTTATCTATACATATAAAATTACTTGTCCCGACTGACAGAATGACTGACTGACTGACCGACTGATTCATCAACGCAGAGCCTAAACCGTTAGACCTACAAACTTGAAATTGTGACAATAGATGCATTTTATGATGTAAGCATCCACTAAGAAAGGATTTTTGGAAATTCTGCTACTAAAGGGGTAAAATAAGAATAGAATAGAATAATATTTATTTGTTTGAACATGTGTATATTTGCAGGCAAGATGTAAGTCAATAATTATGTCCAACATGTTTAGCCGTTTTTTAGGCGGCGCGTACAAATGTTTGCTCACTTATAAAGCTTACATGTATTTAAGAAAAAAAAGAAGCATAATTTAAATAATACATAATGTCTAAATCAAACATGGCAACTTCAAAAATATAAAGACTCGGTTATGTTAAAATTAAGGGATGGAAGTTTGTATGAAAGTCCGTTATTTTCAGAGCTAGATGGACTATGTGGTATACGTCACTGTCAGATGTGGAAATGTCACAAATGTCAGGGGGCGATTTACACAAACAAAGATGGATAGATGTATGGTGTTCTTTTTGTGAATAATAAAGTGATTAATATATCGTTTAACATCGGTGTCTATTAATTGAATTAGTACCAAAATATAAGATATAACATTGGCGACGAGCGAAACGAACCATTCAACGAAGGTATTTGATGGATCAAATAGAAGTATTAATCCAAGAAGGAAGAAAATCATGGATCCAAACAAAAAGTAAAAACGAACTTATTGAAATTGCCAACAACCTAGCAATAGATAATTCATTTTCAGATTCAAATACCGTTGAAGAAATTAGATATTTTTTGCGTAAATACGTGGATAACAAGGTACCTTCTCCAACAATGACTTTGAAGTCTTCAAGTTCTATTGCTTGCCTGGAGGTATTCACTGGACAATTACAATAACAATTGGACTTAACAATTGGAATGTTTTATCCTACTAAATGATATACCAGAAGAAAAAAAGGTGCCGCTATTGATTACAAAACTGAGTACAAATGTGTATGATTTACTGATCACACTATGCATACCAAACTCACCTATGGAGGAAACTTATAAAACAATTTGTGAAAAACTTAGAAAACACTATCATCCCGTTAAAAACGCTGCAATACATCAAGCAGAATTTCGTCAAAGGTCCCAAAAACAAGATGAGACAATTGATCAGTACCTGTTGGATTTAAAAAAAATATCTAAAAATTGTAACTTCAAGAACCTGAATGAAGAAATAAAAGAAAGGCTGTTGAATGGTACTTACTGCGATTCAGTGAGATTTGAACTTTTGAAACAAGCCGACCAGCCTTTGGAAGTTTTGACAACTATTGGGAAAACAGTGGAGACAGCCTACAACCTAACTTTTAATCATGAGAAACAACAAGAACGATCTCAGATGTTCAAATTACATGGAAGAAGTTTCCCAAGGAGCAATAATAGACAGAGTGCAGGTCCATCGAATAAACAAAACATTACTTGTTTTTGCTGCGGGAAGAATGGACATGTGAAAGCGGTGTGTACGCTAAAAGAAAAGTTTTGTAGTGAATGTGGTGTTAAAGGTCATATATTTAGAGTGTGTAATAAAAATAAGCAAATAAAAATGAAAAATCTGAACGTAGTAAAAAATGCTAGTTCAGATAGTGAGGAGAATACAGAAGAAAACAAAGACTTGTTAGAGGACATTGAAGTTTTTGATATCTTTCATTTCAGTGACAAACAGAAAATTCCATCTGCCACCTTGGAGGTGAACGTAAATGGAAAGGTACTAGAGTTTGAAGTTGACACCGGAGCTGATGTGAGTACAATTACATTGTCTGATAAAGAATTATATTTTCCAGATTTAGAACTAAAACAAAAGAATGTTATTTTCACAAATTTTGACCAGTCAACTTCAACCCCTCTAGGAGTAATTGAACATCTATGTGTGAGTTATAGATCTGTTCAAGTGAGTAATCAAAGATTATTTGTTGTAAAAAATGGACTACCTAAAATAATTGGAAAGGATTAGCTTTCCTTATTACAATTATGGCCACCCAAGTTCGAACAAAAGGTTTTTGAAATCATAACAGCTAAATACAAATTAATTAAAGATTTGAAAACCGAATATAAAGAAATTTTTGAACCAGGCATGGGTAATTTCATAGGAAAACCAATTCATCTATCAATAGAGCCAGGAGTTAAGCCCATATTTATGCCTGTGAGAGCTGTTCCACATGCGTTGAAAGACAAAGTAAAAAATGAAATTAAGAGGTTAATTGAAAACAAGCGTATTGAACCGGTTGAATACTCTGAATGGGGCACCCCGGTAGTGCCAGTTCTAAAACCAGATGGAACAGTTCGTTTATGTGGTGATTATCGTATCACAATAAATAATTATATGAAAATTGATCACTACCCATTACCAACAATTGATAATATCATGATGAAATTACAAGGTAACAATTACTTTTGTGAATTAGACTTACGAGAGGCGTATTTACAAGCTCCATTAGAAGAAGAGTCTCAAAAATTAGTAACAGTTGTCACTGAAGAGGGTATTTTCAAATATTTGTACCTACCTTTTGGAGTTAACACAGGGCCTGGTTCATTCCAGCGACTAATTACACAAAAGTTAAGTGGGTTGGATATAATTGTGTATATTGATAATATCTACATATATGGAAAAACATTATCAGAAACAAAAGATAAATTAAGATTGGTACTACAACGATTGAAAGAGTCAGGATTAAAACTAAAAATAAATAAATGCAAAATTTTTGAAGACAAACTGGATGTTTTTGGATTGGAAGTAAATAAAACCGGTGTCAAAGTTATTCAAAGTAAAATTGCACCATTGCTGTCATTGCCACGGCCAGAAAACAATAAAATGCTAAAATCATTTTTGGGAAAAGTTAATTATTACAACAGGTTTTTGCAAAACATGGCATTAATATTAAAGCCATTATATGATTGTCTAAAGAAAAATAAATTTGACTGGACAGCGGAATGTGAAAGTTCATTCAAAGAAATAAAAAAAGCATTATCAAATACATCTCCAATGTCACATTTTGATTTAAACTCAACTATTATATTAACTTGTGATTCTGCGGACACTGGTGTTGCCGCTATCTTATCTGTTAGAGACAATAATAATGTAATAAAACCAGTAGCATTTTCTAGTAAAAAATTTAATGATACACAGATGAAATATCCCATTTTGGAAAAAGAAGCATATGCAATAATTTTTGGTGTTAACAAGTTCTATGAATATTTATATGGAAGAAAATTTATTTTACAGACAGATAATGAAGCATTAACAAAAATATTAGGGCCAAAATATGGCATACCAAAAATGGCAGCAAAACGGTTGCAGTATTGGTCAATATTCTTGAACGCATTTGATTTTGAAGTTCAACACATAAAATCTAAAAACAATCCAGCTGATTATTTGTCACGTGTTGTTACCAACTGTAAAGGAGGTGATTTGAAAAACTCTGATATCATTGAAAAAACTTTTGAAATAAATACAGTCAATTACATCAATGAATCTAATGTGACTACATTAAATTGGCAAACAATTCAATTTGAAACAAAAAAAGACAAAACCCTATGTGATGTTATTAGGTTTTGTAGAGATGGATGGCCTATAAAAAATGAATTAGGTGGAAAATATGAGCTATATTTCTGTAGGAAAAATGAGTTATCAATAGAAAAAGAATGTTTATTGTGGGGTTATAGAATAATAATACCAGATAATGTCAAGGATAAAATTATGAAAGAACTGCATGCTAGTCACCTGGGTATCACTCGAATGAAAGAAATATCTAGATCATATTTTTGGTGGCCTGGTATGGATAAAGAAATAGAGGATATAACTTATAATTGTATTATTTGTTTGCAAAATCGGAAAAATCCAGAAAAAACAAAATTGGCGGTTTGGCCACAACCACCCACAGTTTGGCATAGATTGCATGCTGATTTTTTAGGACCACTATATAACAAGATGTACTTAGTAATTGTAGACGCCTATTCAAAATGGCCAGAGGCATTTATGATGAGTAACATTACTGCACAAAAAACAATTCAAATATTTAAGAGTATTTTTATTCGATATGGATATCCTCTGCATTTGGTCACAGATAATGGTCCAACATGGACTAGTGGTGAATTTAGAAACTTTTGCAAACTAGTTGGAGTAAAACAAACCTTTAAACCAACCTATTACCCATCTACGAACGGGTTGGCTGAACGGTTTGTAGAGTCATTTAAAGGCCATGTTACAAAAATTGTGCAAAGTGGTCATACTGTAGAATATGCATGTAACTTATTTATATTTGATTATAGAAATACGGTCCACAATAGTACTGGACAAAGTCCAGCAAAATTAATGATGGGTAGAGAGTTGAGATGTCGTTTCTCGTTATCAAGACCAAATCCAGTTAATAACACTTTAGATATTGAACATGTAAAACAGACGATAAACAGTAAAAATATATTTGAAACATTTTTGGCTGGTGAAAAAGTGATGGTGAAGGATCAAAGAAAAAATAAACATAAATGGTCTCTAGGTATAGTCACTGACGTACTAGTACCAGGTGTGACTTATAATGTAGAAGTTGATGGTCTACAATGGAAACGACATGCCAACCAACTACTAAAGTGTGGACAAACATTAGATTAAGTAGAGTTACAATTATTTGTGTGTTAAACTTAATTTTTTTAGTAAGTAGGGGAGAGTGTGGTATATGTCATTGTCAGATGTGGAAATGTCACAAATGTCAGGGGGCGATTTACACAAACAAAGATGGATAGATGTATGGTGTTCTTTTTGTGAATAATAAAGTGATTAATATATCGTTTAACATCGGTGTCTATTAATTGAATTAGTACCAAAATATAAGATATAACAGACTATATTTCATAAACCCATGTCTTTCAAGAAATAAGTGAACACGTGTATCAGTAAATATCGTAGTTTTAGGAATTAGAACATCCAAAACCTTTGGTAAATGTATACCTCTGAGAATGCCGTAAGGCGAAACCGGTCAGGTATAATATAATAAATACAGTGGAAAAAGTACTCTCAAGTGTTCTCAATATGTGCAACGTGTATCAGCGTTTTTCAAGATAAATAAATAAAATAAAAATATTTCACAACGTGCCACAGACTATCTAGACCCATGGTAAGCTTAACTAGCTTGTGTTATGGAATTTAGAATGCGGATAAACATCCTTACATACTTTTTTTGTAAATACATATATATTATACATAGAAACACCCAGACCAATGCAAATAGCCATATTCATGCACAAATTTATTTGCACTGAGCGGGGATCGAACCCGCGCCTCCTGCGTAGCAGTCGCGTTCACTACCGCCACGCCACAGAGGCTGTCAAATGATTTAACTACTAAGAGGATAAAATAGGTGATAAACGTTTGTATGGAAAGTTCATCATTTTCATCATGACCGACATTCACGCGGATGAAGCCATGGGCAAAAGCTAGTATGTTATACACGTTTTACTGTCAATAGAAATTAGTTATAACACTAACATCACATTTTGAGCAATTTTCGTTGATTGTCGTTTTAAACAGTATGGCTAGTAAAACTATTTCTCACTAGGGAAAAAGGAGGTTCTAACTAAATTTGTGTTCAACTGTAACGTATAAGTACAAATTAAAGGTTCTTAGGTATGGTATGGTAAAGGTGAGAGGTTTGACGTTGATTTATAGGTACATGTTCGTTGACGTAGGCGCTAATTTTAGAAATGTAGGGCAAAGGGCTACTCAACTCTCAACTCATCAATTTATTATACTTATTTATATAAGTAGCCGACTTTACACGGTCACGCAATCTTGCTTTCTTGAGCGTCCAGATTACGCGGCGGATTCCTATACGTATAACCGTGCGCGATTATCTTATGAAGTTCAAAGTTCACCCAATTACACCCGCACGACAGTTCAGCGAGAAGCTCTGAGCGCACATTCTTTTCCTCAATTTCTCCCACAATCGCGCGGTTTGCGTGCGGGCAATCCGCTGCGCAATTCTATATGCTCCTAAGAACGAGCGACGTGTCGCAACCCGCTCTTTCACACACAAACGCGGTTTTCCCTCGGGAAAGACTGTACGTATACAAAGCGCTAATGTAGGTATACTACACATTTTTTCGGAAATGCTGCTTTTTATTCTTTGTAGTTACGATTTCTGATGAGTAACTCGTGAAAAATCAATATTCGGTCAGATTTATGTCTTAAGGCCAGGTATTCCAGCAGAGGCCGCACTTTGAGTTTTTTAAAAGCATCTGAATCATAGAAAAAAGCGTTTTAAATTTCAAATAAAGATATATATAAGTTAAGGATCCAGTCTAGTCAAATTCGCATTCAGTTACCAGATCTGATGAACTTCACTCGATAGAAAAAAATCCTAAAGTTACCCCTTTTCGTTATTTTTTTTTAAATATTATGACTAAACTACTAATGCTTTCTATAAAATTTTCGTACTAAACTAAAGCCACATTTTCGCAGATTTTGACTATATTATGAAATAATTTTTAATGTTATGTTTAAATACCTACTAAATTCGCGAGTGCTCGCGCCGCTGAGGCCCGAAAAGTCCCGCCAGTCGCGCGCTGGCGCTCACCGAAGCATGACCTGTGTCAGTTTTTGCGCGACAGTTTCGTGCACCAATCAATCGGTTTTACGTATTTATAAGAAACTAGCTTTTGCCCGCGGCTCCGCCCGCGTGGATGTCGGTTATCGCGACCAAACATAGCCTATGTCCTTTCTCATGGTCTAATCTACCCCTATACCAAATTTCATCAAAATCGGTTCAGTGGTTAAGGCGTGAAAGCGTAAAATACAGACAGATAGACAGACAGCCAGACAGAGTTACTTTTGCATTTATAATATTAGTATGGATTGTTGCAAGTCATACAATATGGGCAATAAACAACGCAAGCGAATGAAGTCGTGCAAAGCCATAAACTAAATTTCTAACTCCGATTGGTAATTTAAAAAATTATCATACCTAAGTATTCCATTCATAGCGCCATAGTATAAGAATATCAGTATTACTACTGAAGATGCTTTATCTATATCAGTACAGGGGTACCTACAACACGATTCCTGCCGGCTTACCCTGCAAAGGGAAGCCGTGAGTGGTGAGGGGTACCTAAAACACGATTCCTGCCGGCTTACTCTGCAAAGGGTAGCCGTGAGTGGTGAGGTACCTACAACACGATTCCTGCCGGCTTACCCTGCAAAGGGAAGCCGTGAGTGGTGAGGGGTACCTACAACACGATTCCTGCCGGATTACCCTGCAAAGGGAAGCCGTGAGTGGTGGGGGGTACCTACAACACGATTCCTGCCGGCTTACCCTGTAAAAGAAAAGTCGTGAGTGGTGAGGGGTACCTACAACACGATTCCTGCCGGCTTACCCTGCAAAGAGAAGCCGTGAGTGGTGAGGGGTACCTACATCACGATTCCTGCCGGCTTACCCTGCAAAGGGAAGCCGTGAGGGGTACCTACAACACGATTCCTGCAGGCTTACCCTGCAAAGGGAAGCCGTGAGTGGTGAGGGGTACCTACAACACGATTCCTGCCGGCTATTAATCGGTATTTAATTAATAGGTAACAGAAATTTCAAACTATGTATTGAAACATTATTTATTTAGTAAGCGGTAAGCATCAGGCGAGGTGAAGTCTAATTAACGTTTCCTGTATAAAAAAAAGCGAGGCAGCCCTAGCGTCATATAGTTTGCTAGTACGTCACTACGACGCCGAGCTGTGGCCGAGCGGCTGCAAAGTAATAATAACCATATAGGCGACAATTACGATACCTACATATTTTTATGCAGTTGTTAATCTCGTTAACTTTAGGTATATAACTGCCCTGTCGACGACGAACGGTGCGATGATATAAAGTAACCGTTAGCATCATTTTAAACAAATGTTTGTAAATTTACAAGCATTATTATTATTATAATGTAAGTTTTGTTTCGCCCAAGCAACTATACACATAGAACAAACAGTTCTCAAACTCATACAGTTTCCTATTTATTACTTACTTAATATAATCACATCTATACATATAATAAATCTGTAAACGATCGATGTCTGTACATGGAAAGGAAATGAGAAAAATTGTTATAGGGGGACTTTATAAACGTAATAGAAGCCAAAACAACGTTTTTTGGAATTTTTGTCTGTTTGTCTGTTTATCTGTTTATCTGTTTCTCTGTTTCTCTGTTTCTCTGTTTCTCTGTTTCTCTGTTTCTCTGTTTCTCTGTTTCTCTGTTTGTCTGTGAGTTTGTGCACGCTAATCTCAGAATCGGCTGAACGGATTTGGTTGCAGTTTTCACTAATATATTGTGGTAGGCTTCACTTAACATTTAGTGTTTGTTTTATTGAAATCGGTTCATAAATAAAAAAGTTATGTCAATAATAGCATATCACGGCTAACAATTTGTGATTGTGTGAATAGATCGAACCAATATAGAAGCAACAATGCTTAGAAGAAGATATTATTTCGGTCATAGGAATCTGAAGAACTTCGAGAGGCCAGAGTTCTACATCTCAGCCAAGTCAGGTCAGGTTACTGCAAAATCTTCGGCACAGCAAGTGTCTCTATAGAATTCACATTGTTCTCGAACGATTTTCTCTCGAATCCAACAAATTAGTAAGCAGCTGGTTCGGTAAAAAGACTCCTGGCTTTCATAATGAATATCATCACGCTATTATAATAAGGAATGGGACAGAATGTTTTTATGACATCATATGTAAACGTCTATTTCACAATATGATTTCATGGCAACTGTGGCTCAATACGTCTGCGGTGGACTTATAACTTAGCTGAGTCGCGTTCGAATCCATCTAAAGTATAATTTTCCTTTTTCCTGGTTTTTTATTTACTTTTGTTTAACTTTTTTATTTTATTGTGTATTTGTTGTATTTTATTGTATTTATAGTTTTATTTGAAGTAAAATATAAATTCTATGCTTAGTATTCTATAGGTAGTACATAAAACTAGGCTGTGTGACAGTAATAGTAGAACTTATTATATAATATTCTTAGATCTATACAAAATTATTTATTTCGGAGAATGAAAAAGTGGTCCCACCTGCCTGAGAAGTCATAAAACTGAAACTGGTATCCCCCATTGATACCGATTCCACCACATCGGAGCAAGCGCAATATTGGAATCAAACCGATTAAAATTTAACAGAGGAATGGGGCATTGGGGGTATTCTGGGGTTAGGTACCCCAGTATACCTGCCTTGGTTACCTATCATAAATAGGCGGTCTCAACGTGAAGAGCAGGGATTGCTTCGGCTAGGATGATGGGTAGCCTAAGCTATCACCATCGCGCTCATGGAGGAAGTAAATCGTTGCACCTTCTCTGAAGCACATTACGTATTCTGGGAAATAGTTGTCCCTATCGTATTACCGTTTCTACCATGGTGAATGTTCTGATGAGCTATTCCAATTAGTTCCACCCTCACCTTTCCTACACAGGACAACGCATGCAAAGCTCAGATGTCATCCACATACGGATCAGAATATTCCATCAAGAACCAAGCGGTTTGGTGACCCATTCCTATGTCGCACCATTAAGACCTGAAATCCCTGCCAGCTCACGGTTTACTTCTTCCTACAGTCCCAGGTCCTTTTAGGGGGGCGTGAAAAGGCTTCTGATGATCCCATAAAGATGAGTGCAACCATTGTTAAGATGGTACACGTTTATAATGGTGACCCTATTTCCGAGTCTTTGCCTTTAGCTTAACATCAGTCGAGGTGAAGTTAAATTGACGTGTCCTATATAAAAAAACTCCGGATCTTAAAAAGAAGAAAACACGTGTGTGGGCAGAGCAATATACAGTTTTTAACCGCCTGATAAAGAAATGAAGTTCCGAACCGCTTGGTTCGAGGTGGCATTATTTCTACCGTGTGTGACTGACGGAAGGAAGGAGAGATTAGTTGAAAGACTCCTAATAGGCTCTTTCACTCGCCGTGGTGCGGTAGAAATGTTAAAATACAGCCAGAGAGACAACGTCTTTATGCAACTGCATACATTATACAATGTTAGTGACCTGATGACTACCAACGCAAGCCGCTGCGATACTATCGATTCCGTCTAATAAGTAGGTATCTAATAGTAAATACGGAAATCTATTCCAGAAATGATAACAGTATGCCAGGAGAAGCCAACTTATGTATTAGGTACCTATATAAAAGATACCGCTGCTCCTATTATATAAAAGAGGCTGAATGTGGGCAGAGAAACACTCAGTTCTGGTAAATTTCATCAGACTAAAAAATCCACCACGTGGACATCAACTCCAGTATCAATTTGGAAGTAAGTATCTACATCATCTGCTGGAAACAAGCTTACCAATACAAGGAATATATAGCAAAATGAGGCTATATGACCCCATCCCAGTCAATTCTGTATTTGCTCTCTTGCCCACTGCGCCCCTCTTCAAGGTGGAAGATGTCAAACGAGTTTTCGAAATAATTTGATTACAGTTTTGTTTCTTTTTTAAAATAAAGAAATGTTTCCTTTGCGTAAAATTCACTATTTCCAGTATTTCGAGTACTTCCGTTCCAGTTGGGATGAAAATCTTCCACCATGTTTAATAATGAGTTTGAGCTATTCCGAACTAAACGCGGACGAAGTCGCGGGTAACAGCTAGTAACTAAATAAAGTTAAAAAAACTGCATTTAATTTTCTAAGTCAAATCAAGTTTTCATACTGCATATTTCTATACTGTGACGCTGGCGGGGTCACCGCCGAGTTCACCGTCACTGCGTTCGCGCGTAATATTTTACGAGCGGCCGGGACACCGACAAATGCCTACTTTTGCAAGAATACAGGGCCTTAAATCTACTTTAACATTTGTATTACTAAAATACAGTCTGTCGACGAAGCCATCTAAACAGAGCACTCGTGCTGGTTTACCGGAATGACGGTGGGGAGGGGGGAGGGTACCCAGTAGCCATACATTTTACTCGGTTCTAACAGTTAAGTACATGGATTCAGGGCTGTCTCATTTGTAGACTCCAGGCAGAGGTGTATTAACCCACATTTCGCTGTAAATTTTAATTCATTCACGGAAAGCTAGTGATAAATTAATAGAGAAAGCTGCTCAATCCGAGTTGGATAGGTTAGAAGGCTAATGCGGGAGCGGCGTGGAGCCGGCGGCGCCTTTTAGTAAAGAACCTAGGTGGTTAATTGAAGGGCTGATTAAGCTAGTTGGCTGCGACTTACATATATACATGTTTAAAAAAATAATTGGAATATATCAAAATTCCAATTAATTCAAAAAAATATACTTAAAACTACTGAACGAATATTGATGCAGTTTTATTAATTTAATACTCGTAGGTTTTCGTTAGGCTTAAATTATTTCGTTTCTTTGATCATAATTATCATTATTTTTTAGTAGAACCGGAGATATGACCAAATTTCGCGTACGCGACATACACGTGAGTGGAGCCGCGGGTGTCAGTTAAATATTTATACTAGCGTGAGTTGATGTGCCTTCAGAGAATAATGAGACTAAATAAGGGTTAAATAAATATTACAGAAATTAAATAAAAAATAAAAAGTAAAGTGACAACCCTGTCTAAACTGATGTCTAGACGAAGGCGGTACTTCTGCAAACATCAAAGGCGATGGAACTACTTTTAGATTACTCGTTATACTGTGGTAGGTATTACTCCATTTACCAATAATATCGCTTTTCTTATTTCACGCTGATTTTTCAAATCCTGTTCGAGCTAACATAATAGTATTATAGACTTATATCATAGACCTAAATCAAAATGTGGAGCCGAATTGGAGTTGCTCATCACTACTTTTATGCCAACTTAAATATTATTCATTCGTAGTAACTAGCTTCATACTCCCATTTCTGGTGAAGGCTTGATGATAGGTATAGGATTAGCGTGGGATACTCGCGATTTTTATACAATTCTGCTTTGATGATAACTTCTATGATAAAGTGAAACATGTAGTATTTAAAAGGTAAAAATTTGTGAATCCTGTTCAAAATTAATCTGAAACCATATACAAACACACAGATTACTTTTTCCTTATATAAGCCTACACCAATGCAATGCCGCCATTCCGGCAACCCTTCCGGATAACATCGATGGGGAGAAATTCATTGATGCCTGCACTTGCAAGTTTGTGTATATTGTGTATTGTTTTAATATTTTTGTTTAGATAATACCTATGTACCTACAGTCAGCATCAGATCGATCTTGACGAATAAAATACTCAAAATATCTTAATCCTTGGTTTTCACTCCTTTGATTGATTGTTCTTATATTTGATACACACCTTAGTTCGGACAATAATACGATTTAAATCAATAAAACAGTTTGATTTGCACTTAATACCTTGGTATAAGATCATTTTGAGTCTTTGTAGTCAAGATCGTTCTGAGTGGACTGCAGGTATACTGTGTATATGTTACCGGAAATGTGTATAATCCGGAATTCTATACAATGCCTAGGCATTCTATACAATGCCGAGTGCGCAGCAGGAAATGTATGAAATGGTATCAAAGAATATTGATGGTGGTTATAAAAAATGCAACCACTTAGGCTAATGCTGGAGCCTCGCTTTCGCTTCAGTCTTCTAACCTATAATATATCCAGGTCGGGGCGCAGTGTCCACACCACGCAATTTAACTTGGATAGATTAGGTTAGAAGATTAATCTTCGTGGTAATTTTTTTTTATTCATTCAAAAATATAAATTTTCCATAAAATCATCCGCAAATACAGACAATAACCTATTTATTTCACACATTTCCGGTGGAATGGTAGGAATTCTATGTATTAACACACATTTCCTAGGATTTGTATACAATTCCTTGATTTCATACATTTCCGGTAACATATACATTATGTAAATATACATCAAGTAATTATATATTCTTACATTGTGAAAAGAACAATACAATAAAAATACCACTAACTACATAGTATATTACCTACCTAAGATATGTAGATAAAAATCTGAGTTAATTAGTAAAAAGTGAAATGCGTGCTATCTAGGTAAAAATAATAATACACACTTTTTGATTAGGGTACCTAACTCTTTCATGCTGAAAACAATGAAAACACTCTGATATTTTTTCATAGAGTGAAATTAAAACAAAAGGAAAGCAGTGGGAAAGTATAAGTAGTAGTGGGTATCTATTTGAGGTCCATAATGATTGAGTTGATGGTTCGTCTCGCTGGTCCGGACGAATCACGAGTCAATGGAAGTATTATCTAAACCTGTTTCATGTTTGTAAAGTTTGTAAAACATAACATAAAACAAGAAACATGGCTAAATCATGTCTAGATAGGTCTGGATAGCATTGTGTGACATGTCGTAGGTACAGTAATAGCCGTTATTATACCGTAACTAAAATACTTACATACAAATACTTGACTATAATTAAATTCCAGATTGGATCAATAATTTTTTTATACCAAACATATATACAGACACGCTTCTTTTCTACTGGAAAGGCAAAGACATCAGTCAGTCGCCCAATTTGTTGTTCTTGCTCATCTCTAAACATTTCAACCTATACACTATATTATGTGCACCATTAAAACAAAATGTAAGTCATATATGAATCTTCTCGCTTCTAAAATATCGTTAAATAATTTCGATAGATTGGTAACTGGAATGGTGTCCTGAACGGAGACAGGAGCTTACTATTATGGTCGCTGTTCATATTAATGCGTGACCGATGACCGCTTCTACGTAGAAAGATCTCATTAGGCCATAACCCTCAATTGGTAACTCTCATAATCGAATAACTAACTTGAAGACGATATTGGCTACTTCGCTCATTGCTTATGAGTTAATATCAGTGTTGCATGGGTAAACAGGCACTCAAGAAACCGGTCAGACGAGCGATGATGGTTCGGAATCTTGTGTGCCTACCGTGAGTAACTTAAATGTGAATCGGGTACGGTACGGGCTCTAGTAACGCCTCGTGTTCACGCAGCTACGCTAAGGCACGGACTAAGGTCACAGAATAGATCTAAAGGTGTTGTTGTCTCTACTGTTTCGTTGTACAAAAACAATGGTAGGTACTTTTAAACTATGGCCATGCTACACTCGTAGGACCAGAACTTCAAAGAAGGGGTCGTTCCTTAATACATAGTGTCACTTTACATTATTTTTTTCAATATCTAAGTATCTATTACTAATAAAACATTGAAATTTAGTTGAGTTTGTATAACTATTTAGATGATAAAAATAAACACTCGGGTTACATTATATTTAAGATTCCGAATCATTGCAATTGATTTAGTAGAATCACCACGAGGGTGGAGCCGCGGACATTAGTTATATCTATTTATAATTTAGGAACGTCTCATCCTATAAGATAATATTATTAGATAAAATTGTGAATATTATTGCACACACAGGTTCAGGGTCGGCAGCACGAGTGTAACGCCCCTGGTGTTGCACACGGCCATACTATTTAAAAAATTAAGTCTTTACACATATGACACGGCCATAGGACACGGTAGACGGTAGTGGTATAAAAAACATACTGGACATAAATAGTTTAGCTTACAACTGTGAATCAGAATACTAGTAAAGCAAATAGGACTGTTTACGTCTATCAAAAATAATAAAATTGCTAGAAATAAAAACAAGACAATCATAGCCTAAGACGTAACTGAGTGTGGCCCCTTATTTAGTAAAGTGAAATAAAAGTCCACTTCACTTTTGTTATTTTCATGACAAAATGGCAGATAGTCGCGCAAACCTTCTCTTAATATTTTGGACTATCGGCCCTCACTTGACAAGTATCGTTTTCTGACTATTTGATATAGAAGGTTGCCTACAGATGTACGAAATGGAAGTAAGAAAATTGAAGGTTAATACAATTTCGGGATCGCTTTGCGGAAAGAAGGTTATATAGTTATCACGTAGTAAATATAGTCATCAAACTGAGAAAAGATAACTTGGTCGTACCTATACATTTCTATTCCAATGACATATCAACTAATTCAAGGATTTTTTAGTAAAATTATTTAATTGCAAAATTGTTCAATTCATGCTTAATATTCTCATTTTATAATTTGATAATATTATTTAACCTGTACATAACTGTTTTATTTTATATTTAATTCGCTTACTAGGTAGGTACCTACCACATGAACAGGTACCTATCCCTTTTTTAGCCGACCTCAAATTTCAATTCAATCGCTATATTTTTTATAAGATGCGGTTTTAGTTTAAAAACAAACGGACAAAGGACAACGTCTTAAATTTTTTATTTTGATTACAAAAGACAACTTCCGCCTAATGATCTGTTCAGCTCTGAGCCTGAGCAGTGAAACTGTTCCGCGTAAGGTGTAAGTGCTTTTACATTGTTCTTGAAATTACGATTTATGATAGTGCCCAAGTCTCCACACATTTTATCAATAGATATACTCAATCATCTTTCACATTCTTATTCCCAAGTAACAGCGACTGAGTCACTCCCAAAAAATTTCTCGGCTACGGCCAACAGTGACTTTTTGAGATTAAGTATTACAAACTATTTCTAATCTTATAAATTATTCTGGACGATAAAGTTCATTTAAAGGCAAGGCGCAGGTTGGCGCCCCTAGAGCGTGCAATTCTTTTCGCAATCAAATTTAATGACAACTAGCTTTTGCCCGCGGCTCCGCCCGCGTGGATGTCGGTTCCCGGCAATTATTCGATTTTTTCTCGCCGTTAAAACCATCCTTGAACTTCAACGAACATTAAAAAAAAGAATTGGCCAAATTGGTCCAGGCGTTGTTGAGTTATGCGCTTACCAACACAATTAGCGATTCATTTTTATATTATAGAAGATTTTTGGGCCAAACTTGCAGCCGAACCAAGAGAACTTGGAACTATATTCGCTCGAGAAGGAAATCGAGAATTCCTTCACAGCTGAGCTGTAAGAATAATCCAACATACGAATAATTGGGTGAACAGACCAAACCAGCCTGTTTCCGTTTTAAGTTCATCTTATTTACATTTGCATTTCCCAGTTTTTCACATCAACTATTTTCAATAATTAGAATTTAAGATGAATGGACAATCAGAAAAAGGTAGCTAAGATAGACCCGATTTGCAAGGCGAAATATAATATGGCACACATTGAAAGAGGCGTATATGCAGGCGTGGGCTAATTAATGGCAATCCGATTGCGACAAAAGTTTGTTTTATAGCTCTCAAGTTTATAGGCACAGTACAATTAATACACTACAATAATTACACATATTCGATATTTCCAATCCGGGGCGAATTGGAAATATCGAATATGTCTAAGTTATGCAAAATGAAGTTAACCATCCTAAACTGACCCCTCTTCCTTTTTTTCGACCTCTTTTATATTCTTGTAAATATTTTAGTTTACCAAGTTAGTGTTAATTTAATATTTAAAAAAAAACCATGTATTTAATCTCTGAATAAATATTCGTTTCATTTTTATATAAACTTTCTTAAATAAATATATCAATGTGAATGAAAGAAGAGTTAACCGTAATTATGTAGGTCTTCGTGACTCAGGAGCGCTAAGTAATCGTGTTAGTCGTAATCTGAGGGCGACAAAAAAGCCTGACATAGCGACTACCCAAAATAAATTAAATTAATGCGGCCCCTTTCTGTTTGTAGCTAAGTCGAAATACTCCGGGATTGGTTTCCTATAATCTTATACAGCGGATGGAGGGAGGTAGACAATGGATTATCCACTTCTGTACGGGCTCTAACTTAGACGCTTATTGGTGTACATTACACAACAAAAGCATATGAAATGCTGCCTAATTTCCTGAACGAAACCATTTCATCATTACAAATACAAATCGAATATCAAAATTGTTTAAACAATTGGAAGCACAATCACAATCCGCATTATAGCGATATGTTGAACTATTTGCTTTCAAGGATGTACATATATTGAGGGAATAACCAATGATATAGATATTACTGACGCTGACTGTAGAAAGGTGTATCGTGAGACATGTACAGTCAGCGTCAGAAATATCTTAAATAAATAAATATATTCTACAACATTCTACACAACGCTATCTAGACCCATGGTAAGCATAGCTTAACTATGTAGCTTGTTTCATGGAAATTCATACATACTATAAATAGAAACACCCAGACCAATGCAAATAGACCATATTCATGCATACAAATATTTGCACTGAGCGGGAATCGAACCCGCGCCTAATGCTTAGCAGTCGCGTTTACTACCACCTTTTTTTTTCGTGCGGAAATCCCCTCGGATACCCCCCCTGCCGGAGCCGGAAGGGGAGGTTATGTCGGACTCGAACCGACTAAAACCGCACGCCGACTGTGGGTCCTGGTGCTAGGCCAGAAGTGAGGTTGGAGGTTGTCATCGAGAAATCCCTCGCACCCGGACCGTCGAGTACGAGCCCCAGGTATTTCAACCGGGGCTTGATGTCGATGAGAGTACTTCCTACTGTCAGGCTGGATCCCGGGCCTGGCCTGCGCCCAGGGACATGAAACTCAAACTCAAACTCAAGGTATTTATTCAAAATTGTGTAGCACTACTACAGCTTTTTGACGTCAAATTCTGCTTAAAACTAAGTTTACCACCGCTTCCTAGGCACCAGTGGAGAAGAAACGGCGCAACAAACTCCACTGTAGCATTTTATGGACGTCAATTTACAAAAAATAAGTTCTTAAGACTAAATATGGACGAATGTACATATGTCTCGTGTCAAGATAATTAAAGTATATAAAAAAAAACTTATAATAAAATAATTAACCTAAGTTAACAAAAATAAATAATAAAGAAGTTCGCGTTCCTATTTAAACATTTAGGAGGGGCCTGCACCATGCTCAAGCCAGACATTTTTGTCTTTAAGGTAATCATCTGTCCTATAGTATGCTTTTTTACATAAGGTGGTCTTCACAAAGGTTTTAAATTTATTGTCCGGCATACCAAGGACTGATTCAGGCAATTTATTATAAAAACGTATACAATCCCCACAAGAAAGAACAAGGACCACGCCATGGAGGCTGTCTTGACTACGAAAGTCTCAAAATGATCTTAAAACTAAGGTATAAGGCTGGTTTTATTGTTACGCGTTTCGGCAGCGCCGTTGAAGCGCGCGCGTTCAGAGATATATGGGAGTAGAAGTTGCGTTTTAGTGTCGCGCGCTTGGGCGGCGCCGTTTAATAAACGCGCGATGTTCGACAGCTCTATCCAAAGGCGCGCTGCTCATTCGCTTCTACGGCCAGTGTGCGTTTTAGGCTGGTTTTATCGTTACGCGTTTCGGCAGCGCCGTTGGAGCGCGCGCGTTCAGAGATATATGGGAGTAGAAGTTGCGTTTTTGTGTCGCGCGCTTGGGCAGCGCCGCGAAACGCGTGCTACTAATCTCGTTTTATAGTGCACCGCTGTTCAAACGCGCGCTGTTAACAGCGCGCTCCTCAACGGCGCGCCTAGCGGCGTGACGATAAAACCAGCCTTAAGGGAAAATCAAAACACAAAACAATCCGTTTACAAGTAGGGGAAAACCAAAGTATTAAGATCATTTTAAGCACTTTGTCCATCAACATTTTTCTGATGCTGACTACCCAACATTATTTAATAGAAGCACAAGTACCAAATGTTTTCTAATATAATCAACGAAATAATCACGTTAGTTGTAGATAGTAGTTGAAAAAGTATTAGGTGTTCTAAAATATTATGCTGTGCGAATGTTGAACCTAGTGAATTTTGAAGTAGACCCACCGTGTTTCTACACCGTGAAGGTTGGTCGCACTGGTGGCATAAGTTTATTTGAAGTTGGTAAGCTGATCAAGACCTCTGTCAATGTATGGTGAACACAAGTGCATGTCTTTCAATCCAGTGTAAAATTTTCGTTAGATGTTTGGTGTTGTCGTAGCTTAATATGTAGGTGTAGGTCTCCCTCCCTCTTGAGCTTGATCTGTTACTTGTATTAATTTGACAAATAACACCATTCAAAATTTGAAAATATAATATTAGAGTGTAGAGCGATGAAACTGGGTATAACTTACACATATCTTATACTTTTCCACACTAATATTATCTATACCACGATTTATGAAGCGAGGGTGAATGAGCCGACTTAGAGATACGTATGTCAATAGACAAGAAACGTCATGTCAAGAGTACCTAAAAGTCTCTGCCTACCCCGCTGGAACAGAGACGTGTGTATTTATTAAGTAGGTATGTATCTATGCCATTACATTAGTCTCATTTCAAAATCTAGAATACATACTTGAGCATTTAGCGACACATGAAACGAAGTAAAATGGGTTCGCAAAGTCAAGGATTGAGTCTAAGCCTAGCCTAAACCTAGCGTGTTATTATTAGGCCAATTAGATAGGATTTGACAAAGAAATAATTCCTAGTAGCAATTTTCTTCAGGAATTGGTTGAGAGAGGTCATTAGCAGTAGTCTATTAGAAATTTTTAATTTACACTAGCAGATTTGTTTGATTCGTTCTCCGCTATTTTGAGTTTAAGGGATAATTTTTATTTCTTAAATAATTTGTTTATTGATAATCTTACTCGAAAATGGTAACTACCATGTTATTTAGAATTGAAGAACATGGATACGCTTTCATACATTGTTGGGCCCAAATGCAAAAAGATGAGAGTGATCTCAATAAATAGCTTATATATTATTAAAACATCCCTGAAAATTCGATATTTTATTTTATTAGTGGAATGAACTTAGTTTTAAGATTTCTCGTCTTCCAGATGTTCAATTGAGCTGTTTTTTTTTATATTTTGAATATTTTTAAAAATATACCGCGTTTTTAAGTCATTTCTCAACTCATTACAATTCGGCCCAGGGATGCTTTTTGTTTATTGAATAATTCGTTTCTTTTTAACCTTAAACAAAAATGGTAATAACCCTGTTATTTACAATAAAATATCCTACCATTTTAGCTCTCATAAATTTTTTGTAAAAAAATACGATAGCCAAAATGTAGCAAAATTTAATTCTAAACAACTTTTGTTACCCTTTTTCGTGTAAAATGATTAATAAACATTCATTATTTAATTTGAGATGGCGGAAATTGCAATAAACCGAATACCATTCAAATGCAAATTAAGACTGCCAATGACCTCTCTCCGAAAGAAAATTTCTGCTAGGATTTTTAATTGAGCTATTTTTCTAGGTATACATAATTACCATGCTTTTGTAACAATATTTATAATTGGTATTATGAATAGATTCTTTATTCGAAAATTACTTCAATACACACAGTCGGTCATACATACAGTTCTTATATTTATAATTAGATACATACCTATCAGAAAGTCAACTATCAAGTAAATAAAAAATTGTATCCGTTCTGAGTTTGTACCTATTTTATTTTCATCCATTGGCTTATTGATCTCGAGAGGAAACTTAATTGAATGCATTCCGATCCCGAACATATCCATTGGGATATATCTATGTTCCAGGGTTTATATGGACAATTTATTATTACGGCCGTGATTATAGCGGCGGTGGCATAATGGCTTGGGTGTACCTAGAAACAGTAATTAAGAAGATTGTGGGTTCCAGGGATATTCGGTTCGGAACACAAGCAATATGACCTCAGCTGGTGGAGTTATTGAAAAAAATTCTGTATGTTATGTGCGACTTAGGTTACGGTTGCGGCTTGAGGTCTCTGACTAAAAGAATAACAGACGTAACGTATAGTACTTAGCAAGTGAAGTTGTTAAAAGGAATACTAAAGTAGTGCCATCTCGCTCGCACTTGTGCGTGCTCACAAAGAGTGCGAACAAGATAGCACTACTCTAGTATTCCTTTTTGCGGCTTCACTTGCTAGTACTATACATTCTATGTTATTCTTTTCTTCTGAGCTTGTAGCTCACTAATCCTAAGATGTCTAGTACGACCGACATCCATGCGGAAAGATGCGATGGCCATGCTGTAGCCTTAGTTCACCGGTCAACTATTAGGTTAGGTTAGTAATAATACGTTGCATGATATTTATTATGATAACAGGGAATTATGTTTCTCAAAACCCTTATAGTTTACAGCTTACCACATCTTTACTCTGATCCAATGATGATGGCGCAATTCATTTCTTTCATAGTAGATACCTTTTTTGTGGTTAATTTGACTTCACCTCGCTTAATGGTAAACTGAAAGTCTCGGGAAAGAGGGTCACCATTACAAACACGTACTAGGTATGTTAACAATGGTGGCATTGCGCTCTTAGGTCTATGCTTTTTCATGCCCTGCTTACGCCACGCACCTTAGGTTTATTACAGAGTATACGCTACAACTATTAGGTAAACTGTGGTTTAGGTGAAAAGTATCAAAATTATTAGATTTAGGTTGGTGGCAAAAGTATATGCGAAAGGAATATGTGCGTCATGTTTACTTTACTTTTTACGTGTAGTTAATAATTAATACATCTCGCTGAAAAACTTTTGGAGGTATATGTAAATGTGCGCGAACTTACACAGTTCGTCGCTAGTTCCTATTGCATTTCTATCTCTGTTTTACTCAGTCATGTATATTCCTGAAAATTTAGAAAAAAAATCCATCAAATAAACGTTTTTTTACCAGCATTTAAAAAGCTCTGATTGGGATCACAGAAAGATGGTCGACTGATCTCCAAACTTGTCTATGAAGATAACAACTAACGGTGATTCAACGACTTAAAATAGGAGATTACCAATGTTTCTCAACTCACGTGTTTCCTTCTTCCTACAGCCCCGGGTCTATTAAGCGGGGCGTGAAAAGGCATCTAATGAGGCCGTCAAGCTGAGTGCCACTACTGTTAACATGGTACATGTTTACGATGGTGACCCTCTTTCCGAGACCTTTTGCCTTTAGCTTACCATCAGGCGAGGTGAAGTCAGATTGACGTGTCCTTTATGAAAAAAAGTTTAATGTTATTTTATTAGAGTTGCACCTTATTTATATTTGGAATCTGTTAAGTTTTTCGTACACCAATATAATTAAATAATAAATAATAATAAACTTTTTTTGACTGAATTTTTTCCAACCGATGTTTTTCGAACTTTAAAGTTAGCATTAAAAATGCTATAAAAATTCAGTCAAATATTCGGGCGGAGTCATCAAAATTCAATGTTTAAAAATTGTTGAAAAATCATTCATTGTTTCCAACAGTTCGCAACAGTTGGTCGCCCTTTAAGACGGATATAAAGAGAAGGAAAAATTTGAAATGAATCAGGTGTGGCACAATAGCTCACTTGGAAGAGCATTCCCCCTGTAAGGGAAAGGTCGTGAGTTCAAGTCTCACTTGAGCGTTTCATTTTTTCCGATGTTTTTCGAATAATAAACTTTATTGATATAAGAATACATTTTTACTTAAATAATGAATGGCACCTCCTTTTAAGCAAATAAAAGCCTGTGTCAGGAGACTCCGCTCTTCTAATACATAAATTTTGGCTTAAATTTATTTTTAGTGTTTAACATTATTGCCATTTGGCTTTAAGAGTAAAAATAATTTATAAGTAAACAAAGTAAACTTAGTAAATGTTGTTTAAGTTAGCATGAGTGTGTATGAGCACGTATGTTTTTGTGATGTGTGTGTGTGTGTGTGTGTGTGTGGTGTGTGTGTGTGTGTGTGTGGGTGTGTGTGTGTGTGTGTTATGTAGTGATATTATATAATTATATATTACATTGCAACAATGCTTCGGTATCGTCGTATGAAAGGTCCTTAATCCACTCAGTCAGTCTGGATTTGCATTCATAATTGGTGTTTGAAAAAATTGATAATTTTTTATTTATTTTTAAGTTCAATTTCTGCATTATAAGGTAGGGATTTATGTTTCTTGAGTATTGTTTGGATAATATAGAGTTTTCTGACCGAGAGTAAGTTGCTAATACCATAAAGTGCTTCTGTAGAAAATCTTGTTTTCTTAAAATACATTATTTTTATGAGTGATCGTTGTGCTCGCTCTACTTCAGTGAATTTAGTCTTACCAGCGCCCCCCATACAGGAATGCAATATTTGAGGACAGATTGTACTAGTGCTATATATATATTGTTAAGAAGACTTTTAGTAGTATCACTTTTTGGTACTACATATCTTAATGTTTTGAAGATCCAGCTCAATTTTCTAATCCTATTTGAGACTTGCTCAAGTTGAGGATACCAGGATAATCTCTGATCTATCACAATACCTAAATACTTGACTTGTGAGACTTTGCTAATGCTAGGGCATCCACAGTTTAAGTTTAGTACATCGCCACATGAGTGTATACTGACTGTAAAATCCCCTCTCGGCTGCGTGCATTTACGGATGCTGAAGCACAAGAAATTAGTTTTTTGTGTGTTAAGGGTAAGCAGGTTAAAATTTAGCCACTGAGCTATTTTTGACATGCCCACTTCAGCAATTCGCTTAACATTTTCCCACGTACTACCATAGCAGACCAGAGCAGTATCATCGGCATATTAAGTTTAAAACTAAAACCCGACTACCGAAAAATCACACTCTAAAATGTAACAAACAAGAAAATATCAAGGATAGCCGTGGTCGTATGCCACTTTACCCTAGAATATATTGTTTTGTTAGAGTGAGTGGCATACGACCACGGCTATCCTTGATATTTTCTTGTTTGTTACATTTTAGAGTGTGATTTTTCGGTAGTCGGGTTTTAGTTTTAAACTTAATTTTTTATTTACATTATTTGGGGCAAGGTAAAGCTAATAATTTATACATATTTTAAATGTGCTTCTTAAGCCCTTTCATTTGATACCAAACACGGCATATTTATCTCAAATTTATTTTTTAACACAGTACCTTATGAGCGCTAGAGGGCGCCACACAAGATTAAGTGACACGTCATATAGCCTATAACCATCGGACGATAAAGCCGCTTGTAATGATACCTCATTTGTCCAGTTCTAATAAGTAGTTGAGGAGCTATGAGGGAACAAATGAACATACATACATACATACATACATACATACATACATACGTAGCCTGTCAACATCATAACCCTCCTTTTGGCTTCGCCGTAGTCGGGTAAAAAAAGGATTCTCGCGTTGGGGATTTTCAAACTGCAGAGGTCGTTGATATAAATCAGGAATAGTGTAGGTCCGAGTACACTACCCTGTGAGACACCGTATGATATGCCTGCCTCATCGCTGATGCAATTACCCACTTTTACTCTTTGACTTCGCATCGATACATAGTCTTCAAAAAGGTTCAACTCATTATCCCGGATTCCAACTTTTTCTAGTTTTTTAAGCAGGATTGGGACAGATATAGTATCAAAAGCCTTTTTTAAGTCAATGAATGCAGCTAAACACCTATTTCCTTTATCCAGATTTTCAGTCACGATAGAGCTTAGTGTAGTAACTGCATCTTCAGTTGACATACCCTGTCGAAAACCAAATTGAGAGGAAGATAATATACTATATTCGTTTAAATACTTGATTAGCCTATTATTCATCAATTTTTCAAGTATTTTGGATAAAACTGGTAGAACTGATATAGATCTATAGTTGTTGATATCATTTTTATTCCCAGTCTTATGTACCGGAGTTATAAATGATTGTTTAAGTTGGATTGGGAATATGCCTTTTCTGAAGCAAAGATTAGCCAGGTGAGTTATTAATGGAACAGTTTCATTTCTAGTACATTTCAAATATTCTGTTGAGATATTATCCCATCCGGGAGCGCTACTAGATTTTAAGCTCATCAGTACTCTACAAACTTCATCGGGATCAGTATCAAGCATTACCAAAGAATTCACTTGAGTAGGTAAGTCACGTAGTAAATTTGGATCGTTAGTTCCGTTACCCTGAACTTGCTGAGCTAGGTGCATACCGACATTTACAAAATATTAATTGACAAAATTGACTGAGTCAATAGATGAAGTCTTAAGATTTAGTAATTCCAGATTTTGACTTTTGGTGTTATTGGCGTAGGTTATAGATTTAATGTTTTTCCAGAGTAATTTATTGTTGTTCATTGATTTACTTAATAGTTCTGTTTGATATTTTCTTTTTAGTTTCTTAATGAGGTTATTACAAAAGTTCCTATAGCGCGTGTATGTTCTTTTTAAGATTTCATTATATGGATCGCGGTTTAAATCTTTTTGAAGCTTATTACGATTTTTTTTACAACGTAGAATTCCGGGTGTAATCCATGGTTTAATTATGCGTTTGTCATGAGGAATATTGATACTAAGTGTATTAATTTCAATAGATTCTTTTAAGAGATGTATAAGGCGTTCACACAATATATTTGGATTTTCATAGTGTAGCAGATCACTTATTTTATTTGCTTGTAAGTATTTCAAAGCCTTCTCATAATCAACTTTAGTGTGAGTGTTAATTAATTATGCATCATTATTTATTATAACGTAAATATGCATAGTGTGTAAATATGCATGAATGATTAACTTCTGGGGCCCAGGAATTTTTTTAGTGAGAAATTTAAATAAAAATTACCAATCCTAAATTACTAAATAAGATACAAAATTACTGAAAAAAATAAAATAAAAATTTTCACGCGGAAAATCTAGATTTTCTCAATGTCATAAATATATGACATATATATGACATTGGATATTTAACATTATTTTATGTTAATATTATAATTGAATGCTGCTGAAATGTTAAGGAAATTATATTAGCAATATGTAAAGATAATAATACTTGTAATAAATAAAGAAAATCTACTTTTGATATTGTCAATAACAATGATTTACTAAAAGTGAAAACTTGTAAGCCTTGTAAGGTGATTCAAAGTCAGCAAATTCTCTTATTTTTTTCGTACAAGTACTAATTTTGTAATTATGGCAAGATTATACATCATCACACTCCTTGCATTAGTCTTGATCGCATCTTATGCCTTTATTTCGGAGTCCAGGGTCCGGGGGATTTCCAGTTTAACTACGACGTGGCTGAACTTCATAATTTTCAGTGAAGTGACAACCACCTGACCTCCACAACTCATTGGCGATATTGAAGTATTGCATTTAGACCAGTTGTCGGACTTTTTGGTTCCCAACTACCCGTTACCACAGCCTTACATGCTCGCATGACAATCCGGTACCGACGGTTTAACGTGTTCTGCAAGGCATAGAAATACCCAGATTAATGCAAGAAGGTATTTTAGTTCTTTCATAACCCCTGGAAACAGTGATAGTTGATAACCTGGATGATATTCCTCTTCCACGTCTGAAGAACTTAAGAGACCTGGAGTCAGATTCGGTACTATCACTAAATAATAAATAATAAATAAATAATAAATATTACACAACATTCCACACAACGCTATCTAGACCCATGGTAAGCATAGCTTAACTAGCTTGTGTTATGGAATCTAGAATGCGGATAAACATACTTAGATACTTTTTTTGTAAATACATACATACTATACATAGAAACACCCAGACCAATGCAAATAACCGTATTCATGCATACAAATATTCGCACTGAGCGGGAATCGAACCCGCACCTCCTGCGTAGCAGTCGCGTTCACTACCACCACGCCACGGAGGCTGTCGAGTAACTGATTTAGTTTCTGGATCGTTTTTGACGATTAAAGTGTTCTAACTCATCTAAGTTATTCCGAAAATCGTTATCAAGCATACTTGGTGAAAACATGATACAAAAGTGTGCAGATTTATTATAAAACCATCTCAATGTGTTACAGGTATTACACTGTTTACAGTAGTTATTGGGAACTCGTGTAATACTTGTATGACATTAAGATTTTACTCATAATTCCGGAATTTGTGAGCACTTTGCATCAAATACTGATGCATATTCAATAAGAGAGAACCTAAAACAAAAACCAAAACATAAATCCTTGACAAAATTGACAATGCTCCCAATTCTGTTGTTACATCTCTAAACTTAAATTTCTCTAAAAAAAAAAGTTGTAATTATATCTCTTTCTTTCATGCTCAGATAAAAAAGGACAGATGATTTTATTCAAGTTAAGACCTGTCAAATTAAGACAGCGCCTTGTTGGTGCATAGTAAGTTAAGTCGCATGTTCGTAGATGTCGACTTAAATTGAAGAGTACCGTCAAGGCGCCGACTTAATTTGACAGGTGTTCACTAAAATAAATCATCTGTCCTTTTCTATCTGATAATGAAAGAAACAGATGCAATTAAAAATTTTAGAGAATTTTAAGTTTAGAGATGTAACAACAGAATTAGCAGCAAATATTGTATAAAATAACTCAAAAATAATAACACGTGTTTCTGACCCCGATGCCATTGCACACTTCATTCAAAAAAATATATATTAAATGTCATTATTGTCAGACAATTACAGCTTAAAACAACGGTCGGTAAGGTAGTTTATCGAACGAAACTAAAAGTTGCAACTAAATTCAATACATGGCGATTTATATGACGCTGGGCCCCAGGAGGTTAAACTACGGAACCTTAAGAAGTGACAAAACCGATCGAAAAGCCAGACTTGCGTATTGAGTGTTCCGTAGAAAACATGATGTAGAGACACATCGAGAAACAGAACAGAGATAAGGAACCCTAAAAACAGAAAAAACTTTAAAAGTTTGTTATTATATCACAATAACATAAATAGCAGTTATGTACTTGTAACATAAATCTAAATATGGCGAAGACAGAATACTTGGCGTTAAACTCAACAGATCCCACACCCGTCGGCATAGGCGAAGACTTGGTCGAGCGCACGGATCAGGTTAAGTACCTGGGATCTGTACTTCACATTTCTAGTGACATCGACTACAACGTCAAGGCACGTATTGCTGCCGCGTGGGCTAAGTGGCCGGAAATGACTGGCGTCACATGCGATCCTAAAATGCCAGTTAAACTGAAGGGGCAGGTCTATAAAACGATCATTAGACCTGTCCTTTTACACGGCTGTGAGGCGTGGCCGCCGTTGGAGCGACACAGACACGACAGCAGATGCTGCGTGTCACGAAGATGATAATGCTGCGGTGGATGTGTGGATTCACGCGTAAAGATTACGTGTGGAACTCTCGCATCCGCGGCAGCCTTCATGTCCGTGACATCGCAGATAAAATGTAAGAGTGCCGTCTCCGCCGGTGCGGCCACGTCTTGCGGCAACCGCCCAGCCACGTGGGTAACAAATGCCTGGCAATGGCGCCCCCACCGGGTCCAGGTAGAAGGGATAGGCCCAAGAAGTGTAGGCTTGGCGTCGTGGAGGGTAACATACGTGCAAACGGTCTCGCTACCATAGACGCCCATGGTCGGTGCGGAGTGGAGGAGAAAGAGCCAGAAGGCGGACCCTGAGCTCCGAGGGCACCGTGGCCTCGGATGTGGATGATGATGATGACTTATAACATAAATCGGGGGTAGCAAAAAATATAAGTTTGCCAATACTATGAATGCGAACCAAAATATTTACTTTATTAATAATACAGTCAGCGTCATAAATGTCTTGACAACGAAGTCTCAATATGATCTTAAAATTTTTGTAGGTATTATATAAATATAATATAAATAGCTTGGTTAGCTTAACTAGCTTGTGTTATGGAATCTAGAATATTATAGATAAACATACTTAGATACTTTTTTTGTAAATACATACATATTATACATTATTTTCTAAGTATTAAGAGCAAATCAAACCATTTTATTGATTCATATGGTATTATTGTCAGAACTAAAGGTGAGCACCAAATATTAGAACAATCGGTCAACTGAAATGGGGAAATAGATCATTTTGAGTACTTTGTTCGTCAACGTCTTCCTGATGCTGACTGTACAAGGTAAATTTAGCAAAATTAGTTATCTCCGACTTTAAAGGCCCATTTCATAAATATTTTGATATTGAACTTGAAGAATTCTAATTTTGTTTACCATTTGCTAAGGAAAAGACGGTTTCATTAAATATTTCACGATAGGTACCGGTATTACATTTCGGCTTCGTAAGAATTGAAATTGAAATATCGAGTGAAAATTTTTAGACAATGTAGCAAGTAGGTACACTTTACAAATAGGTACCTACAGTAAAAGTTACCGCCTGTTTGCACAAAGGGACTTTAATTTTACCAAGGATGCATGACGGGATTATACCTAGTATTTTTTTACTGTAACGCGACACGGCCCGTTAGCTACAAATTATTTACTTAGGTAATTATAATTTACTTTGTTTGATCTTCTAGCTAGTGTAACTGGGTTTGCTGAAGTTTAAAGTGGCCTAACGTGAAATATTCAACCAAGAGGATCATAAGGATGCAAAATCGTAGGTTGTTGAAATTTACTTCAAACAATCCTTGAGTGATCCTTTATGTGTTTACTATACATTAGGCTTAGATACGTGACCTCATTGAAGGTTGTGTCTGTGTAATTACCATAGTTATTTATGTAGTTACACTGATTTAAGCGAAGTATGTATGGATATGCCTCGAATCAGGAGATTTCTTTCATTGCAAAATGTATAAAGAATATTTTTTCTAAAGAAAGTGTTGCAATTGTAAAAATATTAAATTACCCAGTTTAAATTACCCATTACAAATCTTTATTATGAAAAGTTTACCAAGATCATCTTTTTAAAATTGCTTGCTAGCCAATGCCCTAAATCTTGTTGCGGGGCAGATTAGAAAAGAGAACCCTAAAAGGTGACCAACTAAGCATCCGCAGGACCTTTCTGTTCGCACACGTCAGTGACGTAACAGTGCCGTGAACACAAAAAACATGTAAGTCATTTATCCAACTGCCGAATGAAGGAGGGTAATGTTTTTCGAGACTATGTATATATGTATCTATGTCCATTTCTTTAGCACGCCCTACAGCCTGAACGGTTTGACGGATTTTGACATGTGAGGTATCATTTGATTCGTCGTAATTGTGTAAGTGACACCAGGTATAATAATATTATAATTTCGAGAAAATCAAAATGGTGGCTTTTCGGCGCCAAAATCGTTTGACCGCTAAACTACTAACGGATTTCGATTCGGTTTTATTTGTTGAAAAGGTATTTTTAGACTTAAAATTATATATACATATTATATAAATTTTGATTGCAATCGCTTGGGTAGAACCGGAGATAATTAAGGATGAATTTCGGTTAGGTCCCTCCACTACACGAAAATTACTAACCTTAAGATTATTCCTGTACTTAATACATTGTTATACCTTATTATCATCCGGGTAAATCTGTACATATAATAATGAAGCCCTATTTCCTTTGGCTTTTCGCTAATTCTTTTTTTGTTGTGTTCGTTATTGTCAATTTATTATAATTGCACGCAAAATAAGAAACTTTAAGATGACTTAACCACCATATAAAATAGCTGACCCGACAGACACGTCTTAATTTAGAAATTGGAATTTTTTAATCTAATACTTCTTTATGATATTCTTCTGTGTAATCTGATGTTTGACATAGAATTGTCAGAATGCGTGCTGCAAATATCGCTAGAGGATGATAAGTAGACATTCCTCTGAAGTTTGTTCGCGTAAAGCAAACGATGGAAGGATTTGCAGACTTGCTCGGGCCGCCAATATATATATATATATATATATATATTATAATAAAAAAATAAAATAAAAAATATTGCGACAATAGGGTAAAGGGGGGAGGGGGGATAAGGTATGAAAGTTCCTCATTTTGAAGTAATCCTAATCCTTATGAAATTTGGTACATAGATGGATTACACATTGGGAATGAATGAATTTATGAACGTTCGTCATTATTGAAGATAGATAAAATTTGGTACAGTGGTGGATTAGAGTTTAAGAACTGATGTAGGCTAACTTTTATTGCTAAAAAAAAGTAAGGGGGGGGGGGGGGGCAGGGGACGAAACTTCTTCATTTTTGAAGATATCCTGATGAAATATGGTACTTAGGAGGAGCTACGTTTTGTTTTTGATGATGGTATGAAGGGGTTGGAATGAGGAGTGAAAGTATGTGTGAGAGACAGAGATTATCACAATCCCCTCTGTTTAGAATTCAAGTACATGGATGGAAACATGAATGTGTGTATGATTAAATTGATCAGTAAAAATACAGTCATAAACATATTTATGCTAGCAGTACCAAACAATCATAGCATAGGTAGGAAGGAATAGGTAGTAGTGGGCTTCCATGTTCAAGTAGGTAGGTACAGGTTTGTTTTATCTAAAATATTACGGAGGTAAATTTATAGGTAGTCACAACTATTTAGTAAAGCTTTTGCTCGCGGCTTCGCCCGCGTGGATGTCGGTTATCGCGACAAAACATTTCTCAAAAGAAAAGTTTATTACCTATGTAATGTAACCATCTACGACGAAAGGATTTTTGGAAATTCTGCTACTAAAGGGGTAAAATAAGGGATGGAAGTTTGTAGGTAAGTCCGTCATTGTCAGAGCAAGATGCACAAATTTTTTTAAACCTTTGTCTTTTAAGAAATAAATGAACACGTGTATCAGGGTTTTTCAAAATTTAACTGCTAAGAGGATAAAATAGGTGATAAACTTTTGTTTGGAAAGATCGTCATTTTCAAAGTTAGAGGCATGAAACTTCGTACACCTACGTCTTTTGAGAAATGTTTTGTTGCGATAACCGACAACCACGCGGGCAAAGCCGCGGCAAAAAGCTAGTAGTCAATATGGCTATTTGTTACAATGATCATCACCTACTAATACCACTTTATTGACATCACAAAGTATCAATTTGAATGAATTTTATCTATTTATTAATACCTGAAGCAAAAACTTTGGATCCCTTTTTACGAAAATTGCGGTCACGTAGGAGGGTGAGACTGGGGATATTGATAGTTATACCAAAGAGAAGTGCATAAGCCTAATATTTTTTTTAAATAATTCATTAAAATATGTACCTTATTTTTAAAATAAACGTTACGCACACTAAAGCCATTTCTCACACACACACATATGCATGCCACTTAGGTGTTCATACGGTTATTTTTTTAGGTTTAGGTAAACATTACAGTACCTGTTTAAAATGTTGACAGCTAAAGAAAAAAAAACAAAAATAATTGCAAGGAGGTTTTAACTTAATAATACCTACTATTTATCCTAAATTAGGTGACTTTGTACCTCTTTTTATGAAAATTATAAAATTTCGCAAGCCTTTATAATTAGTTGTAAGTCTGTTGTCAACTTTTACTCACGTTTCGGGGTTTTGGCGCGAATACGAACAAGGATGTATTTTTTCGTGTTAATTTTTTTAAGCTTAGGTAATCATGCAGAGTCCCATACCTATTTAAAATGTTCACAACTAAGGGATAAAAAATAATAGATATATGAAATATAAATAGAAATAAGGTTGAAAATTAATATTATTATTGATAAATTCATTAAATTAATAGGTGAAGCGAAAACTTTGTAGGTACCCCTTTTTACGAAAATTGCGCGGACGGAGAATACGAAATTTCCCACATCTGTATTGTTAGCCTGTGGTCATCTTGAGACATAATATATAACTACTATTTGTCTATAGTCTTCACAATGAAATACAGCTCTTTTTGAAATAAAATCTCAATATATAAAAACTTTAATAATGTTCAAACTTAAAATTTTAAAACTAATTATGGTCGAGTTTCGATCACCGGGCGACCACTAGTAGCATTCATTATGCTTATTATCTTCTCACGTGGGACTCGAACCCGCGGTCTTTCCCTTACAGGGGGAATGCCTTGAACCTGTACTAATTTTGTTACTCTAAATTATTTAGAAAAAAATAATTATAACACGAGCGTTTGAAGATCAATTAAAATTATTTAAATAATCAATTAAATAATAATTATCCATAACCGCGTGATTCCCGGCAGAGAAGAATTTGGGCCACCCCATCTCTACCCATGCGGTGTCGTACAAGGCCACTTAGGGATAACTTCAGACAGATATATACAGCCCACACTCCGCCTCAGATGCATGGCTCGAGTCAACAATAGTGCCCGGAATGCGGCAATAGGCTCACTCCCTATTACGTGGGACCGAATACAATGATTGGTGAAATGTGGGTGACCGCCATTAAAGGTTTTTTAATGTAATCTACATTTCAGTATGAGAGTAAATATAAATGTTTTTGGATTTTTTCTTCACCACGTCCCTACATTGAAAACGTCGCACGATACACGTGTGTATTGCTGATTACCTACCCTCTTCGGCTCTCAATTGCGCCTCAGTGGTAATCAGCAACTTTACACACTTGTAACATAATGTACTAAAACTTGGTTAAGACGTTTTCAATACGTTGATCTATCAATTTTGTTATTGACCATATATAGTCGTATCGGTTCACAGGCCTCCAGATTGCCAAGAATCATCATGAATCACGAACATCCCAAGTGGATCGCGTTAAGTAGACAGCTGGGTCAAGGGCTTCGTGCAGAAGGCGTTCGTTCTCAACTTGGCATGTATTATGAGAAGATTCTGTCTGGATAACTGAGCATTGATAGTTTTCTTCAGATTACGAATCTTTTTGAGGTTATGAGAAAGTCTTAGTTGATTATAGCGGCACTTATTATGGAGATCTATTCCTTTAAAATCTATTTTCATTACAATTCATTATGGGACAATAAATATGTGCGACCGAAGCTTTGCGAACCTACAACCTACAACACTGAGCTACCGACAAAAACTAAACTACTTGTAGTTATTTGAGATAAAACTATTTTTAGTGGATTATATCGCTATTTATTGCATTACAGTAATAAATAGGTCACGGGGAGATCACCGTATTTCTTCAAATATTATTAGCGAAATTTCACCTTTGATTTTTGAAGACCAATTTATCAAAAAGAGGACAAAGCTACACTGACGGACTCATAAACTGCATCAAAGTTCAGGTTTACTCTAAAAGGATTTTTTATAATAAGTATGCAAACTTTTTAGATTAAATTATATAAATATGGAAAGACTGGCTCTTAATCTTAAAAAAAAAATTAAATTTAAAAATAGAACTGCAGTAAAACAAATGAATATAGCCGGGAAAAGAAAATTTACTTGTAGTATCAGATTTGCGTGTTATTTATAGCAAAGTTTTAAATTGATTCTCATTGATTTTTTTTGTTTTGTCAATTGAATTATTGTTACCAGCATAATTGTTGGGTTAGTTTTTTAACACATCGAGAGTTTTTGAACCATAATATGGATACTTCGTCCGAACAAGCGGCACAAATTGTAGCATTGGTGCGGGAGGGCTTGGATCAACGAACGATTGGTAGAAATTTAAATTTAAACCAGTCTACGGTTTCTAGAATATACAGAAGGTTTGTAGAGACAGGTTCTTACAGGAGGAGACGTGGTACAGGCAGAACTCGAGCAACCACAGGTCGTGATGACCGATTTATTGTTATAACTTCCCTGCGAAATCGTTTCCTCACGTCAGTTAACATCAAAACCGAGCTTAATGAAGTGCGTGGAGTAAACGTGTGTGCACGAACAATAAGAAGAAGGTTAAAGGAAGCGGATATCACCCCTTTTAGACCAGCAAATGGTCCAAAGTTGTCTACAGCTCACAGACAAGCTCGCTTAAGATTTGCGCGTCATCACCTGAATTGGACAGAAGAGCAGTGGGCCTCTGTATTGTTCACGGACGAGTGTAGGACATGTTTATATGGTGCAGATGGTCGCAGAAGAGTCTATCGTCGACGTGGGGAGCGATATGCTCAAAGTTGCATTGAGGAGCGTGTTCCTTTTGGAGGCGGTTCATGTATGGTCTGGGGTGGCATATCGATGAACGGGCGAACAGAACTTGTGTTCATAGACATGGTCCGTCAAAACGGTAATAGAGGGGGTTTGACAGCACATCGCTACATAACAGAGATATTAGAAGATCACGTGGTGCCTTACATGGGATTCATAGGCGAAAATTTTACTTTAATGCAGGATAATGCCCGGCCGCATGCAGCTGCACAAGTTCAACATTATTGCGAAGAGGTTGGGATACGTACAATGAATTGGCCAGCACGCAGCCCGGATCTTAATCCCATCGAGCATGTTTGGGACAATTTAAAAAGAGCTGTATATGCGAGAAACCCTTCGCCCACGACAGTGGCAGCACTAAGAACAGCACTTTCAGAAGAATGGGACAATATTCCGCAAGATCTTTTAAAAACCCTTATAAAATCTATGCGGAACCGATTAGAATCCGTAATAAGGGCACGTGGGGGTAATACACCTTATTAAAACACAAATAAACCCTTGCATAAAGTTTGTGTCTATTGTTAAAACCAATTTTTTAAATAAACCAATTTTTCTTAAATTTCTGTTTTTTCTTCAAAAAAAGTCTTAAGGTCCTTTCCAGTACATAAACTTAAAGATATGACCCTACGCTGTTTTAAAGTTCACGAACCAATCTAGAGGTTTCAATTTAAATCTGTATAGAAAGTATGCATACTTGGTTAAAATATTTATTTCAAAGTCGTCTATTACTTTGATGCAGTTTATGAGTCCGTCAGTGTAGTAAGGATTGTTAATACACTTTTTGGCCATATTTGCACAATCACAAAAGTTGATTAAAGTCAAAACATTTCAATTAATAGCAAATCAAATAAATGTATTTTTTACGGCCGTTCATCTATATATTATATAGTACCAAAAATGAACCTCGTCACAAATAAAATAGGGTTATAGAAACATAATACCTATGTGTATTTTTGATTTATGGTAAGAAATCAAATATCATAGTTCGTGTGATAATATCACTGTTGTCCAGTATGATTTTAGAAGAAATGGTCATACAGGTCTTTAGAGAGTAATAAAATTAATAGAGATCAGTTTTAAAATGCTTTCAAAATGACGCTAAGAAACAAAAGAATCCAATAATATTATGTTTCAATCTATTTACTGTCAGTGGATTAATACATTTTAGTTAGCAAATAATAAAACTATCACTGTTGAATTTGCACAATTGTAACCCACAACTAGGGATTGCACCCGGGATTTCCAATTTCTTGTAATCCCGGGTTTCCCGGGATTTTCGACCATCTATTCCGTCCCGGTTCTGACAACCTTGTCCCGGGATTACCCGTCCGGAAAATTTTCTAGATTTACCTACTCATTACTATTATCAAAGATTCGCGAATCAATCAATTAAATCTTTGATTGATTGATTTATCAGATCTAATGAAAATAAAATCATAAAATTTTCTTTTACCTTTAAGACTGATTATTTTATTTAATTCAATAATTTATTCATGAAACGTGTGACAGGTTTTTAAGAAGATTAGTATGGCCTATGATCATGATTCGCAATGCTGGAAACCACTTGCGGCATTGACGAGAAAACCTACACCGTGTTCAAAACATTGCAGGAAGACTCTCGAAAGTTGGTTTACTCTCGCGTGAATAACCATCCACACTGTCATTTTTGTCAGATGAGAGAGCCAAACAAAACAAACAAATTAAAAAAAACTGATACGACGTGACCTCCGACGCAGGAGGCGATTGAGCAAAATAGAGGGTCCAAAGTGTTCGCTCAGCAGTTGGGAAGCCCCCATCTGGCGAAACTTATGGATGGCAGAATGATTGCCTCAAAGTTCAAGATTCTCGAAGAGATCGAGAAATTCTATGGACAGCCGACAACCGATGGGACACAGCGATGAAGACCACAGAGCCCCACTCACACGCTATTATACCGAGGAGATACCCGATGTCAAGCAGTACGAGATCACAGAATAGATAATAGTACTAGATATAGGCGGCTCTCAAGCAACTGAAGAACAACCGGAGCCCTGGTGAGGACGGAATTACTATGAGCTCCTTCCTGAAAGCAGGCGGAGTTCCAAGTTTTTTTTTTATAAAGGACACGTCAATTTGACTTCACCTCGCCCGATGGTAAGCTAAAGGCAAAGTCTTGGAAAGAGGGTCACCATCGTAAACATGTACCATGTTAACAGTGGTGGCACTCAACTTGACGGCCTCATCAGATGCCTTTTCACGTCCCACTTAAAAGTCCTGAAAGAGCTAGCAAGTCTTTAACTTCGTCATCCAACAGGGCCTAACTCCTAGGGCATGAAGCGGGAGTGCAATGATACTGTTCTTTAAAAAAGGTGACAACACCTTCCTGAAGAATTACAGGCCCATCTCACACTTGAGTCATGTTTACAAGTTGTTCTCGAGAGTCCTGGACAGTTCTGAATGTCCTGCCGCGGTGTCGTGTCAATTGGCTATACATCGAGGTTCTGAGATGCCTGTATGACACTGCCACAATGTCCATCCCGCTCCAAGACCAAAGATGAAACCCATTGGCCTTCAGGGTGGAGTGAGACAGGTGGGTGTTATATCCCCCAAACTTTTCATCAAAGCATTGGAGGACATCTTCAAGACTCTGGATTGGACTTGGCGGGGTACCAACATAAACGGTCAATATATTTCACATCTCCGGTACCGCTGGTGACATCGTTATAGTTTCAAAGTCACTGAAACAACTAGGCAAAATGCTGCACAGAATAAATGGAGCTTCTCGACGCGTCGGCCTCGGTGTAAACTTGTATAAACCGAACAAATTGCACCAAGACCCATTTGCCATCTAAGGTGCGACGCTCAAAGTTGTCCAAAAATATGTATACCTGGGCCAGGTTATCCAGCTTGAACAACTTCATTTCGAACTACGTCGAATCTTCTCTTCTCCCCTACCGCAACGCCTGAATCACACAGCCTGAACTGACTTGAACCGACTAAAACCGCACACTCTCTCGGATCTTGAATGACGAGGTGTAAGGTGGCCTAGTGAAACAGTTCCTTTCCACCCCGGCAATACCCATTTAATTTATTTGTGCAGTTTCGAATTGCCCGGGACGTCCCGGGATTTCCCGGGACGGGTGGGTCTGAACCGGGAAATCTGTATCTCTTCTAAATCTCGGGAATTGCAAACCCTACCCACAACGTAGAACACTTTACATATAAGTTCAAATTGAAGGAACTTTTAATAGAATTGTAAACCGATTTGGTAAACGACCATTAATTTAGTAAACTTTACGAAAACATTTCATTGGATGTGTAATAAAGCAGTGTGCTAAAACTGAATAATAAAAAGCACAAATAAGTTTTAGTAATCTTGGTAATATTGTCTTTCATCACTTTGACACAAAGAAAGTAACCAATCAAACTAGTTATGCCGTAATATCCGGAATTTTTTAAATTTTGTTCCTGAAATCAATAAAGACTAAAGAATTTACAAAATGTTCTTTCATTTGTATCAAGATTCTTTTAAAAAGCAATAAAAAGACTGAAATACAAAGGTTTATTTGTTTTTGTATGGAATCACTGGAATGAACAATATTTGTACATTGTACCAGGTCACTCAGAAAGTTATTAGTAAATAAATAAATAAATAATCTACAACATTCTACACAACGCTATCTAGACCCATGGTAAGCTAAAAAGATGAAACCCATTTTTTTCATTAGTAGTAGAAAGTATTTTGAAAACTTTGAATATTTAAAAGTAAAAAATACCATTGTTCGAATTTAGAATTTCCCATCAGATTTTTTCGAGAGCCAAATCAAATTAATCGTGTCTCATTTAAAAAATGGGGATATGCATCGAAAACATTTTCGTACGTTACGAATATGATCCAGAAACAAAGTCGAAAGTTAGGCTGTTTCAAAACGAACCAACGCCTTCGAAAGTGAAGCAGTCCAGAAGGGCAGGGAAAATTTTGATCGCTAGTTCCTTCAGTTTGACGCAGTATCTCATCAAAGCAGCATCAACACCCGAATTCGGTATACCACCATATGCCTGCCAGAAGTTTTGTCTGCAATAAGCAACAAGCGACCGAACACCGGGCGAACATCACGCCTGTATCCTGTGGATGAGTATGCAGAGGTGTTCAACATATTCAGCTACAATATTTGACTAAATAGGCAGATAATGGAACTCCTTAACGACACACATTATACACAATTGGTTTAGTTCTAGGAGGAATTTCAACGATTTGTCATCGTTTGGTGTATGATCTTCCATTTTTCAATGCTTCTAAGTTTTCTATTGCAAGCTCGCATTTAAGTTGTTTACTTTCAAAATAGTCTTCGATGCATAATTTCTAATTTAAGACTGACGTTTCATCACCTTTCACTCTATGAGATAGAGACACTAATCTCAAATGAGAAACGTGGTTCACGGGCACACACGGGCGCTTTAGATAAACCACGTTCACTAAAAAGGGAAAAATAAGTTATTTTTGACAAAAAATAAATCGAGTTCTAGAACAAAAAACATTTTATATACTTTTCAGGGCGTTTTTGTTACAGAAGTCGGTTTCATTTTCTGTCAAAAACAACTTATTAAGTTACTAATACGTGAGCAGGTGTTTCGTCACCATTGTCGGAATATACTTCAGAATAAAGGTAACAATATGGTGATTACTTGCCGATATATTTAACGAGCGAAAGGTCAATTAAACCAACTTCAAAAAGGAGAAGGTTCTCAATTTGACCGCTTTTTTTTATTATTTATTGTGATCACATAACACCGATTGTATAAATATTAGTTGACTAAAACGCAACTTAGCATACTCAAAGTATGTAGGTAGGTATTAAAAGTAACTTCGGAAAATTATGAAATCTACCCAAATTGGGGGTCTATCCTACAATTTGAGTAGATTATTTTACACAATAACATAGGGTAATCGAGTGTGATGGAAGCCGTACTGTATATCGCACAATAAATCGCGTCCGGACAAAATATTTTAAGAGCTGTGAGTTAATGACACGCTCCATTACCTGGTGAACGATAGGCGCGTAGGTGTACGGGTTCGGTTTACTTAATTTTTTGGGCAGCACAGCAATTCGGTAATATAGCCACAAAAATGGACTGTCAAAAAGCTAAGCACATTAGTGCTTAGCTTAACATATTTATGATCACAGAAAATACATCATGTTTTTATTTCATTTAATATCAATTCAATATAATATCCGAGTTTCGCCGTCATACAAAATTATTTGTTTTGAAATGGCCGGCGGTCCATTGAAAAGTGGGCAATCTCCATTACCATATGTACAAAAATAAGAATTGCATTTAATTGGAATTTATTCATTCGATGTCTATCAACAATTTAACCACAGGGATTTTAAAAACCGGCCAGGTGCGAGTCGGACTCGCCCATGAAGGGTTCCGTAGGAGCAAGTAACATAATATAGAAGTTCTTGTATTTCTTTAAAGTAGTGGTCGCGAAATTCGACCATAAATAATTAAAAATTAAAAGTTTTAACATTATTAACGTTTATATACATATTGAGATTTTTTTTCAAAAAGAGCTGTATTTCAGTATATAAGACTATAGACAAATAATAACTATATCATGTCTGAAGTTGACTACATACTAATAAAGGTTTGGAAAATATCGTATTCTCCGTCCACGCAATTTTCGTAAAAACTGACACAAAGTGTTAACTTCACCCTGCTTCGCCTATTAATCAATAATGGTATTAATTTATAAATCCTTACAATTTTTTTTGTATCTCTTTTTTTATTCGTCAGCTGTGAATATTTCAAATAGGTATAGGACTATGCGTATTACCAAAGCTTTAAAAAAAAGTATGAACACTTGAGTAAAAGTTGACCACAGACTAACAATAATTAAAGTTTTGGGGAATTGCATACTTCTCCGTTCGCGCAATTTTCGTAAAAAGAGATGCAAAGTTACCTATTTATTTATCAATATATATTAAGTTAAGACCTCCTTACTATTTTTTATATTATTTTTTTTATGTCGTGAGCTGTCAACATTTCAAATAAGTACGGGTTTTTTTTGGCCGGAAAGCGTAGAGGACGCATCGCGGTATTATTTTATTTTCCGAAATTGGTGTGAATTCAAGTTTTTATGTATAAAAATGGTGATTTTTTAGCCTGAATGCCTTGGACAACGCACGTGTAGGAAAGTGGCATATTACAGTGAATAGTGATTATACGCGTTCAATCCAAATCCTGGGGAGATTTGGATTGCTTTCAGTAAAGTCCCCACAACCAACACATAGATAATTCCCAACACATAGATAATTCATGCCTTAGTAAAGGCATGAATTATCTATTTATCATTCACCATCATTATCATCATCATCATTATCATCATCATCATCATCATCATCAACATCACCATCACCATCTCACCATCATTAATATCATCCACTGTTATTTCAATGAAGAAAATATTTGTAACTGATGATAAGGCAGCGTGGTCATAGTACCTTAGCCTGTTCCGAGAGGAACTAAAGAAACAAAAAAAATCAAATAGTTAAGGAACTGTTGTGATGATTTACCTATGCCTAAAAAAAACTGTATGTACACGTAAGTGACATGCGTATGTGTGTGTGAAAATTGGCTATGGTGTGCGTAACGTTTATTTTAATAAAAATAAGGTATTTTAATGCATTATTATAAAAAAATATTAATCTTATGCACTTCTCTTCGGTATGAACTATCAATATGCCAAATCTCACCCTCCTACGTACCCGCAATTTTCGTAAAAAGTGATCCAAAAATTTTCCTTCACGTATTAATATATAGATGTGTGGGACGGGGTCACTATTTGTCGAATGAAAAACTCAACTGATTGTACTCGGAGATTCGTTTATTGTACCACAACGCAGATATTTTTACAATACTTAGTGGTAACGTGGACTATAGACACCGCTCAACTACCAGCAGGCGTTTCGAACGAGACACCGTACAGACACTGGAGCGATGATTCCTAATTTTCAAGGATTGCAGTGGAAGGTGATCAATAGCTTGAAGGCAGCCCACCAAGTACAATACTTGCTCCTAACAAATTCTCCCTGAAGTAAAATTGCACTTTATACTTATAGGATTCTACCATCACCCACGATAGCGCGATCTAATTCGATCCCAACGCCATCTAGGTACAACTGTGGTACTAAATTTCTACATGGCTACATGTTAGTTGTTTCGGGTACTACACTCCCCCCCTTTTGTTCCCGAGGTGTCCCACCGAGGTAAGTTTTAATGCTTCTTTGGTCTCCCGCGACCGCGAGCAGGTTGATCCTGATGGACTAGAACAGGTCCTTTGCGGGGTCTGCCTCGCTTCCTTAGTGGCTGAACCGGTGCTGGAAGTTCTTCTCTTACACCAGCGTAGGGAGTTAACGCCGACGCATGGTATATTCCAAGACACACGTCCGGATTTGATGGATCGGCCACTGCATATGAAGATGGTCCATGCTGTTTTGTGATTATGTAAGGACCATCGCGTCGGGGCGCAAACTGGGCACTAATGCCTTTGCTGGCATAGCTCAGTGGATGTAGTGACACCATAACTACTGGCGCAGCCCAGGGAGAGTTGCATGGTGTAATTACTTCTTCCGCAATCATCCTCTGTATCTCCGTCTTCAGGATCTCCTTTTTCGGTGGTGTTGATCGGTAAGGGGGCACAGCTATGGGCAGGTGATCTTGTGTATTGATTATATGTTCCACCCCCTTTATTGGTTTACCGTTGGATTCAAAGACATCCCTAAACTCAGATAGTAAATTATTGAGTTCCATCGTTTCTACTGCGTTTAGAGATATGTCTAATGCGTATATACCTATATCTCCAAAGAGGGTCTCGGCGTGTGGAGAAAGGGTGATCTCAGCTTCTTCAATGCTTTGTATGGCATCCCTCAGCATATATTCCTGTCTTGGCGAGTATCCGTCGAAGAGCAGTTTTTTTTCCGAACATCCTATCTTTGGAGGTAACTCAGCGGTTTCAGGCGGCTGTATTGTTTTGATACGGGTATCTTCCGTCCTTGTCGTCATCCTTTCCCTTTGGATATTTACCGGGGCAGCACCAAGTTTGGAAGCCGTAGCTTCCGGTCTATCAAACATTATAAACCTCTCTTGGTATAATTCATACTCATGTTGGGGTTCTTGTATGTAACTAAAAGTGAATTGTGCAATGTTCAAAATGATACCAGCTCTTTGCAGAAAGTCAATTCCTAGCAACGTTCGGTTGTCACTGGATTGCAATAAGACGATGAAAGGAGTTTTCGACCGTCGATTACAGAGGTTGATATCTGCCTCAAATGTCAGTACTTTCTGCGGTGTGGGGTATCCATCTGCCAATGTGACTGTGGCCATTTCTTCAGAGAAAGTTTGTCCACGTGCCTTCAAGATTTCATATAATTCAATTGACGCGACGCTCACTTTGGCACACGTATCTATATACGCTCTGCCCTGGATGCCATTGACTTCAATAAACACCATAGGACGAGATCCCTTGTCTAGCTGTACATTCATCGCACAGAATCCCAAACTACCTCTGTTCTCGGGCACCTTGGTCTGTTTATCGTTGCATATCTTGCAGTTACTCCGATAAACCCCCGGTGTGCCGCAACCGTAACACGAAAAGTTCACATCTTTGGGTTTAGATGGCACTGTATCTGTTTGCTCGTTACTAGCTTCCATCGTCTTCTTGCGTTTTCTACACTCGTCTAAGACATGACCTAATTTCTTGCAGAAATTACACCGGACCGCTTTTTTTGTGCGCGTTGGGGCCGTAGTCTCAGATTTTGAAGTCTCCAAAGTCTTCTCGCTGGTATTTGTTTTATTTGTTTTTCCTGCTTTTTCTTTTAGTAAAGCTTCTGTGCTGCGTGCTTGTCTAAGAAGGTCGTCAAAATCTTGAACTTTTTCTCTGGGGACTCGCTCCCTTATTTGTAAGTTAAGCAAGCCGTAAATGATGTTTAGCTGCTGTTTGGAGTTAAGCTGTTCATCGCTGGGTAGCTCAGAGAATAGCATCCTCTTCCTTGTGACGAAATCATCCGTGGACACGTCTTGCGCTTGTTTGGTTCCACAGGCCTCTAGATAGATCTCGTATGCGGGTTTCTTTGGTGCGAAGGTGTTCCTTAAAGCCTTCTCGAAGTTTTCCCATGTAGTAATCGTGCTCTTAGTTCCTTGCCACCATACAGCTGCATCTTCACGTAATATGAGAGGAAGTCCATCAAGTGCATCAGAATCACTTATGTTCTCTAGTTTTTTGAAAACTTGCACTGCAGTGAGGAATGCTTCCACCGTTTCCCTGTCTTTGTGACCGTTATACGATGCTTTGCACGTCGTCATGCTTCCTCGTCGGTTGCCCCCTATGCTTGCTAACAGCTGTTGGAATTGTTCCTGCGACAGGTTGACGCTCATCTTTGTTTTTGTTTTCACTGGAACAGTAGTTTTCCGTCCGGCGCGCGTGACCACGTACCTGGGTTCGTTCGAGCCCGAGTTGGACGCCACTGTGGGACGGGGTCACTATTTGTCGAATGAAAAACTCAACTGATTGTACTCGGAGATTCGTTTATTGTACCACAACGCAGATATTTTTACAATACTTAGTGGTAACGTGGACTATAGACACCGCTCAACTACCAGCAGGCGTTTCGAACGAGACACCGTACAGACACTGGAGCGATGATTCCTAATTTTCAAGGATTGCAGTGGAAGGTGATCAATAGCTTGAAGGCAGCCCACCAAGTACAATACTTGCTCCTAACAAATTCTCCCTGAAGTAAAATTGCACTTTATACTTATAGGATTCTACCATCACCCACGATAGCGCGATCTAATTCGATCCCAACGCCATCTAGGTACAACTGTGGTACTAAATTTCTACATGGCTACATGTTAGTTGTTTCGGGTACTACAGATGTATTTTGTTATAATTTTTCCGTTAATTGTATGAAAGGCGAAAATTGCGGCTTATGACGTATTAAAAAAAACTACTTACTAGATCTCGTTCAAACCAATTTTTTTTGGAAGTTTGCATAGCAATGTACATCATATATTTTTTTTAGATTTATCACTCGCTTATTTTAGAAGTTAAGAGGGGAGGGGGACCATTTTTCGTCTTTGGAAGTGTCTCTCGCGCAAACTATTCAGTTTAGATAAAATAATAATAAAAAAGACAAAAGAAACCTCAATAGCATTTGTAAAGACCTATCTATAGATACCCCACACGTATGGGTTTGATGAAAAAATTTTTTTTTTACTTTCAGTTCTAAGTATGTACCTATTTCTTTTTTTCTATTTTTGTGTCAAATTCTTAATGCGGTTCACAGAATTAATCTACTTACCAAGTTTCAACAGAATAGGCCTTATAGTTTCGGAGAAAAGTGACGGTGACATACGGACGGATAGACAGACAGACAGACAGACATGACGAATCTATAAGGGTTCCGTTTTTGCCATTTGGCTACGGAACCCTAAAAATGCTGTCTTTTAATTATTTACAGCCTTCAGAATGCAATAAATAATCTGAGGGCGGAACAGCAGGTATATATATTTCTATATGGGAGCCCCTGGAATATTTATTTCATTTAAATTTAATCATTTATCGAATACATAGGGAAAAATAAATCTTCTCGGGCGGGACTCAAACCCACAGTCTTTCCCTTACAGGGGGAATGCCTTGACCAATTCGGCTACCGAGACACGCCCGATGTGATTCAAATTTCCCTTCTATTTATTCGTTCTTACGGCAACGACGGTGTGGAGTCATCTACCGATCTTCTTACGAACTATTGGAACCAATGAATGATGTTACAATCATTTTTAAACATTGATTTTTGATAACTCCGCCCAAATATTTGAATAAATTTTACCGAAAATATTTTTCCTTAGGTTACGCTAGTACTATTATCTATTCTGTGCCTATGTATTCGATTTGTATAGTTAGCATACTTAATGCTGTAAAATTCATTCAAATAAATTATTTATGTTTAAAGTGCACAGAGACATAGCTAAATATTTAGTGAATATGTCAAGCGTTTAACTGTTGCCATTAATATTATCAACAAAAAGCTGTATAAAAATCACATATTGGGATGGGATCACATATGGGGGAGCCCCTCTTTAAGGATTATTTTATTTGAATTTGATTATTTATTGTTATAGTAAATGTACTAGGTATACTATACAGGATGGAAGATTTTATGCCACCCTTTATATTCTGTGAATACTTATTTCTTGCGTCTATCTGATACCGATATTAAAAACTGCAGAGAATCATGTTTGTTATATGGGAAGCTCCTTAAATATACTTTTTTCTGTTTTTAGTAGTTTTGTTATAGTGGTAATAGAAGAAAAAATACATAATTCCTTGAAGATCTCAACTGTCTAACTAACATGGTTCATTAGGTACAGCATCGTGAAAGACAAACGGATAACAATTAAAATTTGTTCTACAAGAGTCCCCTTAAAAAATATTTTTTTCTGCTTTTTAGTATTTGCTGCATATTAATTTGAACGACCGAATTTGGCTTCAGGCGTCCCTTTCAGTTGACTTCGGCGACCTCGGTCTATGGCACTGAAGAAATAGTCAGGAATATTATCTCTATTATCTCTCTATTATCTAATATATCTCCTAAAAAATATTCTATTCAAAGCATTAAATGCTTGGAAAATAACTTGTCAAAATGCCGCCATGCCATGATATAATAGTAGGTATGGGGTTCTACGAAGTTCATGATAAAGAGAAAACGAGCTAAACCAGTAGTGTCATAAGGCGATCATAACGTGCCGCAGCTATAAAAAAAATATTAGCTAAGTATCATATAGGTAGACATTCCAATGAAAATATAACGATATTTTTTTAATTTTATCAAATTGACGAGAACGAGAATGGTATAGATTCATTAACGATTACGTCGATGACACACCCTACTTAGACCTGTCAAAATTAGGTATCACCTATACATATTTTGCAAAGTATAGTTTACAGTCACAGAAAAACTCGGATAAATCGATTAGGATTTCAACGTATGAATCGAATGAACTGAATTGAATGCATTTATTCTGAAAAAGTATTCATAGATTATGTATTACAATTTTACCTGAATTTTATTGAACATCAAATTTTTAAAAATCAAGTGAATTCCCTGCCTTATTTTTTTTCTACCGAATTATAAAGAACAATGGCGTGATTGTATTTGACTACAATTGGAGTGTCATTAAATGTCATTCATAAGAAACTCATTCTAGTACCTTAATATCTACGTTTTAGCAAATTATCGTCTAAGTTAATAAGGGCCGAGAAAAAAATAGGAGCCTTGAATAATTAATTTCCTCATCAATTCAATGTTACCATTTTGCAGCTATTCTCACAAGTAGTAGAAATACTGTACAGTGGGGTGTACCCAGCGCGGCCCGTGCGCGTGCGTCTTGTAGATGTATCTGCGTTCGCAGTGGGTGCTGTACTGCTGCAGGACGGTCGTTACATAGAATTTCGTCGAGCATACTCAACTATACGCAGAAAAGATACGCTCAAGTTGAAAAGGAGCTTCTTGCATATTTGGTTGCGAGTGGTTTCACCAGTACATATTATATGGTCAAAAGGGTGTCGTTGTAGATTCCGACCATAAGCCCTTAGAGACTATTTAAAAAAACTACTTATGTCAGTTACAGCGCATGATGTTGAAGATTCAACGATATGACTTAATAGTGAAATATGTTCCAGGCAAGCCTTAAAATATCAGTTGAGTGCACCTTTGCCCGATTTATACAGTGAAGAAGTAAGCACAAATGTTCTTTATCAGGTACGAAGGGTAGTCAGTAATGTGCCTAAATATGTCAAATGATAAATTAACCTTGTTAAAAAAGAATGGGAAACCGACAGAGATTTAGGTTTAAGTACACTTTATATTATATAAACTAGGGTTGGTCCGCTAATAGGTATGACGTAAGTAATGAGTGTAGGGATTTCTGGCCTTTCAAAGATGAATTATTTGTAGACAACGTTGTATTTAGGAATAATTTAGTTGTTATAATATAAAAGCTCGCACTCACAAATGTTAAGTATTGTTCATGAGGACCGCTTAGAAATAGATCGTTGCAAGCGCCGTGTGAGGCAAGTGATGTTTTGCCTCATTATGTCTCGTGACAGACACTGACATCTATAAGTCAAACGATATAAAATCTATTAGGAGTTTTCAAACATTCCTGCTAAAGAACTAATGATACCTATTGATATGATACAAATGGAGTTAAGTTGGATCAGACATTTTTGAATACAAAAAGAAATATTTTTTGATCATCGAAGATTATTATTCCAGTTATATTTAAGTCTGTCGATTGAATTCTATTTCCTCATGATTATTGAAAGCACGAAAAAGGTGTTCTCTCGTCATGGGATTAGAAATGTGTGTGTGATAAATAAGCGACAATGGAGTACAATACAGTAATCATGAATTCAAGCGTTTCACAGAGCAATGGGGGTTCGATCATGTGACGTCGTCGCCAAATTATGCTCAAGAAAATTGGAGCTGTGATAACAGTTAAATCATTGTTAGTTAAGTCAATTAGAGGGAATGGGGATTATAACTTAGCTCTTCTTAATTTTTACAATAACCCAAGGGATGGATTGAGTTCTCCTGCTCAGTTACTTATGGGTCGAAAGTTGCGCTGTCAATTGCCAATTCATCATCAAACTATGCTTGAGAAACAAAGTAAGTCTAAGCTTTTATATGACCAAAATTGTAAGTTATTGCCTGATTCTTGTAGATGGTAAAAGAAAAAGTACGGCCACAGTGTTTGCTCTTGCAAATACTCCTCGAATATATTTTGTACAAAACAAATTTTGGGTTAGATATAGGTGCAATCGTCACCATTTAATCAAATGTATGCCCGATGAAAATGTTTGTCCTGAGTCGTGTATGGAGTAAGGAGGAAGATCGTGATGATCGATTTAGTGATGCGTGTGAGAAAACAGATGACATTTTGAGAGTTTGCTATTTTCACCAACTATCGATGGTCCTTGAGGCTTCGAAAAGTTCTGCATCCTCGTACCACACCGGTTCGCAACGCTAAAAAAGTTCCGCGGTGACGAATTGCTGACCAAATTGTATATCTTAATAAATAACCTGTACTCGTATTTCTTTACTTTAATTTTTACATATGGAGAAGATGTTTTGATAATTATAACTATAACATGGTTGTCTATGAATAAATGTCAGTGGTTGCCGCCTGCCGGGCGCTTAGTGGTTTCATTGTATTTACAACACCAAAGAAACGATGAAATACCGTTTTAATATTTTTCGGGCGGAATCGTTACAGTGGGAATAAATAATAAACCGTGTAAAAACAAACGAACTATTTACTATAAATTAACTAACAACATGACGAAGCCCGGTGCTCGCTGCATTGCCTTAAACCAACACAAGAATGCACACGAAAGTTTCATCACAATAGATGATTAGATAGGTAGGTGCCTACCTATCTAATCATCTAATCAACCCATTGCATAGAAGACCATAATCCATATTATCTATTTACTTAGATTATTGGCTTGCTTAGTTGTTTGAAGCCTGAAACTTTTGGTGTTCGTGTGATTACTTTTCCGCTATAGTACCTACATACTTACCTGTACTACAGAATAGATAAGGACCCAAGTAGGTACCTAATTATAGGTATATAAAAATGTATTTAATAACTTCCAAGATACCTAAGTATGGGAAAATATTCACGACTGTGAATTGCTATTCATAATCATGATTAGGTATTTTGTGTAGAAACTGTTTTAATAAAATATTATTAGGCTCTACCTACCTCGTTACTACTTAAATAAAAAATTATGTTTGAGTTGAAACCGATTTTAAACCTACCTAGGTACTTACCTACTCAAACAACAAATCCAAAATCGATTAAATATTTACAATACATTAATTGGACTTTGTCCTTGTTTTAACTCAAAACGACTTGAATTGATCTTTAGTTTAAGCTCAGCCATGTTACTAAAAGTGTCCCGCTTAAACATTTAATCCATCTCCTATATAACGGCGAGCAATTTCACAACCCATCATAGGCACCTATACCTACTAATTGAATGTTACCTTTTTTTACTCATCTTCCTTTCCAAACCACACAGTTCTCTTACATACAAAACGAATCCAGTGCAACACGATTCCTACTCAGAAAAATACACTTGGCGTTGATATTATCAAACACTTCGTAGAAATTATGTTTCAATAAACAAGACCTTTGTTAAACGGTGTCACGGTGTATTTGAGGCAGCCGAAATGTGGAGAATGTAGCTTTGCATTAAGTTGACACTAAAGTGGTCCCTTGACATCCACCGGATACTGATTAGCATTTACTTGATTTGCCTAACACTGCATACAAGAAATCGCTGAGTGCATACATGCTGCTTCAATCGAATGCAACGCTGCCGATATTATGGAACTTAAAGGTACACCTCCACAGGCTCAAATTCGAATACAAGTTTCCAGTAAAGTTCGTTTTACTTACCGGTTTAGTGAGAACTACGTCCAGTCATCGCTTTAACAGCTTACATATGCACACCACCGCAACCAACTTATAAACAAACTTTAAAAAGTTTTTCCAAGTTCCACACGTTTGCTTTAAAGTTCACTTAAATATAAACGAGGGACTCATCGGCCTTATCGGGAGTGACAGAGATACTTTATGTTGTGGTTATGTCGTAATAGGAGATTTTTGTAGACGTAACAGGTTTCCGGCGGCGAAAAGTGAGTTTGTAAGTTTGTTTGAATAGGCGACGCAATGCGCGAGCGGGCTCGCACACGGACGCTCGGTGGAAGGTACCACGCGGTATGACACTGCCGTCGAACCGAGCGAACGTTCCAAGTCGCGCGGGTTGAAGGCGGGAGCGGAGCGGCAACGTTGCGCACCAACCCCGCGCGCGGGGGATTTAGTACCTCCATAACCCACCTAACATAATGGCGTCATTGTTTCATCATTTGTTATATCGGCTTCTGATGACAATTTTTCTCTGTCCTAGTTCCAAAAAGGAAAGCTCATAAACTCATGGACACCTACAGTCAACACTCGAAAGCTATTTCATCATTTTCTAGACCGCTATCTTAGGTTTTTAAGTAAAACATCAACATTATTATAGCTCAGGATTCTTCTAAACTTTCGCTTTATCCGGTTGAATAAGTTCAAACGTTACAAATGGTAGAAAAATGTAAGTTGCTTTTGGCTATTACAGAGGTCACAGCGCTTACAATATGCTCCAATGCATTCACTAAAGTTCCGGTGAGTCACTCACTCGCCAGTCGCGGTCGCCGGTATGCATTGCTCAAACTTGCTTAACGGAAAGATCAAATCAACAGGTGATATCGGGATTCTTCTATTCCCCCAATTTGTTTTAAGTATAATTACGTAAGAATAGATTTATTTTATACTAGCTTCTGCCCCCGGCTCCACCCGCGTGGATGTCGGCTATCGCGACCAGGGGTGCCAGCTCACTCCGTATCAAATTTTATTAAAATCGCTCCTGCCGTTTAGACCTGAAGAAGTAACAAACATACACACTCACAAACTTTCGCTCGTATAATATTAGTATGACTAAATTTCGTAAATAAAAAATTAGTTAATTAACCCAACACACATCAGCTGCCGCGCTTACGAAAAACGCATTATGTACGATTTTTTGTGAAACAGAGTTATATAGATATTCGGAATCAGAAAAACGAGCTCTATTACTTTCCCATACATACCATTTCAATATTCCTAATAAAACCCCGCTTTTTCAGTACTCTTAAACGCATTAACATAGTCTATACATCTATACATCTATACATACATACATACATACTACATACTACATACTACAAATAAATAAAATTGGAGTGTCTGTTTGTAATATTAAAATAACCGCTTTCTACTACATGCATATGAATGTATATACGGTACACATACCAAAATATATATTTTTAAATTTTTTGTCTGTCTGTCTGTCTGTCTGTCTGTTTGTTTTGGCTAATCTCTGGAACGGCTGGACCGATTTGGACGGGACTTTCACTGGCAGATAGCTTATGTAATAAGGAGTAACTTAGGCTAAAAAAAAAAATGCCAAAAAAAAAAAATTAACTGATTTTTTTTATTAAGTACATTCCACGCGGACGAAGTCGCGGGCACAGCTAGTTATAAATAATATTTTACTTACTAAAAACGCATCAAGTACAGTTAGTGCAGACTTCAGTTCTACAATGACCTATCGCGCTAGACATAAATGCATCAACTATCAGTTAGTGCGTTTATTGTAAGCAATTGTGTAGTATTAAAATAAGTAAGTGCTAAGAAAAATAGCAACAACTCAGAGTGTATCTAAAGGATATAATATCTGTTAAAGCCGAGAAAGGAGAATATATACTTAAATTTAAAGATAATTGTTCTGGTGATTGGGAGACCTAGTAAAATGTCACCGCGAGGAATTACCAAAGAAAGAAAGGGAGAAGAAAGAAGGAGCCCTCCCTGCAGGAGACTGTACCTGGGGATCGTGCGAAGTATGGCCCTATACGGGGCCCCCGTATGGGCAGAGAACCTGACGGCCAGTAATGTGGCTAGATTGCTGAGCCCACAGAGAGCGATGGCCGTCAGGGTGATAAGGGGATACCGCACGATCTCAGGTGAGGCGCCTAGGTGCCCGAAGTTTACTAAAAGAGTATAAATAGAGCATGTCTCCTAGCCGGGACCCCTCCATGGGACCTGGAAGCGAGAGCCCTTGCGTCTCTATTTATATGGCGCAAGGAGGCGCTGGAGCGGGGCCAATGGCCTGCGTCTCGAGAAATCGAGGCCCAGCGGTCCCAGCTCTACCAGGAAACCGTGGAGACATGGAAGATGCGACTTGGGCAACCAAAGGGGGGATTCGCCACAATCGCGGCCGTCAGACTGGTCATGGACGAGTGGCTGGAGAGGAGACATGGTGCTCTCTCCTACCGGTTGTGACAGATACTTACCGGGCATGGTAGCTTCGGTAGGTACCTGTGGCGAAGACACCGGGAAACCACGGCCGAGTGTCAGCACTGCGAGGACCGCAGCGATGACACAGCGCTCCACACGCTGGTGGAGTGCACGGCGTGGGCGCATCAGCGCCAGGTCCTCGTGGTGGGTCTGGGCGCGGGTACTCTCTCGCTCGAGACCATGGTGCGAGCTATGGTCTCCAGCGGAAGTAAGTGGGACTGCGCCGCCTCTTTCTGTTCTCTTCCACCCGAGTTCCGCAGTCGGCGGCTTTGGCGCCGCCGACGTGTCTTCGCCGAAGACCATCGGCCTCCATGACAGGGGGCCTGAGGACGGTGAGTTGGCTGCTCACCGTCTTTACAGAAGCAGGCCCATGACGGCAGCGTGACGCCCTCCCCCTCCCCCCCCCCCAAGAAGCAGGATGACACCCAAAAACCCCCCATAGACGCGGGATAGCACCCGAAGCACCCCCTAGAAGAGGCCGCAATTGTAGCCGTAGGTCCGATGGGAGTCCTGGGACATCCTTCTGAGGGCTTACCCGGGGCTCCCAACCATAGGCTGCTAAGCGCTACCGTGGGTGTTTTTAGTCGGTAGGAGTCCGGCATAATATCCATGAAGGATTTTACCCCACGGTTAAAAAAAAAACCTAATGACAAATAGACGTGGCTGTGTTAAGAGTCCATACCACTCCAGCTCGAATTCAAATTTTACCCCCGCGCGCCTCAACAACGCGCTCGCGCCGGTACTACTCGCGCGCAGATGCATCTATCTCACTCCCGCGATGACCCCGGGCCGGCCGACGCGAGGCTCGGCCGCCAAGTTCACGCGCGTATCAATCGATAGGGTAAAGTAGCTAGTAATTAGACATCAAGAAAGTTATGGCAATAAACAAACTTGAGAAAAGTGTGCATAATGTAATGATAATTTACATAAAACTTATAATATATTTATACTTATCCTATTAATATTATAAATGCGAAAGTTTGTGAGTATGTATCGCTGTATGTATGGATGTTTGTTACTCTTTCACGCAAAAACTACTAAATGGATCTGGCTGAAATTTTATACAGGGGTAAATTAGAACCTGGAATAACACATAAGTTGCTTTTTATTCCGGGTTAAGGTTCCCATGGGTTGCAGGAACGGGAACAAAACTTCACGCGGGCGAAGCTACGGGCAGCAGCTTTTTTTTTTTTTTTTGACCGTGGGGGAAATCCTTCATGGATGTTATGCCGGACTCCTACCGACTAAAACCCCCACGGTATCGCCCAGCAGCCTATAGTTGGGAGCCCCGGGTAAGCCCTCGGAAGGATGTCCCAGGGCTCCCAACAACCAACTCGTCTAGGGGGTGGTTCAGGTGCTATCCCGCGTCTATGGGGGGTTTTCGGGTATCATCCCGCTTCATAGGAGGGGGGAGGCGTGCGTGAGTCCGTCACGTCATGCTGCCGTCATGGGCCTGCTTCTGTAAGGACGATGAGCAGCCAACTCACCGTCCTCAGGCCCCCGGTCATGGAGGCCGATGGTCTTCGGCGAAGACACGTCGGCGGCGTCCAAGCCGCCGACTGCGGAACTCGGGTGGGAGAGTTCTCTCCCGCTCCCGCCCCGCCGCCTCCTTCACGAGCATGACCTGCTCGCAGAAAGAGGCGGTGCAGTCCCACTTACTCCCGCTGGAGACCATGGCTCCCACCATGGTCTCGAGCGAGAGAGTGTCCACGCCCAAACCCACCACGAGGACCTGGCGCTGTTGCGCCCACGCCGTGCACTCCACCAGCGTGTGGAGCGCTGTGTCATCGCTGCGGTCCCCGCAGTGCTGACAACCGGCCGTGGTTTCCCGGTGTCTTCGCCACAGATACCTACCGAAGCTACCGTGCCCGGTAAGCATCTGTGACAACCGGTAGGAGAGAGCACCATGTCTCCTCTCCAGCCACTCGTCCATGACCGGTCTGACGGCCGCGATTGTGGCGAATCCCCCCTTTGGTTGCTCAAGTCGCACCTTCCATGTCTCCACGGTTTCCTGGTGGAGCTGGGACCGCTGGGCCTCGATTTCTCGAGACGCAGGCCATTGGCCCCGCTCCAGCGCCTCCTTGCGCCATTTAAATAGAGACGCAAGGGCTCTCGCTTCCAGGTCCCATGGAGGGGTCCCGGCTAAGAGACATGCCGCCTCACCTGAGATCGTGCGGTATCCCCTTATCACCCTGACGGCCATCGCCCTCTGTGGGCTCAGCAATCTAGCCACATTACTGGCCGTCTGGGTCTCCGCCCATACGGGGGCCCCGTATAGGGCCATACTTCGCACGATCCCCAGGTACAGTCTCCTGCAGGGAGCGTTGGGTCCCCTGATGTTGGGCATCAGCCGTGCGAGTGCAGCTGACACCCCCCTCAGTTTTGGGACCAAACTTCGGAAGTGATGTCCGAAGTTCCACCGGCCATCGAGTACGAGCCCCAGATACTTCATCGAGGGCTCGATGCCGATGCTGACGCCCCCTACCTGTAGGCTGGATCCCGCAGGTGGCCCCATCCGAGGTCCGTGGAAGCACAGAGCCTCGGACTTGTGAAGGGTGACCTCGAGACCCAGCCGCCGTATCCGACCCACGACTTGAGCAACCCCTGCCGTGGCCTTTAGTGCTGCGTCTCGGTGCGTTGCTCCCCGCGCCGTAACGAGGGTGTCGTCGGCGTAACACGTTACGTTCACCCCCCTGAGCAACGGACAACGCAGCACCCAATCGTAACCGATGTTCCACAGGAGTGGCCCTAATACCGATCCCTGCGGAACACCGCACGACACATCCCGCCGACCCGGCCCTAGCCAACTCGGGTAAGTAATGGCCCTCTCGGAGAGATAGGCCCCGACAATTCGACGGAGGTAGGGAGGCACTCCATGGTAGATAAGCGCCTCCCTAACGCAGCTCCAGGGCAAGGTGTTGAAGGCGTTGGCGATGTCAAGAGACACCGCCACTATCACCTCACCCTGTGAGACTGCTTCCTCCGTCAGGCCTCTAATGCGCATGATCGCATCCACCGTGGAGCGCCCCTGACGGAAGCCAAACTGGCTATCCGCCAGATCAGGCCCCACGCGTGTGAGATGCCTGACGAGGCGTTGTGCAATAATGCGCTCAAAGAGCTTGCACACCTCGTCAAGCAACACGATCGGCCGGTACCCTGATGGAGAATTTGCCGGCCGCCCCGCCTTTCGGATCAAGACCAGTTTTCCTGTCTTCCAGACCTTGGGAAACTGGCCTTTTTCGAGGCATGCGCTAAAGAGCCCTAGAAGTCGAGGCCCAAGCTCCTCAAGAGCCAGGACCCACGCTCAGCCTGGAATGCCGTCGGGTCCAGGGGCGGTGTTTCTGCGGGATTTAAGCCGCAGTACAGCCGCCCCTAGCTCACCCTCCGTGACTACGGGCACGTTGTTCTCACTGCCTTCCGCGCTGGGCGCCTGAGACGGAGCCATGCGCGGAGGAATGTGTTCCTCCGCTCTTGATGGAAACAAGGAGTCCAGGACCACCTCCAGCTGCTCCGGCTGGAGACTCTGGGTCAGTGGGGGCGCCTTAGCGCGTAATTTGCCCCTTACCATAAGGTACGGGCGCCCCCACGGGTTGCGCTCCAGAGTCTCTATCAGCTCCTCGCGGCCCAACTTTTTGGACCGCTTGATGGCCGTATGGAGGGCCCTCTTGGCCTCCTTGTACCCACCGGGGAGGCTCGGGGTGTGAAAACCCCCGCTCTCCGTGCTCCATCTAAGGTGACACCAACGGTGGTCCAGCTGCTGGAGGTCATCGAGCGACGCCTCGGCGTCCGAGGACCGGGCATACCGCCCACCGCTGGCGGCACCCGTCGTCGCGTCTTGAGCGACGACGGCTGCACCCAGTGGTGCTCCTGGTCCAAAGCCAAGGCCTCCGCCCCTAAGAAGACGGCACCTAGGGGAGGTGGTGGAGAACGACGTGCCCGTAGTTACGGAGGGTGAGGAACATCGGCTACGATTGGATGCTGCGTGGTACGTTGCTCAGAGGGGTCAGCGTAACGTGTTCCGCCGATGACACCCTCGTTTTTTTTTATCGTGCGATAAATCCCCACGGAGCCGGTGGAGGTGGTTATGTCGAACTCGAACTAAAACGCACGCCGTCCCAAGTCCTTGGTTGCCGGAGGTGAGATTGCCAAAAGCATATCTCTCGCACCCCGGCAGACCCAGGAGGACCATTCCTTTCGAGATGGCCCCCTTCGAGTTGGGGGGACCACAGTGTCCCCATCTAGCCCCGGTTACGGGGAGGCGCACCTTGCGCCGCCGCCGCGGCCTGCTTCTGCTAGGGTGACAGGCGGCTCCACCGGTCACCCTCAGGCCAGCGCTCATAGAGGACGGAGGTCGTTCTGCGACCTCCGACGTCCGGTTCGCATGACACCATCATTACGGCGCGGGGAGCAGCGCACCGAGACGCAGCACTAAAGGCCACGGCAAGGGTTGCTCAAGTCGTGGGTCAGACACGGCGGCTGGGTCTCGAGGTCGCTCTTCACAAGTCCGAGGCTCGGTGCTTCCACGGACCTCGGATGGAGCCACCTGCGGGATCCAGCCTACAGATAGGGGGTGTCAGCATCGGCATCGAGCCCTCGATGAAGTATCTGGGGCTCGATGGCCGGTGGAACTTCGGACATCACTTCCGAAGTTTGGTCCCAAAACTGAGGGGGGCATCAGCCGCACTCGCGCGGCTGATGCCCAACATCAGGGGACCCAACGCTCCCTGCAGGAGACTGTACCTGGGGATCGTGCGAAGTATGGCCCTATACGGGGCCCCCGTATGGGCAGAGAATCTGACAGCCAGTAATGTGGCTAGATTGTTGAGCCCACAGAGGGCGATGACCCTTCAATAGAAACAGATGAATGGAAATTCATAATTACGTACTGTCTATAATAAATATAGGAATACGTATGGTAGTAGTACCTAACTACTGCTATATTTATATTATGATCATTCGGGTTGGTAGGTACTCATGTATTTACAGAAATATTCCGTTTATTCCGAAACTGACCCGAAAACTTGACCCGGTCGCGGGTTAGGTAGAAACTTTAAAAATTTGTTCCGAACGTAACCCCCTTCCTAACCTGACCCGACGGTCTCGTTCCTATCATAACCCGATCTGGCACTTCGCCGTCCGCTGCTGCGGCACGCTCGCTACGCTCGCTCGGCTCATGCGTTGGGGTCACAGTTCTAACCTAACCTACAGAAGTTGGAGTTACCGCACTTCGACTTTCGGCTCTGAGTCCCCAACCGCGTCGTCCGTCGCGTCGTCGCAGTGAGCGACCTTTAGTAGGCAGGACCTGCCTGAAAGACTTGGGCTGCTACTGCAAGATTATTTTTGTCGATACATAGGCAGGTATGCCTATTTCAATCCAATTTTTTGAAATAGGTAGGTTTTTACTGACCTATTTATTATTTTCTACTAATATAGTACCTATTGCAAATTGTTATGTACAGTATAAGCTACTTAGGTAGGTTGATTAGATACTTACTATAATAATAAATAAATAAATATTCCACAACATTCTACACAGCGCTATCTAGACCCATGGTAAGCTTAATTAGCTTGTGTTATGGAATCTAGAATGCGGATAAACATACTTAGATACTTTTTTGTATGTACATAAATATTATACATAGAAACACTCAGACCAATGCAAATAGCCATATTCATGCATACAAATATTTGCACTGAGCGGGGATCGAAACCGCGCCTCCTGCGTAGCAGTCGCGTTCACTAACGCAATTTTTTTTATCGTGCGTAAAATCCCCACGGATACCACCATCACGGAATCATCATCAATACATACATATTATACATAGAAACACCCAGATCAATGCAAATAGCCATATTCATGCATACAAATATTTGCACTGAGCGGGAATCGAACCCGCGCCTCTTGCGTGGCAGTCGCGTGCACTACCACCACGCCACAGAGGCTGTCTACATAATACATCATTCATATGTTTTAATATTTTTTTACGCCAACATACACTTTTCCTCTTTCAGTTTACTTTATTACCCATTTCGCCTGTCAAAAGATAGGTACTTGAATACTTTCGTATCGTCTATCGTAATCGTCTGCGCAAGGCGCGTGCGACACAAGTTCCCCGTATGATAGCCGAAGCAACACTGAGGAGGAGGCCGGGCGGCAGGGCGGTTCTAAGTTTAATGGTATCGCTTGAGTAAAAATTTAGATATTTGCTCGTTACGCAGAAACCAATGTATATTTGTAAAATTTGAAACACATAATGTCTCTTAACCACTAAACTGCAATTTATTGTGTAAGTTTAGTGATCCTATTTTGCGTAATTAATCCATAATATTGTTTTATTTGTACGGTTTAGAGGTAACTTTGCAATGGTTTTCTATCAAGAAAATTTTACGTAATCGTGTTTTTGCCACACATAAACATTAGTATATATCCTCAACTTTACCACAAATGAATTAAAAAGTCCATGCTTTAGAACTTTTGATATTATACACGTTTATGCTATGTCATTTGAGGTAGTACGGACTCTTAAAGTGATTTTTGTATTTTTAAGTGTGTTTGAAGAAATAAAGACTTTTTATGCAATTATTGTATTCTTTCAGACCAGAGTTAAATAATCATCCCATTAATTTGCAAACTTTATAAATTTAGAGTCTTTGCTGAACATAATATACTCATTAATCATATTTAATAGCTAATGCACTTAATATTAGTCTATGTGAAAACATTCTATTGTAAAGGGTATTATAATGACCCGCTAAGCAAAACTGCATTAAGTAGTATACTTAATGCGTTCATGATTAGTGTTACTAGGATAAAACCATAATGATTGCTAACAATAAGTTATTTTTTTTAATTATTAATTTAATGTTAACTTTTTAATCATTATTATAAAAAGGAAAGTGTACCTTTCACTCTGCTGCACCTCTTAGTCCAAGATGCACATCAATAGCTAACTTAGTTCCGGAGATATAGGTAAAATAATAAAAAAAACTTTAAACGCCTTTTTCTCGGATGTTGCTAAAAGGTACTTAATGCGTTTTTCGTAAGCGCGGCAGAGCTTTACTTCGGTGTAAAATTTCAAAATAAACTATATTTATGTAATTATGATTAAGGTTCGCATCGTATTGTGTAGCACTCCCCAATATTGTTTGGCAATTTGTTCGAATAAAACACCTCAACGAACACGAATGTCTATGTTTTTATTAGTTTTTCCCAGTAAACATGATTTATAAACAGAAAGTTTTTTCACCAAACAAATTTTTAACCCTTATGTTATAAATTTGCTATAGGTGTACCAGAATCTCATGGCAAATTGTATATTAGAAAATTGTAAAGTGCAATACCTGGGGAAATTGGATTAAACTATCTTGATACTTTTAAATTGTGGGGAAAATATATTAATAATAATAATAATACTTGGGTATGTCACAGGCGTTATGCATCAATGAGGTCGGCATGAAACAAATGTTACAGGAACGTTTCTTTGGCCGCCTGAAAAAGGTACTTAACAGTCTTTTGTCAGGTGGTAACAAAGTGCGTGCCTGTAACAGTTGGGTCATGCCACTCTTGATGTACTCTTTTGGCATACTCAAGTGGACTCAGACTGAACTCGATACCATCGATAGGAAAGTCCGGACTCAGTTGACTGCATTCCGAATGCACCACCCAAGGTCGTCAGTCATGAGATTGTACATCCCGCGGAAATGTGGGGGTCGAGGTTTTTTAAATGCTAAGACCCTTCATAATCGCGAGGTGTGCAATCTCAGAGACTACTTTCTAAAGTCGAACGTGGATATGCATCGTGATGTAGTCAACGTAGATACCGGGCTAACCCCGCTCGGTTTGGCTAAAGAGAACTGGCGCAGGCCTACAATAGTTGGCACTGACAGCCGCAGGGAGGTATGGCAGAGTAAGGAGCTACATGGCAGGTTCTATCGGGCCCTCCACAGGCCCGAAGTAGACCTACTGGCATCCGTGTCCTGGCTACGTTTCAGTGACCTTTTTGGGGAAACTGAAGGTTTTGTCTGTGCAATTGCAGACGAAGTTATCAAGACGAATAACTACCGGAAGTATATCATGAGGGATGGCACAATTGACATTTGTCGAGCGTGTCACCAACCTGGTGAATCCCTCAGGCATATTACTTCCGGTTGTTCTCGTCTTGCTAACGGCGAGTACTTGCACAGACATAATCAAGTAGCCAGGATAATCCATCAGCGACTTGCTCTGAAATACAACCTTGTGGAAGTTGAGGTACCGTACTATAGGTATGTTCCTGAGCCAGTTCTAGAAAATAGTCATATCACATTGTACTGGGATCGATCTATCATCACTGATAGGACTGTTGTAGCTAACAAGCCTGACATTGTGGTGATAGACCGATCCAAACGCCGAGCATTGATTGTTGATGTCACCATTCCTCATGACGAGAATCTCGTGAAAGCTGAGAAAGATAAACAAGTTAAGTACTTGGACTTGGCTCACGAGGTTGTCGACATGTGGAATGTTGACTCAGCAATCATTGTACCGATAGTCGTATCAGTCAACGGACTGATAGCAAAGAGCCTCGACCAACATCTAAAGAGGCTCGGGTTGGATGGTTGGGTCAAGGGCCAGATGCAGAAGGCAGTACTCCTTGATACGGCGCGCATCGTGAGGAAGTTCCTTTCTCTGGAGCCCTAACCACCGGTAGCTTGGTCCCTGTACCCGATGCCGGTGGGGTACTATTTTTTATATTTTTAAATGGATTTTTTTTAATATGTATTTAAAAATATAATTTATAGGATTTATAAATGAATAAAGAGAATAATAATACTATATATATACTATTATTATTCTCTTTATTCCTTTAAAAATCTTATAAATTATATTTTTAAATACATATTTTAAAAAAAATCCATTTAAAAATATAAAAAATAGTATCCCACCGGCATCGGGTACAGGGACCAAGCTACCGGTGGTTAGGGCTCTAGAGAAAGGAACTTCCTCACGATGCGCGCCGTATCAAGGAGTACTGCCTTCTGCATCTGGCCCCTGACCCAACCATCCAACCCGAGCCTCTTCAGATGTTGGTCGAGGCTCTTTGCTATCAGTCCGTTGACTGATACGACTATCGGTACAATGATTGCTGAGTCAACATTCCACATGTCGACAACCTCGTGGGCCAAGTCCAAGTATTTAACTTGTTTATCTTTCTCAGCTTTCACGAGATTCTCGTCATGAGGAATGGTGACATCAACAATCAATGCTCGGCGTTCGGATCGGTCTATCACCACAATGTCAGGCTTGTTAGCTACAACAGTCCTATCAGTGATGATAGATCGATCCCAGTACAATGTGATATGGCTATTTTGTAGAACTGGCTCAGGAACATACTTATAGTACGGCACCTCAACTTCCACAAGGCTGTATTTCAGAGCAAGTCGCTGATGGATTATCCTGGCTACTTGATTATGTCTGTGCAAGTACTCGCCGTTAGCAAGACGAGAACAACCGGAAGTAATATGCCTGAGGGATTCACCAGGTTGGTGACACGCTCGACAAATGTCAATTGTGCCATCCCTCATGATATACTTCCGGTAGTTATTCGTCTTAATAACTTCGTCTGCAATTGCACAGACAAAACCTTCAGTTTCCCCAAAAAGGTCACTGAAACGTAGCCAGGACACAGACGCCAGTAGATCTACTTCGGGCCTGTGTAGGGCCCGATAGAACCTGCCATGTAGCTCCTTACTCTGCCATACCTCCCTGCGGCTGTCAGTGCTAACTATTGTAGGCCTGCGCCAGTTCTCTTTAGCCAAACCGAGCGGGGTGAGTCCGGTATCTACGTTGACTACATCACGATGCATGTCCACGTTCGACTTCAGAAAGTAGTCTCTGAGATTGCACACCTCGCGATTATGAAGGGTCTTAGCATTTAAAAAACCTCGACCCCCACATTTCCGCGGGATGTACAATCTCATGACTGACGACCGTGGGTGGTGCATTCGGAATGCAGTCAACTGAGTCCGGACTTTCCTATCGATGGTATCGAGTTCAGTCTGAGTCCACCTGAGTATGCCAAAAGAGTACATCAAGAGTGGCATGACCCAACTGTTACAGGCACGCACCTTGTTACCACCTGACAAAAGACTGTTGAGTACCTTTTTCAGGCGGCCAAAGAAACGTTCCTGTAACATTTGTTTCATGTCGACCTCATTGATGCATAACGCCTGTGACATACCCAAGTATTTATAGGTCTCAGTTACGAGGAGTGATCTTAGGTTAGTGGAATCAGAGAGTTGTATACCCTCCGACTCCACCACCCGCCCTCGCTTTACATGAATGACTGCACATTTGTCCACACCAAACGCCATTTTAATAGAGTTACTGAATGTTTCAGTTACCTTCAGTAAAGCTATTAATTGAGGATTGGTGTGGGCAAATAGCTTTAAGTCATCCATGTAAAAGAGGTGGGATACCATCTGACCCTCTCTTCGTAGCCTATAACCTAACCCTGAATTCACCAGTAAAGTACTAAGTGGATTCAGGGCTAAGCAGAACCAAAGGGGACTCAGACTATCCCCCTGAAAAATACCCCGCTCTATTGTTATTGGCACGCCGCCACCCAAAGCCCGACGACACCCTGGATAGAAAAGAACCGTCCTCCATTGCCCCATACACGACCTTAAGAAGGTACATAGAGTTGTATTCACTTTATACAACTCCAGCACCCTCAAAAGCCATGTATGTGGCACGGAGTCAAACGCTTTCTTGTAATCTATCCAGCATGCTGTCAGATCCTTACGATTGCGGCGAGCTTGTTGGCTAATAGCCATATCAATCAGGAGGAGCTCCTTAGTACCCCGGGCCCCATTCCTACATCCATTCTGAGAGGCACACATAATAGAATTATTGTTTATATGATTGTTAATCTTAGCTCTCAGGATGGATGTAAGAAGTTTATAGACCGTTGGTAGACATGTAATCGGTCTATAATTATTTGGCTCCAGAGTACTACCAGTTTTATGGAGCAGGTGAGTAACTCCTGTCGTCATAAAAGCTGGTAGCGTCCCAGATTCTATAGCGGATTGAAATTGTGAGGCCAAAACAACATGCGAACTCCGTAGCCACTTAAGCCAGAAATTGTGCAATCCATCCGGTCCCGGAGATTTCCAGTTAGACAACGAACGGACTGCACAATCTACATCAGTGGCATCAATGTAGATTTCCTATTATTATTATTATTATTGATACTATTTTTTATATTTTTAAATATATTTTGTATTTTTTTAGGATATATTTAAAAATGTAACTCATATGTAATATACTCAAATAAAGGAAATAATAATACTAATAACCCGCAGGGGCAGCTTGTGGCGAGCTGTTGGTGAGTGGCGACACCACGTACCCTGATTCTCCCGAGGGTTGGAATTTATTCCGCCCCCCCTCTTGTGTTTGCCTTTATTGGCCGGCCAAGAGTGGAGTCGCAAGAGCGGAATCTATGCTCCAGGTTGGAAGTGTAAAATGTCATAACGCCGCCCGGGGTCCTGCTGACGACTTCTGTATCGCGATCTTGCACCCCGCAGACTCACCTCTCGACAACCTTAGCCGCTCAACGGGTGTTGCTCCATGGCCGCACTATGCGTGGCTATTTTAATGGAGCCCATGTAATGAGTTGGCGAGTCACCACCTGCCTTTTTAACAATTTTGAGACTTATTGTCATGGCAGGCGTCCGTTAGTCTCTCCCCACAGCCCATTCACCAGTCCATCCAATACTCAACCCCATAGCCCATAATCTAGTTTCCATTATTCCAATAGTCTCTGCACCTGGCGGGGACCATCCCCGGGTGTATCATATTGTGCGCTCGGGGGTGGTATCCGCCATGTGTGTCTATCCCTAGCATATTAAACTCTCTTAAAAAGGCCTCTACGTCTTGGCTTCGGCCCGACGCACGCCTTCCAAAGGCCCGGGACTCCATAGTCCCGAGAGTCACGGAACAGAGAAACAAAATAATAATAATAATCTTTATTGACATTTAACTGTTGTACAAATTATTAAGGATTCGCTGACTCCTGCGCTGGTCGAAACTGTGTTGCAGGAGGCAGAATCTTCCCCTCCTATTTACTTGGACACAATTACAATTTTAATGTCAGTGAAGAACAATAGAAAAATAAACAACATATTTATTTTTAATCAATACACAGGGACTGTAAATATTATAATAAACAATTAACAAATTTTTAATTTGCATTTCATGCATAGCAGTATACATATTTAGGTATTACGAGTATTTAGAGATCTTTATTTTTATTCTTGAAAAACGATCAACAACATACTGAACTGCCAAAGTGAAATATTCTTATAATGAGTTTCCTAGTGCCATCAATTAACTTTTGAGTTATAGGTACCTATTAAAGTTAGTTTATTCCTGTTGGCACCCGTTGACGTTGGTAATGTCTTATTATAAGCTCACCAGTCGACACGACATGTTTTCAACAAGGGCCTTATCACTTTTTTGGAAGTATCACCACACTCGTGCCCTATTTGTTCGACCCTACTGGAATAATCCAGCAAGACAGGGAACCTTCCAGTGGCGAAGTGTCCATATAACCCGATTCCTACCGGCTTACCTTTGCAAAAACCCCTAAGCATTGTCTATTAATAAATTATAAATCAATGAAACCACATCTATTCATTACACAAAAATATAAAACAAAGAGTATTCTGTTACGTAAATCGCAATATAATAATTATTTACATACAATACATATTACACATATTTCTCATAACGCCATCTAGTTCTCAATTAAGGAAGGAAACCTCTTGTATGATTCTGTCTGAACGCGCGCGTAAGCCGGCTGCCAAAATCTGAATCTGTAACTCTTGTTTAATACGCAGTCGCACGCACACATGCGCAATTTTTCTTAGTAGTGTTCGTAGAAATATGTAGCGACATTAAGCCGCTGTTCAACGGGTTATGACAGAGAGAGAATATACGATAAGAATTTGCGAGAGCGAGAGAGCATTAATGTGAAGTTTGTTTTGTTTACATACACTGAAGTTGAGGCGAATGAGCGATGTAAACAATACAAATTCAATTGCTCACCACAATTTTGACATTCATTTTTGATTTCATCAATAATTATTATGTTATAAATAAGTTAGAATTCGCTTTTTTGTGTAAAGTAGTTATTACTAAGTATAATTTGTGCTTGTGTTGTGTAGTGTATTGACTGTTGTGCATTGATTGACATTATACTGTCGTAGTATCTACGTAATATTTTGGTAAGTAGTCGTTGTATTATATGCATTTGTAGTGTATTTTGCTGTTATAATGGCTGCGTTAATAGCATTAGATTGTTGTCTGACTGATTATTTGTTGTGTGAGAAAACATCTTTCTCGAAATTAAATTATGAAAATAAGAAACATTTAGTTCAGTTAGGCCGAGCCCGCCCGGTCATGAATATAGAATATAAACGGCGCAATGGATTTACGAAACATTTTAATATATCTCATTACGATAAATATAACTGGCTCACAGGCAGTTGTAAATGAAATAGAATGTATTGTTTTATTCTCAGATTCTAAGAGTATATGGAGTCATTTAGGATATAGTGACATAAACAATTTATCGAATTCATCAAAAAATCATGTTCAAACTGAGAAACATATCCGTAGTTGTATAGTTTTACATGAGTTCGGGACAACTAGAATCGAAACATTTTTCACGAATACCTATGAAGTACATAATCGAAAAGTAGATCGTAATAGAAATCTAATGAAACGGTTTATAGATACCTACAGTAATTTTTTTAGGTAAACAAGAGTTAGCTTTTCGCGGTCACGATGAAAGTTCAGGTTCTGATAACCGCGGGAATTATATCGAAACCTTATTATATTTAAGTAAATACGATTCAGTAATGGACTCACAATTAGAACAATGTTCTTTAATGCAAAATCCCGTATTTTCTGGTCTTTCTAGCGACATTCAAAACGATTTAATACATAGCATTGCATCCGTTTTAAGAGATCGTATTAGATTAGAGATAGATAAAGCTCAATTTGTATCGGTTATGATTGACGAAACACCTGACGTAAGCCATAGGGAGCAACTAACTGTAATATTTATATATTTAACTGAAACTGGCATTGAAGAACGATTTCTAGGATTTTACGACGTTAGTGGTAGTCGAACTGCTGAAGTCTTATTTTTTCAAATCCACTTTCATTACACTTGAAAGACACTGTTATAATAATCATCAGTGCTTACACGTATAGTAAATGTGGGTTGAAATTTCCTCAACCATTTGGACCTAAGCCTCGACCCATTCAGTCACAGCTTTTGAAAGGAGTACCTACACATTACAATCGGCCATGGTAAGGTTTTTCTTACGTTCGGCTTCCCTTTTAAAAAAATCCACCCTTCGCCACTGGAACCTTCTCGCCATTCCCATTTCCATTCCATCGAATTAATGAGGCAGGGCCAAGAGCTAGTGAAAAAGATCCACGTCCTAAAAGGGCCAGTGAGCCTACCCTACCATCCTACCTGCGAAGTAGTCCGTTGTTATGATTGTTCGTATTTTACGATACACATGGAAAAAAAAATTTCGCGATTGGGACTGAAGTGGCTTTTTTATATATATATATATATATATTTATATATATATATATATATAAATGCGAAAGTAACTCTGTCTGTCTGTCTCTCTGTCTGTCTATCTGTCTATCTGTCTGTCTGTCTGTATGTTACACTTTCACGCCTAAACCACTAAACCGATTTTGATGAAATTTGGTATAGGAATAGGTTAGACCTTGGGAAAGGACATAAGCTATGTTTGGTCGCGATAACCGACATCCACGTGGGCGGAGATGCGGGCAAAAGCTAGTTCACAATAAATTAAAGTTTTTTTGTGCTGATAGATACAAATCTTGCAGGAGTTGACAAACCTTGTGCTTTTATTAAATTTGACCAATGACATTAAACGTTCCCATTTCAAAATCATCATTTTATTTATTTCTTTAATGCTATGAGATTGTATGAGGCATATTGGTGACAATACAATCAATCCTGTCTGTGATGATAGATCTATACCAATAAAATGTAACAAGGCCATTTTCGAGAACTGGGTCGGGCACATACTTGTAGTATGGCACCCTCGAAATCTGTTAAGTATGATGCGGGACGAGTGAAACGGCAGATAGTTTTATGCACACTGTTTATTTGTTACTAAGAAAGCGGGGTCGCAGCCCACGCACACACGCATAGTACACACATATATAACCCTTCTTCCCATTATTTATAACATTTCAGAAATAGGGGGTGTAATCCACCCTAGGAATGCTCCGCAACAGTCTATCCGGACACCTCGATAGCGGATCCGCTAATGCCTCAGTCGTGGGCAATTGAACATTTGGTTCAACCCCATTCGGTTGAACATTTGGTTCAACCATTTCTTCTCTCACGGAGCGGGCTCTTGAGCGATGCCAGCTGAATCACTGCGACAGTCTAAGTCGTCAATTTCGCTATGGTGCGCTTGTTGCGGAACATAATGTTTTAAATAATTTACAACTGTCAACTTCAAATTAAAAGCAGATATAAAATCTCTGCCTAATAACGGTGGGCCGCCGTGACGTATAACAAATACGTTAAAGCTATGCGTGCGCTGCAAATAGGTTATAGGCAGCTGCAGGTATCCAACGCATTTTAATAAGTTGCCCGTATAACTATAAAAATTTCGCGCTGATTTTTGTAATGGTACATTTTTAAATAGTTTTTTATACAACTCTTCAGCAATGACTGTCACAGCTGATCCACTATCAATTTGAAATTGCATCTGTTGACCATTTATTGTAACAGTTTCTGTCATAAGTTCCCCCAGAGCCGAAACAATGTTAAATAGACACTCACCATCGTCCTAAATAACAAAATCACAAGATCGTATTTCAAGGTAAATTACTGATGTACAATGGTCCTGGGCCCTATGCAATAAACATTACAAGTCTACAATTATGTAGAAAAGTGACAGATTTGTGAAGTTTTATGACAAGCACTGTTTAATAAAACTCACAATTATGTAAAAAATTTACAAGTAAATGTATCACAAATATTACCCTTACAAGTGCTGTATAATAAAAGTTTACATATTTATGTAAAAACGTCTGACAAGTTACATAAAAATATAAATACTACAGTCCATCAAATCTAAGAGGTACCGTTTGACGTTTCATATTTTTCAAACCGAAACAACTTTGTTCATACGTACATTATTCAGTTTCGATAACCTTTTTCATAAAACCATGAATTTAGAAAGATTTCATTATTGTATCTAAAAATGTACAATTCTTAATATCTAAATGTAATTGAAAACTTTCAAACAAAGCAAAATAACACATATTTACACAGTAAATTATTTCTAATAGTTATATTCTTGACCTCATTACAAAGTTACGTAGTTAGGTCACTGCACGTAGTGTTGCGACTCTTCGGATACACTTGTATGCAAAAAAATCGTTTACATATACGAAAAATCGAATGTATTATTTACAAATTACACTTGACAACCAAACAAATATTTTTTCATGTGAATGGGATTTATCTCACATATTACGATTACATAACTAAATAGTTATGTAATCGTAAAATATGAGATAAAACCCATTCACCAAAAATACGTATTTATAAATCAAATATATTTGCTTCTTTAAAAAGTTGTCGAAAGCGATTTGTCGATTTTTGATTTTCGCGCCCAAATAAGTCGGGGTTTCTCGCGCTAACGCTGTCGAAATAGTAAATGGAGTCAGGGATAGTGTTTTTTACATTTATTTTTGTGTATGATAGTATGGGTTTGCATATTACAGAGAAATAAACAAATTTTTAACAAGCACATCCATTGATTTTACAATTACAATTTTTTCTTCTAAGTCTTATTTCTACGTCTAAAACTAATAAAAATAAGGTATGTAGAACCCATTCACAAAAATGTTGTTGCCTGATGTTATAAATTAACGACGTTACTGCGCGACCGCATAATGCACTGAATACACAGATACCCTAAAATAAATTAATTTAATTATTTTTAGGTCAATAGGCAAAATCGCAGGTGTCCAAGTCTCTACAATTTTTTTTTTCTGGCAACACTGCCAACTACAAGCGCACGCGGTCCGCTCGGTCGGTTCGGCGTCAGCAGTCTCTCGCCATCTTGGAAGCTGACTGTGCGCGTACTTGCTTTCTCGTTTGTGTTTTACAATTTGTGACTTGGCTATTACTTTTCTGGACTGATCATTCTTTATCCGTTTACCTTGGCAATATTTATACTGGACTCCGAACTAAGCAAGTGTTTATTAATAATGTCGAAAAGAGGACGTACTTTGAACAGCCAGGCTCGTGAATTGGTGGTGAAATTACACGAGTATTTTGAGCGTGAATCTCAAAATGGTGGACTTCTACTGCCAGTTACACAAGTTCGGGATCGCGTCGGTGAAGCTCTCGGTATTGGTAGCCGCACCGTTGGCAAAATATTAAGTGAAAAATATGGGCCTTCGGGGAGTGACAGTAACGTACTTCACACACCGAAAAAACGAAAAAGAAATAAACCTGTGACAGGCATCGATGAATTCGATAGTCATGCTATTAGAAACCATATATACGGGTATTTTACAAGAGGCGAATTTCCAACATTGGCAAAGTTATGTGCAACTTTAAAAGATGCCGGGCTGTATAAGGGAAGCATAGAGTCGTTGAGAACGGTAATAACAGGAATTGGCTTCAGATACAAAAAAGTTGACAAACGAAAAATTGTTATGGAGCGACATGACATAATTATGCAGCGAATAACATTCCTGCGCGAAGTTAAACAAATTATAAACAGATTTGGTGGCATGGCTGCAAAGAAAAGGAGTGGATGCCGACATGTCACTATTAAAAGCTGAATTATTACAGTTAGTGAAATTGCATAAACCACCAAAACCGACATATGTAATTGACCAATTGGCCGAAGAGCACGGGCACAAAGTCATACGACTTCCTCCGTACCATTGCCAATATAATGCCATTGAACTGATTTGGGCCCAAGTTAAAGGTAATATTTTATAATATTATAATAATAACACGAGTACTTCTAACATTTATAATTTAAACAATGGTTTTCGTCTGCTATCAAATAGTTACATTATTGTTTTACAGGTTATGCAGCAAGACACAACACAAAACCACCCTTCAGTGTCAAGAAAATGGAAGGTTTATTAAAGGAAGCATGTGCCCAAGTTACACAGGAAGATTGGAGTAAAGTAGTACAAAAAACAAAGAAAATAATAATGGACGACTTCGAAAGAGACGTACACTTTGATAATGTAATGGACAATCAACTGGTCATTAATTTAAATGACGATGATGACGAAGACGACGATACTAGTACTAGTAGTGAATAAAAAAATATCCTAAACATTTCTTTTATTTAATTATAACAATTGATTTCTTAAAATTCGGATATTATAGTAATCGATCTCTTAAAGTTCGGATATTATAGTAATCGATTTTTTCATCCCATCCCTATCATTCAATTGTCAGAACTGTCAAACGGTACTTCTTAGATTTGACGGACTGTATGTACGTATACTACGTATGTAAAGGTTTCTGAGAGAAGTAGGTGAATGAATTTCGAATTTGCTGGGTTCAAGGCCCTGTTCAAATAATGCTTCAAGCTGTAAATTGGAATTATACTTTACAACTTGCCAGTCTACAAATTTTTGTTCAATAAAGAATACAAATTTCAATTTTACCATGACAGAAAACCTACAAATTTGTGGAATTGTAACATATAACTGTCTAATAATCAATAATTCTTTACCAGTGACAATTTACATATTTGTAGGGAAAATTGTTTTAATGAACGCACACTTTTAATTACAAGTCTACATATTATGTAAATTGTAGAAAAATCTTGACAGGTGACCTCACCCTATGTCAGCATTTTACAATTTTGAATTTCAACTTAAAAAATGAAGTAATTCAATTGTTATATTTATTAGAAACATTCCAATTAATAGCCGTTAAAGTAGAGATTGTAATGAGGACGAATAAACTGGGTTTCCGTAAGTAATTCATCCTTCAAGCAACGGTGCACATTCCGCGAATTTTTTTTGAACCCTACTCTACCCGAGTATGGTTCAAGAAAATAAACATAGCTCTCTACTGACATTTTTTTACTGGCTCAGCCTCGGTTACGGAAAGCATGCAACTAGTATGTTTTACAAACATAAGAAAGGAAATAAAGAAAATATTCATAGGCACTCAAGTTCATGGGGCCCCATACGCCCACGGAACACCTAAAACTGACAGTCAACAGGATTCTCTGAATCCGTTATACATATATACCCACGAAGTCTGTGTACTCCGTCTCCCTTCCATCGTTTGGTCATATTGGGTTTTATGATGAAAAAGTTATTGTTTTTTTCATATATTCCATTTTTTAACCCCCGACCCAAAAACGAACAGTGTTCCTCAAGTTTGGAGGTATTCCTCGAAGCGCCACCGTTTTGAGGCGCACCTAATGAGGCGCACCATTTTTATTCTTCGGAGCGCACCAATTTAGTAGCGCTCCCGAGAACAATTAAAAATATTAACTTTTTATTCTTCGAAGCGCACCAATGATTATTAACTTTCGAATAGAGATAGGATACTAACTGAAACTATCGATATAAGTAAAATAGGTACGTTATGAGGTATTGAGTTATCAGGGCGTAATTTTCGAGAACAATATCGTTGCATGGATGGCAACCATGGAACTAAAAGTGAATTTGTCAATATGTGTTTTCAAATATCTATTGTTAAGTTATGTCAAAGTGCTATCCTTATTTAATACAAACTGGGGTTAAAATTTCAGGATTATTATGTAATTCATAATCTGGAGCTGGAATTCAGCCAATATTTAAAGCATTTTGTAAAGCTTCTAATAATATTCAATTATCACGACCGCGACAAATGGCCATGTGTAGGTATGTTATGTTGTTTATGTTGTGCAGTGATCTGGTGTGTATAAAAAATACTTTTAATTAAGTGATAGGCAATAACTATGTAGGCAACCAAGCACCGAACACGCCACGATTGTGGCGGTAGGATCCGTCACAGACGAATGGCTGGAGAGGCGCCACGGTAGCCTCTTCTACCAGCTGCCGCAGGTCCACACTGGACATGGCTGTTTCAGTAAGTATCTGCATCGTATAAGCCGATAGCCGATACCCGAATGCCACCATAGGCGGGGCTGCTCCGAATACACATCGCTTCACAAGCTGGTAGAACGTTCAGAGAGGATAGAGCTGTGCCGCGGTCTCCAAGCAGCCGTTAGAGCGGAAAGCTACACGCTGCAAACCCTGGTACTGGTCATGGTCGGCAGCGTGAGTGTGAGGAATGCTGCCGCCTTCTTTTGTGTGGCAGTCATTATTCTAGTATAAGAGAAGCAGCGAAAATGGAATGGGGGGATCTAGCTGACTCTCATGTTATATATATATAAAAAACTATCTCCATCCTCGATGAGCTATGGCTTGAGAGTTATAGTTGGGGCTAGCCGTCACCCTAAAAGAAGCAGGCCCATGATGGAGGCGCTTCGTATATTCATACGCGCCTCTCTATAGGAGGTGTGATTTTCATTCCTAAGAACACCTCGAGGTCGCCATTATTAGAGGCCAAGGTCGGCCAGGTTCTCTGGAATATCCTTAACAGAACGTATCAGATACTCCAGTCACACCGACGGAACAACATGCGGCTATAGTCGGTGTGAGTCTGACATATTCACCTAACTGATACGATTCGGCGGGTTCCGTTCACAAAAAATATTTCTCTTGAAGACTATTGTGGTACAGTCAGCATCACATCGATCTTGATGAAATAAGTAGGTACTCAAAATGATCTTACTGCCTTGAATGAAAAGCTTATAGTATTTATTATGCTCACTTTTATATCTCCGAGACATTGCCTTTAGCTTAACATCAGGCGAGGTGAAGTCAAATTGACGTGTCCTAGATAAAAAAAAATCTAAATAAAACGGGGAAAAATGAAGCGCTCAAGGGGGACTTGAACCCACGACCTTTAAAAATCAATGTTTGCAAATGGTTGAAAAATCATTCATTGGTTCCAACAGTTCGTAAAAAGTTGGTAGATGGTTCCACCGTCGCCCTTATAGTCGGATAAAAAGATAAGGGAAATTTGAAGTGATTCAGGTGTGGTTTAATAGCTCAGTTGGAAGAGCATTCCCATGTAAGGGAAAGGTATTCGAATTTAATGCCTTGATTTTCCCCTCTTGCTAACTAGCTTTTCGCCTGCAGCTCCAAAAGTCTTTATTAGGTAACGTACCGCTACGATGGGACCCTGAACCTGGGAACAGGAAGACAGATGGACAGTGGAGTCTGTGTAATAGGTCGGCCTTATTGCTAAGATTCCACTATCCATCTGTCTGTTTGTCTGTCACCAGGTTGTATCTCATGAAAGCATTGCTGACAGCCTTGGAGATCAGTTTAGGTGAAGGGTGCAACGGGCGTTGATTTGGCCATACTCCGGGTAGTTTTACGGCCGGTATCAGAAGCATGATTGCACGCGCTGCCTTCGCCTCACTTGGGCACTTTACTGATTGGCAAATTTCTGCGGGTGGTGGTGGCCTTCCGCTTCCGCTTGAGAACTTGGTGTTCCATGATGAGATAGAACGGCCGATGGACGACAACGATATATTTAGTAGCAACCCATGAATGTACCCATTACTTTTGAAAACTTTTGGGAAATAATTTCCTTTCATTCAAGAGAGATAGGGAACTATTGTGAAGTTTGAATGAATTTTAAAGCAACCAACTATTGAAATCAAATACATGGAGAAAAATGAATCTGTTCGGGCGGGACTTGAACCCGCGATCTTTGCCTGGCAGGAGAAATGCCTTAAAGACGGATAAAAATAGAAGGGAAATTTGAATCACATCGGGCGTGTCTCGGTAGCCGCGTTGGTTAAGGCATTCTCCCTGTAAGGGAAAGATCGCGGGTTCGAGTCCCGCCCGAGAAGCTTCATTTTTTCCCCTTGTATTCGATATGTACAGTCAGTGTCAACAGCAAATCAAACTGTTTTATTGATTTAAATTGTATTACTGTCCGAACTAAAGGTGTTTACCAAATATCTGAACAATCGGTCAACAGGAAGAGGGGAAAATCAAGGCATTAAATTCGAATATCTTTCCCTTACAGGGGGAATGCTCTTCCAACTGAGCTATTAAGTCACACCTGAATCACTTCAAATTTCCCTTATCTTTATATCCGTCTATAAGGGCGACGCGGGACGGTGGAACCATCTACCAATTCTACGAACTGTTGGAACCAATGAATGATTTTTCAACCATTTGCAAATATTGATTTTTAAAGGTCGTGGGTTCAAGTCCCACTTGAGCGCTTCATTTTTTCCTGATGTATTTCGAATTTCAAAGTTAGCATAATAAATGCTATAAAAATTTCATACAAATATTTGGGCGGAGTCCTCAAAAATCAATGTTTAAAAATGGTTGACAAATCATTCATTGGTTCCAACAGTTCCTAAGAAAGTTGGTAGATGGCTCCACCATCTCCCCCTTATAGACGGATATAAAGAGATGGGAAATTTGAAGGGATTCAGGTGTAGCTCAATAGCTCAGTTGGAAGAGCATTCCCCCTGATGGGCAAGGTCGTGAGTTCAAGTCCCACTTGAGCGCTTCATTGTTTCCCGTTTTATTTCGATTTTATTTTATCTAGGACACGTCAATTTGACTTCACCTCGCCTGATGTTAAGCAAAAGCAAAGTCTCGGAGATATAAAAGTTAGCATAATGAATGCTATAAAATTTTCATTCAAGGCAGTAAGATCATTTTGGGTACCTACTTTTTTCATCAAGATCGATATTTTTTGTGAACGGAACCCGCGGAATCGTATCAGTTAGGTGAATATGTCAGACTCACACCGACTATAACCACATGTTGTTCCGTCGGTGTGGCTGGAGGAGTATCTGATACGTTCTGTCAAGGATATTCCAGAGAACCTGGGCGACCTTGGCCACTAATAATGGCGGCCTCGAGTTGTTCTGGGGATGAAAATAACATCTCCTATAGAGAGGCGCGTATGAATATACGAAGCGCCTCCATCATGGGCCTGTTTCTTTTATGGTGACGGCTAGCCCCAACTATAACTCGGTTTTGTATATAAATCATGAGACATGAGAGTGCTAGATCACCCTCATTCCATTTTCGCTGCTTCTCTTATACTAATGACTGCCACACAAAAGAAGGCGGCAGCATTCCTCACACTCACGCTGCCGACCATGACCAGTCCCAGGGTTTGCAGCGTTAACGGCTGCTTGGAGGCCGCGGCACAGCTCTATCCTCTCTGAACGTTCTACCAGCTGGTGAAGCGACGTGTCTGTGGAGCAGCCCCGGCATTGGTGGCATTCGGGTATCGGCTATCGGCTTATACGATGCAGATACTTACTGAACGGTCCAAAATGCGCGTCTGCTGCGTGGACCGCAGCGTGCAATGGCCAGCAGGGCCATTAGGGGGTACCGCACGATATCCTTCGAGGCGGCGAGACTCCTTGCCGGATCCCTACCATGGAACCTGGATGCGGGAGCCCTTTCGATGCTATATCGGTATTGAAAGGAGGCGCGGGAGCGGGGACGGGAACCCGAGCCTGAAGAAATTCGGGCCGTGAGGTCTCAGCGCATGGTAGCGTAATGGGAGCTACGACTTGGGCGACCAAGCGCAGGGCACGCCGTAATAGCGGCGGTAAGACCCATCATGGAGGAGTGGCTAGAGAGGCCACACGGCAGCCTCTCGTACCGGCTGACGTAGGTGATTACCGGACACGGGTGTTTCGGGAGTTACCTGTGTCAGATCCGGAAGGAGCCAACGTCCGAGTGCCATCACTGTGATGCCAGCGAGGACACAGAGCTGCACACGCTGACCGAGTGCCCGGCGAGGGACACGCCGAGGCGGGTCCTAGTGGCGGCGCTGGGGGTGGGAGTCCTCACACTCGTCACATTGCTCACAGCGATGGTACGATGCGCGAACGCTTGGGGTGCGGCCGCCTCCTTCTGCGAGCAAGTAATGCTCGAGAAGGAGGCGGCCGGTCGGGTCTGAACCAGACTCCGGGCCCGGGAAGCCGAAGGCGAATCGGACGTCGGAGGTCGCAGAACGACCTCCCTCCTCCATGAGCGCTGGCCTGGGGGTGACCGCTGGAGCCGCCTGTCACCCTAGCAGAAGCAGGCCGCGGCGGCGGCGCAAAGTGCGCCTCCCCGTAACCGGGGCTAAATGAGGACATTGTGTTCCCCAAAACCCGAAGGGGGCCATCTTGAAAGAGATGGTCCTGGGTCTGTCGGGATGCGAGAGATATGCTTTTGGCAATCTCACCTCCGGCAACCAAGGACCCAAGACGGCGTGCGTTTTAGTCGGTTCGAGTCCGACATAACCACCTCCACCGGCTCCGTGGGGGTGGTATCCGCAGGGATTTATCGCACGATAAAAAAAAAATACTGAAGCAGCCATGTCCAGTGTGGACCTGCGGCAGCTGGTAGAAGAGGCTACCGTGGCTCCTCTCCAGCCATTCGTCTGTGACGGATCCTACCGCCACAATTGTGGCGTGTTCGGTGCTTGGTTGCCAACATAGTTATTGCCTATCACTTAATTAAAAGTATTTTTTATACACACCAGATCACTGCACAACATAAACAACATAACATACCTACACATGGCCATTTGTCGCGGTCGTGATAATTGAATATTATTAGAAGCTTTACAAAATGCTTTAAATATTGGCTGAATTCCAGCTCCAGATTATGAATTACCTAATAATCCTGAAATTTTAACCCCAGTGTGTATTAAATAAGAGTAGCACTTTGACATGACTTTTACAATAGATATTTGAAAACACATATTGACAAATTCACTTTTAGTTCCATGGTTGCCATCCATGCAACGATATTGTTCTCGAAAATTACGCCCTGATAACTCAATACCTCATAACGTATTTTACTTATATCGATAGTTTCAGTTAGTATCCTATCTCTATTCGAAAGTTAATAATCATTGGTGCGCTTCGAAGAATAAAAAGTTAATATTTTTAATTGTTCTCGGGAGCGCTACTAAATGGTGCGCTTCGAAGAATAAAAATGGTGCGCCTCATTAGGTGCGCCTCAAAACGGTGGCGCTTCGAGGAATACCTCTAAGTTTGACGTGTCTGTGTGTGTATCTCTCTGTGGCATCGTGTTTCCTAAACGGATGAACCGAATTTGGTTTTTTTTTGTTTAAATGGTGTATTAGACGGGAGTGTTTTTAGCTGTTATAAAAAATCGGCTGCCGCCACGACATGTTGCAATACTTATAAGCTTTTAGCTTACCTACCATCAGGCGAGGTGAAGTCAAATTGACGTGTACTTTATATAAAAAAAATTTCTTCACAACTCCCTCAATATGGGTATCAAATGAAAAGGCTTCACTAGTAGAATACTACAAATATGAAAATTTTCAAATCCTAGATGGCTGCCACTAAAATTAGTGAATTTCATTTTTTTTAACTGTATCACTTAATATTATCTTCCACAACACTGAATACTTGTGAAGTTCTGACACATGTCAGAATCGTTTTACAAATTATTATGACTTGCAACGTCACTTGCAGAAAGAAAATGTTTATTGAACAGGAATTATGTAAAATAGTAGTAACAATTCTACAATTATGTAGATTTCCACCATGGTAAATTTGTAACATATATTCTTTATTGAATATAAACTTGTAGAATTGTAACCTGTAAAGTACAATTTGTAGATTACAAATTGTAAGTTTTATTAAATAGGGCCGTTGTGACTTGGGCCTGTACAAATACTCTAGGACGAAAACAACGGCACATAATGTATCTAAATGAATCTCCAGGGCGGTGGTATGCCCAACAAATGTCCATAGTACCGTCAAAATTATTATGACGAATAACTATCAAAAACATATTCTGAAATATTTTTGATAGTTATTCGTCATAATAATTTTATTCATAGCGCAAGTGTATGGATTGCAAGAGAATTTAGCATTTATCTCGGTCTATGTTGAGCTTACATAGGAACAATTATATATTAAAAACCAACTAAAACAACTGTAGAAACCAAATTAAAGTAAACCTAAAATGCGTCAAGCTCTACTAAATATACAATAATATCCATAAAAAAAATTACAACTAGGCATTATTTCATGATTATCATTACATCAAGTGGCAAAGAATAAAAATCTATGTAAAAGTATCAAAATGATACAAGCCAAATTATTGGTCTGAAAACTTGAAACAATAAAATATTTGACATTTCGGTGTTTATCAACGTCAAACTTTGTGAACTTTGTATGCAGGTCAGACTTGTGCGCATGCGCGTCTTATGTCTTTTTAAATAAAATAATTTAAATAAAAACTCATAAACGAGTTTTATCTCTGTGAGGTCGTCGAATTTGACGTGATGACATCAACATTGTCATATGAAAATCGTAATTCTTTTTTCAAAATCGTGCCATGAGATCCTGTTAGACCTATATCTACCCTTGGAGAGCAACCTGTTCTTGATAGATGGATATATCTTAGCCAGGTTGAAGACAGTAGGTTCGTAGTCCGTCAACCGAAAGGTAAAAGAAACAGTGAACCCCTGTAACGCGATGTCAGAACCGTACAGGTTGGAGTGCGGGGTGAGGCAGAGGGGGATAAGCTCACCAACGCTCTTCAACCTGTACGTGAACGAGCTTATTGAGACACTTAGCAGGGAACGCGTGGGGTGTCACATAGATGGCATATGTCTTAATAATATAAGGTACGCAGATGACATGACCTTGTTAAGTTCGTCGATATGTGGCCTAAGGCGACTGATGACGATTTGTGAAAATCATGCGGAGTCACATGATCTACTGTATAATGGGAAGAAAAGCGAAATCATGGTCCTTGGGGCCGGCGGAAAGTGTCCAGATATACCTCAAGTAATTTTGAATGGAGTACCACTCAATAGAGTGTACAAATTTAAATATCTGGGACATGTACTGACTGCCGACCTCGGGGATGATGAAGACGTTGAAAGGGAGCGAAGGGCACTGTCGGTAAGGGCCAACATGATCGCTCGCAGGTATGCACAGTGTTCCACTAATGTTAAAATTACTTTATTCCGCGCATATTGCACATCTTTCTACACGTGCAACCTGTGGGCCGGCTACACCAAAAAGTCGTACAGTGCCCTTCGAATCCAATATAATAATGCGTTCCGGGTGTTGATGGGGCTGCCTCGGTATTGCAGCGCATCAGGGATGTTTGCAGAGGCACGTATCGACTGCTTTTATACGCTCATGCGAAAACGATGCGCGTCCCTGGTGCGTCGTGTGCGGGTCAGACCCAACAGCATCTTGGCGTGTATAGCCAGTAGATTCGACTGTACATTAAGTCAATCACTGCTGCAGGCTCTCCACATCTCTGTTGAGCCTGCACTGGTGATTGATAATATACCTAGTTAAAAACCTTTCCACTCACAATTTTGTTCAATACATGCATAATATCGACATTCGAAAGCCTCTGTGGCGTGGCGGTAGTGCACGCGACTGCCACGCAGGAGGCGCGGGTTCGATTCCCACTCAGTGCAAATATTTGTATGCATGAATATGGCTATTTGCATTGGTCTGGGTGTTTCTATGTATAATATGTATGTATTTACAAAAAAAAAAGTATATTTACAGGTATTATAAATATACTTCTTTTAAGTATGTGTATTATAAGTATGTTTATCCGTATTCTAGATTCCATAACACAAGAGTAAGCTTTTATAGCTTGTGTTATGACCCATAGGTGTAGATGGCGTTGTGTGGAGTGTTGTGGAATATTTATTTTATTTAATACTACTAATATAGATTAAGAAAATTGTTACTAACCTAAAAAGAAAATGAGTCTGTGGTACTTTAATAAACAATTTAATTAATTAATTAATAATAATACAATTTAAATCAATCTCTTAACCCCAGATCATTTGACCTACACACGAACCCATATTTGCACCCTTTCTTCGATCGTCGTGATTGATTAAAGCAACTTAGTATAACTTAATATGCCAAAAGGAGGGTTATGATTTTGACAGGCTATGTATGTATGTATGTATGTATGTATGTTCATTTGTTCCCTCATAGCTCCTCAACTACTTATTAGAACTAGACATATGAGGTATCGTTACAAGCGGCTTTATCGTCCGATGGTTATAGGCTATATGACGTGTCACTCAATCTTGTGTGGCGCCCTCTAGCGCTCATAAGATACTGGGTTAAAAAATAAATTTGAGAGAGAGAGTAGGAATACAACCCGCTAGAAATAGTTTTCCTATGTGTAGGTACTATTCGCGTAAACTTTCGACAAAATCAAAAATATTGTATCGTAGGTATAAAACCGTTTGAGATGATGCTTCTTCATCGAGTCGATTGTCATATAAACTTGAAAAGGTCACTTATTGGTACCCTTCCATCCTCAGCCCCTCCACCTGTACTAGCGACGACCTATGTAGAGCAACAGAAACGCTGTTACTGTGGCCAATTTCTAGGCCAACAAAATTTAAATAAAATTTCAAAAAATCTGGGCACTAAACCCAGTTCCAGCCATTGACACGAATAAGAAGAAGAATCTACAAAGGAAATTCAAAAGTTAAGTTATTGTTGGACAGGGTATATTCGTTCAATTTTAATTTCACAAAACAATGGTAATGTAAATGTTCCTTAGAAATAGCCCTTCTATTCGAAAAGCTTCACTTTGTTCCTCTTTATAGGTCTGTCCAAACTTATGCGGTATTCGCTGCCGTCTACAGAAAACCGAGTGGGTATCCAGTAATATTACTGTTCACACCAAAGCGAATTTCGCTATCCTTTTGGGTAGAATACCGCGTGGGACGCGGTACGCGCTCAGGAAGTTTTCGCTAGTTAGTAATTTCTGTATCGCCAAAAAATATACACGTCAGTCAAGTTATAATTTTATGCAGAGCATCTGACTTTAGTGACGGAGAGCGATGAAGAGGAAGTTTTACTTTTACTAGCCACCAAACTTACCACCTATGTTACATTTTTCTCCTTTCTCATCCCATATTTTTTTAATTATTAATTTTAAATATATATTTTTTTATATTTTTTTATATTCCGGATGTATCATGTGTTCATGTCATATAAAACTGTATTGCACTTCCTTTTGGTGATGCCATATTGCGAACGTGTCATTTCGCTAAGGAATGTCGTGCGTACTAACTGTTGTCATGTCAACCCAGCTTCCTGAGGGAGGGACGGGATGCATGCCGCTGCTCCCACGCCACAATTTCGCTTGATGGGCGAAACAGATTCCACCAGTCGGGTGGAATCTGTTTCGCCCATCAAGCGAAATTTACCTGCGGTACTATGGTACCAACGATTCCGCTCTAGCCGCGGAACTTCATACTATTGAATTTCACAGCATTAATTATGCTAACTATACAAATCGAATGCATAGGGAAAAATAATTCTTCTCGGGCGGGACTCAAACCCGCAGTCTTTCCCTTACAGGGGGAACGCCTTGACCAATTCGGTTACCGAAAGAAGGTCGCCATCATTGTTAACATAGTTGCTATATAATATATGAGAATAATTCACCCAACCGCTTGGTTTTAGAAGGTACATTCTGCACTGTACATCTAAGCCCTGCACGTGTTGTCCTGTGTAGGAAAGGAGAGGGTAGTACTAGCTCATCAGGACATTCACCATGGTAGAGACGGTAAAATACTGGCAAAGACGCAACATCTTTACGCATCTGCAAAGGCTCAAGGGTGTTCGTGACCTAACGATTCCCTAATAATGCGGACCGCACGTCGCTGCAACCTGTCGAGAACATCTAGTGAGTACTTTGCGGAGCCATCCCAGAGATGCGAGCAGTATTCCACGGAGGAACGAATTTGGGTCTTGTAGAAAAGACACTGTTGCTCCGGAGTGACAAACCTCTCACTCTAACTTTTAAACTCTCGCTTTCCATGATATACAAAAACAATAAAGGGAATTAACGCGATCATGGTATAGGTACATACGTAATGTATCTTCGATTTGCCTGACGTCTCACTCTGTTCAGGACACATAGTTTGCGAGAGGCTGTTTTGATTATTCTTTCTATCATCTACCAATTCTAATAGGCTTCCGTCCGTAGCTCGAGTAACTACAAGTTTTGCTGCGCGGTGTTCCTACCTATTAGGATTACGACAATAATTTAAAACGACCCATGAAACTTCACCGTTACCTACCTACTAAAACTCCGTGGCTGGCGTGAACAACTTGACATCTCGATTTGTATGATTTTCTTTTTATTAGCTTAATACGTTCCCAACGGTATGAATTTATATATAAAAAAATTACAGCTGAAAATGTACATAATTTTTTTTGTAATCACACTTGGTAGTATGTTGACATCTCGCATTTTATCGTCTCTAATTTGATACATCTACATGCCTAGTTATCGATTATTATTTTTTTGTGAACGAAGTTTGATAAGTGGTCATATCAAGATATACTTAGCTACCAGGATAATGTCGGTTTCTGGATATCTCCACTTACACACTTATGACTCGCTGAAAAAATTAGAGATTAAAAATGACAAATTAAGATATTATATTATGTCAAACTGAATATTATGTTTGAATTCTGACATAATGAGATATCAAGTTATAGACGGCCGTCATCCTCAAATTAAATCATGATAAGTTAAGATGTCAAGTTATGAACAGGTTGAATATTTCTGTTCAATACGTGACATATCGAGATGTCCAGTTATGAAAAGAAACCAACATGAGAATCACGTCGTAGTCGATGTCACCAGAAACGTGAAGTACAGATCCCGGGTACATAACCTGATCCGTGCGCTCGACCAAGTCATCGCCTATGCGGACAGGTGTGGGATCTGTTGAGTTTAATGCCAAGTATTCTGTCTTCGCCGCATTTAGCTTCAGATCGCCGTTCTCAAGCGCCTCCTTTCACACTTTCACACGTCGTTGCACCAATCTGTTCCTGTCTGCGTCCATCAACGCAATGTCATCAGCATACATATGCAACCATGGAGGCTGCTCATGTGAGTCTCTGATGCTGTCTGACAAAACGTCTAATACCAAGCTGAACAGGTAGGGACTCAGTACGGATCCTTGGTGTACCCCGACGGTGATGGGGAAGGTTTTCGTGTCGCCAACAGCGCGGTCCGAACTACGGAACCGGAATCTTGGTACGTGTCTCGGATGGTGTCGATGTAAGCCTCTGGGACTCCTTTGGACCGCACACAGTCGAAGGCCTTCTGCATGTCTAGGAATATACAGTGCAGGGGCGTGTTCCTCGCCCTGTATCTCTCCGTGACGATCCTTAGGGCGAACGCCGGATCCATAGTCCTGTGTCCGGGGTGAAACCCATACTGACACTCCGAGAGGATCGGACTCCTCCTCGGAGACTCTCCTGTCGGATCCGGGAATAGATTATCCGCTCGTAAAGCTGCATGGTGTGGGACATTATCTTTATACCTCGGTAACTACCACACTCCTGCACCGATCCCTTGCCCTTGAAGACTGGTGTAATGACACTCATTTTTTTTTTTTTTTTCCGTGCGGAAGTCCCCTCGGATACCCCCCCTGCCGGAGCCGGGAGGGGAGGTTATGTCGGACTCGAACCGACTAAAACCGCACGCCGACTGTGGGTCTTGGTGCTAGGCCGGAGGTGAGGTTGTCAAAGACATATCCCTCGCACCCCGGCTGACCCAGGACCATCCCTTACGGTCTGGCCCTCCTCAGGAGGGGGGACAACGGTGTCCCCAACTCGCCCCCGGAATGGGGAGGCGCGCTATTCAGCACGCCGCCGCCGTGGCCTGCTTCTGCTGGGGTGACAGGCGGCTCCACCCGTCACCCCCAGGCCCGCGCTCATGGGGGACGGAGGTCAGTCAGTGCCCTCCGACGCCCGAGTTGCCTGCGCGCGCGGGCGGCGCGATCCGCGAGTCTTTCTCGCTCGCGCCGCCTCTCCCGCGGTGTAATGACACTCAGCCTCTACTGGTTTGGGTTTTTACCGGTGAGGAGGACACGGCTTTAAAGGTTAGCGAGGATGCCCAAACCACGGGCACCCATTGCCTTCCAAGCCTAGATGGGGACTCCATCGGGTCCGACAGCTTTCCGGTTCTTCATGCGACGAATGGCAGTCTAGACTTCAGCAGGCGTTATCGGTGTCACTAGTCCTTGATTTGGACGGAGGTCTGGTGGCTGCACCTCTTTGTGCTGCTTATTCAGCAGATCGTGGAAGTATGAGCGACATCTCTCCTTCACCGCGACTTCCTCGTACAACAGATTGCCCCCAGGGTGTTTGATGCAGCGCACTTGGTTATAGCCTGCGCTGCTTTGCCGCCCTGGAGCGCGCCAACTTATAGATGAGCTTTGGCACTTTAGACGATGCCAACTTGTTGTATAGCGATTGCAAGTGGTCTCGTCTGGCCCTGGCTGCGGCTCTCCTAGTGGCGCGTTTAGCCTGTTTGTACTCGTCGTGGTCTTCGGGAGATTTGGACGCTTGCCACTTTTTAAAGAGGGCTTTCTTCACCCTGTTCTCCTTCTGGACTGTGTCGTTCCACCACCAGGTGTCCTTGTCACACTTGCGTCCACCCTTAGACGTGCCGAGTACTGCCTTCCCCGCATCAGGGATAGCTGCCTGAATCTTGTCCCAGCAATCTTGCACGGGTTCGTCTACAGCATTAGCGCACTTATCACCGATAGCTGAGACGAAACTCTGGGACTTAGCTTCATCAAGCAGCCACCACTTGATTCTGCGTTGGCCACGCTCAAATCGTTTGCCTTTGGGTTTTACGCGGAGGTCCATGACAAGGCGACTGTGTTGTGTAGTGAGACTCTCCCCGGGTTTAACCTTGCAGTTGGCTACCCTACTGATGCTGTGCCTCCTAGTGAGTAGGAAATCGATTTGGGTAGCGCGCCTCCCACTCCTGTAGGTGATAAGATGTTCGGGCTTCTTTTTGAAGTACGTGTTCACGATGGCAAGATCGGCAGCCGCACACGTTCTGAGGATATGCTCACCCTCTGGGTTACGGCTACCGTATTCATAACTACCGTAGACACGCCTAAACTCCTTACACCCTCCACCCACCACCACCCAGAACAATCCCCTATGACAGCGGAATGTCACGGAGCTCTCCCCCGAGTTGGTTCCAGAACGAGATCTTTTCGGCTTCGCCACACCCAGACTGTGGAGCGTAGGCACTTATCAGGTGGGTTACAATCCCATCGACAAGCACCCTCACAACCATAAGTCGGGCCCTATGGCGTTTCACCTCCAAGACGTCATTCTGAAGCTCCCAGGAGGGCCTGCCCATCAGGAGCACCTATGTACATCAGTTGGTAGCCATCCGCAATGAGCTTGGAGCTACTACCCTCCCACCGAGTCTCCTGCAGGAACGCCACGGCCACCCTCCGCCTGAAGAGTGAGGCGGCCAACTCCCTCGCGCAACCGGTTAACGTGCTGATGTTCCACGTTGCGAAGCGGACTTTACAGGGATCGCGATCATGGCCTATCTTCTTTAGCCGTGCCCGGCTCAGGCACGGTTGCCCTCGTCCACTTGTCTCAAGAGGCGGGCGACAGTCCTGCGCGCCGTTTTGCGGCGGCGCCCTATACCTCGCGCGATCCCTTACATTGCCTATCATTTGATTTGGTTAAGTTTTGGCCTTTCCGGGGGCGACTGCCGTATGACCCCCCCACTCTGAAAGGATAGGCAGCGCCAGAGCCTCGTCCGTTTTTGAATTTAATTGTATTATTTTTATTTCTATTAATAAAGCAATTGATTATCCTACAGTGATTATTCCTTTTACGATATGAAACTGATAAGAGTGATTTTAATATTTATCCAGTTACCTCTTAATTTTGTTAACGATGTACAAATAGTAAGTACCTCCCTTGTTTATAGGTATCATGTATTATAAAAACATTGCTTGCCCAAGAAAATAATACTTATTTCGATGGTGCCTAAGTTGATAACTATTGTGAACACTTTTATAGTTGCCGAGAACAAGTTGATAATTCGGTGATTAACTTGATAACTCGTCGGTGAACAACTTGACAAGTCTAATATTGCCAAAACTGTAAGGAATTTGTCTAATTTACTATCACAGTTTTAAAATTGGTCTACAATAATATATAAAATAATACATACTCTTAAATTTAACTAATTTACCGATTTACCAGAAACGCTCAAACTTTCAAATGGCCGCCCTGTAAAATAGACATTTTAGACTTGTCAACTTATTCACGCCAGCCACGGAACTATTTTATATAGAAGTACGTACACAATGGCATACCATGGGTTCACACATTGATAACTCGGTTATCAGGGCGCAACGCGACGGCTAACCAACACAATAATATAAATATTTTCAACTTTGTGGAGGTTGTTTTTGAGACGGGGCTTTTTTAAATTTCTAATTACACCTTCTTCTAGTTCTTAAATTAGCACCGAAGCTTTGCCCGTGCTTGATATGATCCTGATATATAGAGATGCAAGGCTATGTATCATCATGTTACTATCTTATATAAAGATTAGTGGGAAGGTTCATAGGAAATGCAACGTCATTCAGAATACAACGCATTACTTTTCGTTGCGGATACTAATCATTCAGGCACCTGAATGTGGCATGTTCAGGAGACCTTGAAACAATGTTTAACGAAATCCCAAAAAGTGAAATGTGTCCCAAAAAGTAGATGTCCTAACCTCATGGATAGCTAACTACGTCAACACTTGGAGGCTCATTCAGCAGCTTCTAAACTTAGGTTTTTCTTCATATCATCAATATTAATGAAGCTCAGGATTCTTCTGAACTTTCGTAAGAGAATAAAAGACGGGGTACAACAAGAGAAGGGGAGAAACCAACTTAACGAGCGGGCCAGTACACGTGTTATTAATGAACGAGGCACTGGCACAAGTTATCAGCTCAAGATAGAGGGGTCAAATGTCAGCCACTTCCATAAAAGCCATACAAGCCAAGAAGGAGCAAGCGAGCAATGCCAAAATAGAAAGGAAGCACAACAAGAAAACTATACCTTACCCATGACGTACGCATTACATTGCAGATGCAGACGCTAATTATTATTATTTAATTATTCATCAAGAAACTAGGCCCCTCCTACTGTCCTCCTTAATTTATCATAGAAATATTTTAATATGGCACACCTTAAAACTACAATGAATGACAGTAGGTAAACATTTCAAAGTTCCCTTTTTCGTAGTTGTTTTACTATTTTATACCAGCAACAAAGAGCGACAGCAATCTCAAAAACCACTGATCCCAACCGAGCTTTAATTTCAACTGAAGTGAAATCGACTGAAGTATACATGCTTTCGCTCTTATTCCCTCGACCCCTCTTACTTATGAACAAAAAATATACGCCTTGAAAAAGTTCATCTTGGTAAAGTTTGAATAATGAATATTACGATCTTACAAATAGCGAAGAATTGATGTGGCATAATTCAATTAAGTATTTGGAAGTACGAATTATCACGCGACAAAACAAAATTGTCTCGTCTAAATAGATTCCTACCTCTTCTCGTTCCTCCGCACGCCCTTGAAAATAAAAAATTGTCACCACTCAGGAAAGTTGTTTGTATAATTTCCTGCTAGCAAAAACGTAGACCGTAACACGTGCGCGCCGCCAGAGAAAATTACGTCTTACGAAGTTAAATGTAAACGACATCTTGTCCGTTCTTTTTCAGCATGTTATATGAGTATAAAGAAAAGTAGAAAATTCAAGGCAAGCCGAACAGTGAATATGATTCCAAGACTTTTCGTTCCTAGCTTTAGCCATTATTTTAGTTCATTTATTAGTTTCGTTACCTACTTGTCTTATTTTACAAGCTTTATTTAGTTTATGCCTTTAGCTTCAGATGTTTGGTGTAAAATGCAATACTCAATATGAGTATTGCATTCCATTATGTAGACAGTTGTTCAGGTTAGCAATTAGGTTACAACTATGGAGCCTGCCGGGCACACACTATGTTTTGAGAGAGGAAGATATTGTCGTATTTTTTAACCCCCAACGCTAAAACATCGGGGTGTTATAAGTTTGACGTGTCTGTGTGTGTGTGTGTGTCTGTCTGTCTGTCTGTGGCATCGTAGCACCCAAACGGATGAACCGATTTGGATGTAGTTCTTTTTGTTTGAAAGGTATGTTAGTCGGGAGTGTTCTTAGCTATGTTTGAAAAAAAAAACGGTCCAAGATGGCCACCGCCACAACATGTCGGAATACATATTTCTTCATAACTCCCTCAATATGGGTATCAAATGAAAGAGCTTGACTAGTAGATCACTTTAAAAAGTCTAAAATAAAAATTAAATTAAAGATTTAACAAACACACATTTAACACACACAAATTATATAACTATGGGGTCCGAGGAACTGCTAATGAATTAATAAAAAGTTATTTAGAGAATCGATTGCAGTGTGTCGAAATACAAAAAATCGAACAACACCAGCTAACAACATTCAAGTCTGAATATCGTCAAAATGACTACGGTGTGCCACAGGGCAGTCTACTGGCGCCTCTCTTGTTTCTGCTTTACATAAACGATTTCCCGAAAGCTGTAAATCATGAAAGCATACTTTTTGCCGATGATACAACTTTGATTGTAAAAGGCAAAAACCACAATGAGCTTGAAATTAAAATAAATGAAGCCATTAAGAATGCTAGTACATGGTTAGAACAGAACAACCTGCAAATAAATACAAACAAGACAAATATCATACAGTTCCAAACTTACAAAAGTAAAGTAGTAGATCTTGCAATAACCCATAATAACAATGTAATCAATAACTGCAACGAGTGCTCATTCCTCGGCATTGTGGTAGACAAATTTTGTAATTGGAAACCTCATATAAATATGATATTAACTAAACTTGACCGTTTTGTATTTGTACTGAGTAGAATCAGGCAAATTGTGAACCTACATACAGCAATCATAACTTACCATGCATACATATCCTCAGTACTCCGTTATGGAATTGTTGTGTGGGGCAATTCAGTGGAGGCAGACAAAGCATTCATAGCCCAAAAAAAATGCATCCGCGCGATGTGTGGGGTTGATGGCCTAACTAGCTGTAAGCCACTGTTTAAAGAACACAACATTCTGCCACTGCCGTGCTTGTATATATTCGAAATGTGCATTTTTGTAAAAAAACATCCAAACTTATTCCAGAAATTAGGAGACATGCCAAACAGTCGTACAAGGCACAAGACTAGACTGCAGATACCAAAGATGACCTTAGAGGTGGCCAAGAAAAATTCATTCTGTATGTGCATAACACTGTATAACCACTTGCCAGAGTACATAAAGGAGCTAGAAGGATCGCGATTTCGTGGGACGTTGTTTAGAATGTTAAGCGTGAAAGGCTATTATACAGTGGCAGAGTACTTAAACGGTAAAATTATAATTTGTGAAAAGGACTAATGCCTGGCTACAGATGTTGTTGTTTAATCCAATTCATTTATTCCAGTCTAATTTATTTCATTGCACAGGGACATTCAATTGTAATTTACTCATAATGTATAAGTATAATCTAATTTATTAATTCTGTGACGCGACAATAATTTTCTTTGATAAGGACTGGAAAAAGCTCGAATGTTTATGTAATTTTAATTTATTTAACTCCTTGTAAAAATATTTCCGCGCCTAACGGCAGAATGTGCTGCTCCAAACAATTTTATAACAGCTGTAATGTAACCACGCTCTATGGAAATAAAATTTGATTTGATTTGATTTGAAAAAACACCTCCAAAATGTTGAAAATAAATGGAGTTTGCCTTTTAACTTTAACGGTTGCCATGTCGGGGGATCTTGAATTGTTCCGATGATATAACGGAGTGCTTAACCAGTTAGGGTCCCCCGTTAAAGTTAAAAGGCAAACTTCATTTATTTTCAACTTTTTGGAGGGTTTTTTGTGACGGGGGTTTTTTATATTTATTTCATTTGCTTTGCTTATGATTTATGTTGATCTATCATCTATGATATGACTAGATTAACCTAACAATAACTCTGCTATAATATATAACACTACATAACGACAGTAGTGGACATACTCTTTAATTATAAGTACTTACCTAATTAATATCATTCATTCAATTGTTTATAATAAAAAAATCATTAAAATACATGGCAGAATCCTACAAACTTAGAAAAGACAATGTCATTAATCTTATTGTACATACAATTCAAAATTACATGGATTTTGTTTTTTTATTAATATTTCAGTTTAATATTTAATAGTTTAATATTAAATATTAACCTACATGTCAATATAGAATCTTTATCGAAAAAAATATATTGAGTTGCTTTATAATAAATATAAATAGGTAGACATAATCCGTCGGGCTCTTGTCACCGCTGGCGTTCTTAGCCTTCTGGTTTAGTGCGTGACGATGGCAAGAGACCAGATAATATGTCATTGGTGCCTTGGAAGATGGGAAGGCATTTGGTGTGGGATGCAACATGTGCTGACACCCTTGCGCCTTCTCATCTTTCGGGTACTGCGGGCTGTGCCTGCGCTGCTGCTGCCTCGGCAGAGACCCTCAAACGGCGCAAATATAGTAGTTTAAGTGATAATTACATATTTGAGCCGTTTGGGGTAGAGACGCTGGGATCATGGGGTCCAAGTGCACGTCTAATTATACAAAGAAATATCTAAACGTTTATTAGACACTACCCGTGACCAGAGGGCTGGTTTATTCCTTGCGCAAAGGATTGGCATTGCCATTCAACGTAGCAATGCCGCCAGCCTACTGGCCACCCACCCGGTTGATGTCGATGGGGAGGAATTCTTTGAAGCCTGAACCTACAGTTTTGCACATACCTTGCTTTATATATTTATTTATAATCATTATTATATTACTTAAATTATATACATTACTATATTTGCGCCTTTTGAGGGTCTTTGCCGAGGCAGCAGCAGCGCAGGCACAGTCCGCAGTACCTGAAAGATGAGAAGGCGCAAGGGTGTCAGCACATACTGCATCCCACACCAAATGCCTTCCCATCTTCCAAGGCACCAATGACATTCCATCTGGTCTCTTGCCATCGTCGCGCACCAAACCAGAAGGTTCTAATACGGCTGGAACGCCGGCAGTGACAAGAGCCCGACGGGTTATGTCATTGATGTACGCGTGCCGCGAAAGCCGTCCCGCGCTCCTGCTGCATGAGAGACCATTGTGTCCAAGGCTACCAACTTCTTCTCCACAGCGACATCGATGCACATCGAACGCAAGGAGCACCTAAACGAAGGCAAGCAACGATACGGAAGGTGTTGTTGTCCAACATGGTACCAATGTTGGGCGATGGTAGTGCTTGAAGCCAAACACCAGATTCCCATTCCCTCACAGCCAAAAGTGCTCGCCACGCTCCGCATCATTGGTGGAAGTAGAAATGAGATGTTTACTTACCATGTTGCAGAGCGGCACGTCCCATTGTCTCTGGGAAAATCGGTTGGCTGGCAAATTATTGTTTGGGCAAAACATTTTCCAAGCACTTCCAAATTAGTTAGGCTAGGAGTTAGGATTTTTCCAACTCATTCATCCGTGCCATGCACCGAAGACAAAAATGCTGGTAGACTTACGTCGTGTCGGTAATTTTGCGAACGCCGAGCCCACCTAGACGCACAGGTATGGACGCCTGAAGCCAGATTCGGTCGTTCATATCCGCATTTAGAATTTTACAAAGTGTGTTTTGAATCACACTATCCATTTTACCTAAAATAATTAAAAAGTTGAGTTGAATGGAGGACATGTGTAAATTTAGGAACAAAAAGACAATATCGGATTATAGTGAAAGCCGAATGGATATTAATTTGTTGCAATCAATCAGTATCAGCTAAAACGTCCTTGGCTGAAACAGAGAGAATTTTTGTTTTTTTATAATTTATTTATTTATTTCTCTTACAATGGGTATACAGTTGATAAGGATACAATGGTCTGAAATTAATGTATGTTGAACTACATTGTAAGAGCTGGTGCTCGTTGAAGGTCTAAAAGACCTGTGTTACAAGTCACCAGGCCCCACGTAACAGTTCGATTAGTATCGTATTATTGGTACTTATTTATGTAATGAGAGATTAATAGATACTGAGAGAAACAGGTAATAAATTAAAAGGCAAAAATAAAAGTAATAAATAATAATTAAGGAGAAACACTATAATACAAAGTACTGCAGACGTAGAGCGAAGTGTATTGTGTTTGTGAATGTTAGGGCTTACAAGTGTAATGTGTGTCAGATATTTGTAATAGAAAAGTGTCAGTGTCAGCGTGGTTATCAGTGTGATTGTCAAGGGCGTGTCAGCGTGAGTGTCAGTGGAAAAGGAGAGGTAATTTGTGTTAGCAGCACCAGTTAGGACTGCGAATAGAGGTGGATGAAAGAGGGAGAGGCAAAGCAACAACTAAGATGTATAAGATCTCTCTCGTTTCTTACTATATTGTCATATTCAACAGTTTCTCCGTGTCATCGTAACTGAGGGTTTTGAGGTATGCAATAATTTTGAGCTTACAATTAGGTTTGTGCAGAGGATAGATGTTAAGCCTAGTATTAATTTTATTGTACAGATATCCCCCAAGATAACAGAAAACTCGGTGTGCCATGTATGTGCGAAACAGAGAAGGAGTGCATATTGTAGCGTTACGACGTTTATCCTTAATGAATTCTGGATCGTAGACCAGCTGAGAATGCTTTTTCCGTACAACATGCAGGACAAATGATTGTCTCACCGTCAGCACATCCCACTTCTCATAGAACTGTTGCGTGGGAAATCTGAACGGGAGCCCTGCAGCCACCTTAAGAATTGCACGCTGCCCTCTCCGCTTCAATCAAATCTCCCTGGCTGCACCTCCCCAAAAGGTGATACAATAGTTTACTAGTGACTGACAGAGTCCATTGTAAATCATCTTAATCACGTGCTTGTTGGCAACATTCTTAAGGGACTTAAATCGTCAATAAGCTTTCGTAATCGTGAGACAAGAACATCCAGATGTGGCCGAAAGATCAGCTGCTGATCGATAATGACGCCCAAATACCTTATGGTGTCGGTTCTTAGGAGAGAAGGACATGAGCATGGTCCGTCCCCGGACCCACAAGCGTGTGATTTGATTGCGAGTGTTAGTGGGGGTAAGGTATTTGTTTTTAGAGCAAAGGCAATGTATTTTGTTTTTGAGACATTGAGAGTCAGAATATTTCTCTGCAACCAGTTACAGACTCAAACTCAAAACTCAAACTCAAGGTATTTATTCAAAATTGTGTAGCACTACTACAGCTTTTTGACGTTAAATTCTGCTTAAAACTAAGTTTACCACCGCTTCCTAGGCACCAGTGGAGAAGAAACGGCGCAACAAACTCCATTGTAGCATTTTATGGACGTCAATTTACAAAAGTAAGTTCTTAAGACTAAATATGGACGAATGTACATATGTCTCGTGTCAAGATAATTAAAGTGTCAAGATAAAAAAACTTATAATAAAATATTTAACCTAAGTTAACAAAAATAAAGAATAATTTATTGTCAGGCATACCAAGGACTGATTCAGGCAATTTATTATAAAAACGTATACCATCCACCTAAAAGAATCACTAACTCTGCAAAATTAGATATATTTTTTTCTGACATACAGTATATTTTCGAGTATATATTGGGAAGCTACAGTTAAAATATTAATATCTTTAAACCGTTCCCTAAGAGAATCTCTCTTACCTAAACAGTAAATGGCACGAACTGCCCTTTTTTGGAATATAAAGATAGTTTCTAAATCTGCGGCATTCCCCCAAATTAGTATTCCATAGGACATCAAGCTATGAAAGTAACCAAAGTACACCAGCCTAGCAGTATCTACGTCGGTCAACTGCCTGATCCGTCTGACAGCAAAAGCAGCAGAGCTGAGTTTATTGGCCAAAGTGGTCTTATATATGGTCATCCCATTGCAATTTCGAATCTATTGTGATTCCCAGAAAAGTAGTGCTATTTACAAATTCTAACCTTTGGGCCCCCAGCACGATATCAACCTGAGCTTGCCTCACATTAGACGTTTAAGATATTATTTACATTATTCGCATCTGTACTATTACGATCTACTTTGAATATTAGCGATGTATCATGCAAACAATACTATTCCGGCGTGTGCCTCGATCATATAAGGTAGGTCATTGACATAAACCAAAAAGAGAAAAGGTTCTAAGATTGATCCTTGGGGTACGCCTATCTTGACGTTTGACCCATTTGACTTAACGTTATTTACATCAACAGTCTGCAGCCTATCTGTTAAGTAAGATTCTAATAGTTCTATGGATTTGTTGCCAAAACCGTACCGACGTAACTTGAGCAAAAGTGTCTGATGGTCAACGCAATCAAATGCTTTAGATAGATCACAGAATACCCCAATAGCATCCTGTGATCCCTCCCAAGCGTCGTAGATTAGGTTAACTAGGCTATCTCCCGCATCAGTGGTAGATTTTCCACCAGTAAAGCCATATTGTTGGCTATGGAAAAGATTGTTGGTATTGAAGTATAGTTGCATTTGATTGAGCATCACTTTCTCAAACACCTTACTCAGAGCCGGCAAAATGGAGATGGGGCGATAGTTTCCAAGTTCTGACTTAGATCCCTTCTTAAATAATGGTATAATTTTACTGTGTTTCATTGAGTTAGGAAACGTGCCTTCATCTACACATTCATTAAATATTAGTGCTAAATCAGGTGCAATGATATTAATTACATGACTAATTAAACTAACTGACATTCCCCAGTAATCTTTAGACATTTTGATTTTGAGATTTTTAAATGCTTTTAATATGTCATTAGGATCAATATGTTAGAAGTTAAATTTAGAAGAACTAATATTACTCTCAACTAAGGCAACAGCACTGTGAGCGCTTGAATTAATAGAGGAAGTGAGTTGAATTGGAATATTGGTGAAATAGTCTTCAAAAGCATTTACGACATCTTTTGGGGAGGTTATATCCTTGTTTCCTACTTTAATTTTAGGAACACTATCCCTCAATTTACATCTACCAGACTCTTTGTGAATAACTTTCCAAGTTTCTTTCATTTTGTTAGGAGCCTCAATTATCTTTCTTTTAATTTGAATGGCCTTTGCTTGTCTATATACCTTTTTGAATAACTTTGAGTAATTTTTAACATATTCAATGAAACTATTGTCGAATCTGTACTGTTTTTGGGCGTATAGATCAAATAGCGTTCGTCTACTTTTATATATGCCTACAGTAGCCCATTCGCAGAATTTAGATTTCGTACTAAGTTTTTGAATTTTTTGTTTAAATGTGTGAGAAAAAGCGTCTGTTAATGTATTAAATAACCTATTATAATTAACCTCAGGATTATTACCTAAGTAAGCTATTGAATTGAGCTTATTCTCTAACAAGTCTTGGAATTCTTTAATCTTATTAAAGGTTATGGGCCTACACATAATTTTCTCTTTAGGTCTACTATTATTACATAAAGGAAAGGATACTATTTGACCCCGGTGATCTGAGGGCAACTTACTAATTACAGACTTATTTAAGTATACACAATCACTAAAAAAATTATCTAGACAACTGCCAGTCTCAGCAGTGATTCTGGTTGGTTCACAGAAAATATTTTCAAGATTATAGCTGTTGAACATGTTTAGAAATTGAGTACTTCTCTTACAATGTTCTAAGATGTTTACATGGAAGTCACCGCAAACAATTATATTCTTATTATTACTTGACGCTATCCCAAGAACTTTGTCCATGACCCCAATTAAAGTTCCAAAGTCACTCCTTGGTGGACTGTATACGCATACTACTACACAATTATCAAGCTCGGCACAGGCCACCTCAGCACAGCGCTCAACAGAAAGTCTAACAATGTCAATCCGCTCTTTACTGCGGACACCATTTTTTATTAAGACCATGGAGCCACCTCTTTCAGTAGACTTCCTGTTAAAGCAACTTACAATGTATAATTATCTATACTGAACATCATCTCAGTCTCCTTTAGCCAGTGCTCAGTTATACACAAAATATCTACATTTAATTCCTCTAGGAATAACTCAACTACTAATTCTTTGCCAGGAAGACCTTGCATGTTTTGATGAACTATCTTTAGCTCTGGCATTCCTGTTGTCTGATTATTTAGTTTAAATCAGTACATGGTAAACATACAGAATTACTACTACAAGTACCTGGCAAATCTGTATGTATTGGGTCGCTCACTTGTTTACAATGTAAACTCGTCCAAAAGTTAATATTATTTGCCACCAATATAGCAATTTTATGTTTGTCATATTTTGTAAGATAAATATTATCTTTGGTCTCAAAACAATAACTACTAATAAAATTATTAGTGTCAAAAAATATAAAAGTGTCACTATGACGACAAGTCAAGGTATGAATAAAATTATTCATGTAATGTATATTTCTATTGTAACATGCAGACTGGCACGACACATATGGGAATGCACATAATATTATTTTAAATACTTTTAATTTACTTAGGCTGTCTATACCGTACATTAATTCTTTCTTGCCTACTCCATTACCTTCACCCACCAGCAACACAATAGTGGAACTACTGTTATATTTAGAAGACACAATTTTGTCTATAATTTGAGAGTAGGTCGCATTGGGCATGCAATAATGCATACAATTCTTCAAATGACGACTAAACATTGAGCCCATATTGCGACCCACACTGTCAGAAAATACCATTGTATTACTAGGCGGCTTAATGTTGACATTAAAATCACATGCAGAGTCTGGAGTACTGGTACAAGTAGACAGAACCCGTATGGTGTCACTGACAGGGGGGGTGGAGCATGGCAAGGATTTGTCACAGTCATCAAATTTTTGCCTACACAGGTTTTCCAGTGAATGGAATCTTGCTTCATTACTATGACATGAGTCCACTAGGCTATTTAATGCCTCAATGTACTCACCTATCTCTTTTTGAGCTGTTTGGTATTTTGGTGTAACAGAATTTAAGGAGTCATTTAAATGTTAGATTTCTAGCTGGAGTTCATATAAATCAGACTCATATTGGTCTGTCTGTGTTTTACCTACCTCTATTAACTGTCTCAATTCTACATGAGACCTACAGGCTCTACGACATTTGTTAATGCCCATTTTGAGGTACCTGATCTGTTTCTGTGACTTACTAATAAATTTATTGAGTTTAACATATTTTTTATACTTATTTCTGCCACTGCTAACTAATCTTACTGAGGAATTTAATAACAATTTATCATCACAGGCTATAACCGTTGATGCAACTGGGATGTTAGGTGTTGCGATATCTATTAGGTCTGCAGTGATGCATGGCTCCAGACAAATCAGGTCAGGTTCCCCTGCCACCAGCTCATTATAGAGGCTGTTGGAGAAAGCAGCCTCATCTGCCAACCTGATAGATTCCATGTGAGTAATGGAATTGAGCACGTCACTCAGTTCACACTCCAGAAAGCTTATGCGTTTCAAAGCCTGTTCGTGGGTATTGCTGCATTCCTCTAGGCCTGTCAGTGTTGCCTGGAGGTGATCTCGTTGGAGTGTGAGCTCCATGACTTCAGTATGTAGGCCAGCCAACTCTTTTTTGTGTACGGTATTTTTTTCAACAACATTTAGCACTTCCTTTTCACTCTCTTCCCACTCCTCTATCAGCTGCTTATTAGTATATTGCTGATTTTAAGCTCCTTTAAGGTGAGGTTTAACTTCTGTTGCAATTCTCGGGTTGCAGCGCTGCGGGTCATCATTGTTTGTTTCATATTTAATTTTATTTTAAAAATGATTTGGTGGTACTGAAATGAAAGAATGTGATAAGTAACTGAATGTGATAATAACTGTACGTAATAAGAATCGATAAATTGAAAAAATAAAGTAACTTTACTTCCAATAAATTCCGTTTTAATGGATGATTTCACAGCAATTGATGTAGCAGACACAATACATAGATTGTACTTTAACTGTAGTATTATTATATATACACTAGACACTGGATTACAATTTTTTATTCAATTATTTTCTTAAAATTATACGGAGCCACAAAATTCCACAGCTGTTCGTGCCGGTGTTGCCAGACCCTGTCAAATCCAACCTGAGCAGAGTGAAACACTTCTTCCCAGTTGTTTCCACTAAAAAATAGTGCAGTGTCATCTGCAAAAGTAATAATTCTGCCGTTCTTAAGTTGTTGCTGACAGAGGTCATTGATGTATATCAAAAATAGAGTTGGCCCCAGTATACTGCCCTGGGGCACGCCAAAGCTTACATTACTTAGGTGGTGATCTATTCTGACTCTATGTCTTCTGTGGGTGAGGTAATTTTGGAACAGCTTTAGTGGAACACCTCGCACGCCGATTCTTTCCAGCTTGAGTACAATGAGTACCAAGTGCGGAACAGAAACCGTATCAAAGGCCTTGACCAAGTCAAGGAACACCGCTAAACATTTCTTTCTCTTATCTTGCTCGGTGACTATTAAATCGACCAACTCATGCACGGCATCACAGGTAGACCTAGCCCGGCGAAAGCCAAATTGAGAAGGCGAGATGAGATTGTTGGTTTCCAAGAACTTGACCAACCTCCTGTTCATAATACGCTCCAGGATTTTAGAGAGCGTTGGTAAGATAGAGATGGGTCTGTAATTTGCCACAGAATCCTTGGAACCCGCCTTGTAGATAGGTTTAATGAGTGCAAACTTGAAGGCACGCGGAAATATGCCCCGTCTCTTGGGCAAGATTACAGATATGAGTTATAATAGGAGTAAAAATGTGAGCATATCTCTTGAGAAGACAGCATGATATTTGATCAGAGCCAACAGCACAGTTATCCCTAGCCCCATAATCAACTGGAAAACTTCCCATTCTTCCGTGGGGAGCATGAATAGTGAGCCAACGGGTGATGTAGAGGTGGACTCATTCAGTACACAGCCAACTGGATGATGTGGCAAGACAATCCGCTCAGCCAGAGTTTTTCGAACATTCGCAAAGTATTTGTTAACATCGTCTATGCGTTGATCAGGAGCGACACAATGAACAAGATACGAGGAATGGTTCGATGATTTCGTGGTCCCACTTATATCCCTAATTGCATCCCATAGCCTCTTTCTATTGCCTTGTGCTCGTTCTAGTTCTTGTTTCTCGTAGCTACGTTTAGTTTTTTGCAGTAGGGAGGTACAAAACTCCTATAACGTTTGTAGGTGATCCTAAGTGTTTCGTTATTGGGGTCTTTTAGATTTTTTTTATTGAGATAGTCCCTATTACGCAAGCATCGCAACAATCCCAATGACAGCCATGGCTTCGTTATTCGTTTCCTGGAAGATATAACTTTTGTCTTGGTATTATCGTTTATAGCTTTGGATAAAAAGTCAATAAACTTATCTGCAGCTAGGTCAGTATTGTTGCATTCCAGTATGGGACCTTCAGTTTGCATTGAATATGGTTTTGTCCAGGCCTGCAAAGTTAGTTCGACGAAGTGTCAGTTTCGACGCCGTGGACCGACTATTTTTCAAATTGAAGGTGATGGTAACACTCTGACTCTGATGATCTGTAATAGTTGAATTTATCATCAGGCATTTTGCTTCGAGTTTTGTCTTTACCATAATATGGTCTAGGCATGTCTTTCCGTGGGTTGGAAATATATGACCCGGTAAAATACAGTAGCCAGCTAGTGTATTCAAGTACTCATGGTAGTTGGGATGAATGCTTGTAAACTTAGGCGATTGGCACACTGCAACGCTCGACGCGGCGTCGTTCGTCGACGCGCGTGGACGCGAGAGAGCTAGTATAGTCCGAGAGATATTAGATTTTTTTTGGTAGGTAGGTGTGTGAAGTAATCTAAAATTTTGAGAAAAGTAAAGTAATGCCATCCGACCATTAGCTCGATAGCCCAGACTATATTAAGAACGCTAGAGATGAAAAGAAAATGATAAGAAGTGCAAGCTATTTTCAACTTATTGACATGACATAGTACCTAACTATTTTTTTTTCTTGTATTCGTGATCAGCGTCATTTAATAACGCGAAAAGAGACGTAACTAAGAAAATGCCATTTAGGTTGAAAGTCGCTTGCAGTCTCTGCGTGTTCCGATAACAAGCCAAAACAGTGGTGTCGGCTCCAATACCCGATATTGGGCATCGATATTTGACTTCCTCCGATCTCGGATATCGGATATTGGATATCGGACGTCAGTTGATGTGAAAGCGCTCTAAATTTGCCGTTAAATAGTCATGTTGCATTGCAATAATATTAATTTAAAATTCGTCTCAATTACCTACACAGAAATTTCTAACAGCTCTCGGACTAAGAATCCCTCGAAAAACACGCGCGTGAATGCAGATTTCAGTGTGCCATACCTCGCGTTTTCTGCTTGTACGCGCGTATTCTGCGGCGACGCGCGTGGTTGCGTTGTCAGTGTGTGGGACCCCGCGTTTTTCTGCACGACGCGCGACGCGGCGTCGAGCGTTGTAGCGTCGACGCGGCGTCGCGCTCGTCGCTTCTACGGAGCTCATTTTGTATAGAAAAACGCGGGGTCCCACACACTGACAACGCAATCACGCGCGTTGCTGCAGAATACGCGCGTACAAGCAGAAAACGCGAGGTATGGCACACTGAAATCTGCAATCACGCGCGTGATTTTCGAGGGAGTTTTAGTCCGAGAGCTGTTAGAAATTTCTATGTAGGTATTTGAGACGAATTTTAAATTAATATTTTTGCAATGCAACATGACTATATACGTCAAATTTAGAGCACTTTCACATCAACTGATGTCCGATATCCAATATCCGACATCCGAGATCAGAGGAAGTCAAATATCGATGCCCACTATCGGGTATTGGAGCCGACACCACTGTTTTGGCTCGTTATTGGAACACGCAGAGACTGCAAGCGACTTTCAACCTAAATGGCATTTTCTTAGTTACGTCTCTTTTCACGTTAATAGATGATGCTGATCACGAATATAAGAAAAAAAAATAGTTACTATGTCATGTCAATAAGTCGAAAATAGCTTGCACTTCTAATCATTTTCTTTTCATCTCTAGCGTTCCTAATATAGTCTGGGCTATCGAGCTAATGGCCGGATGGCTTTACTTTACTTTTCTAAAAATTTTAGATTACTTCACACACCTACCTACCAAAAAAATTCTAATATCTCTCGGACTATCGCGCCAACGCGCGTCGACGCCCGACGCCGCGTCGAGCGTTGCAGTGTGCCAATCGCCTAACTGTGATTTGATTTATACTAGCGCCACCTGTGGCTACATCAGTGTGATTCTAACCATTTTAGTTAGCTGTCGTTGCAAGAATCTTTAGTGCTAGCTCACTTCGGGCTCACAAGATGGCGCCTCTGTTTTACGGTCATGTTATTTATTTAATGTTAAGAATTAGAAATACTCATCGCACCTAGATGGGAAAATTAATTGTTTAATTATAGGCTATCCTATTTAGGATAAAATTAAATTTCCTCATTTAAATTGAAGTGTTTCAAATTTCTTTCGTTCAGAAATTGCAGTAATGACGGAGAAAAGCATAATAGTTAGGTAGCTAAATTCACAGATTAGAAGATATGTACTGCTAAATTCTTTTTGATTTATCTAACGTCACCTCTTCTCGATATTCGAGAAATTTCTACCTAAAGGGGTATAAAACCGAAGACGCGGCTACATAGAGGATTTTTGCTTTCTGATTCGTGACTTCAACTTAATGCAATTACCTTGGAAAACATTTTGTAACAATTTAACCTCAGTTTTGCCCATCTTCGTGGTAAGCGATTTTACTTCTCTTAGCAGCATGCTTCTGCAATCTAGACGATTCTTAGTGTTATTTCGTTCTTAGGGTTCCTAGTTCGGGATTAAAGGACACCTTGGTCCTCAAAATCCATCTCAGCGTGTTCTGTGGTCGAGTTCTCAACCGCTGTCGGCGCAAGCCTGTAACCTCGACGTGAAGCATCTTGGCTGGTCGAGACTGCGGCAAGAGACGTGCGCAGACGCCGAGCAGGCCGACAACCGGGGTCACGTATTCCTTTTTATTTCCTATATGTAACTTTCTTAAATATAATTTAAATCTGCAAGAAATAACTGCATCATCGGTGGGTTGACCGACGCATACTACACCTACTAGCCGTAACACTCTGGCTACCTACTGCATCCAGGTCACCGTGGTGCTGCTGGTGAAGACACACCCATCTTTGTATATCTCTCTGTAATTCTATTGTCTGTAATCTCCTTATGTATAATCTTGTCTATCTCTTATATATGTGTGTACAACAGAGGTAATAGTGGTTTTCTCTGAAGTCTCCCCTAGTACTCCCACACGCACGCACACATATCTCCTCTGATAAAAAGGCGCCCTGGGATATCAAAGAGCTCGTGCATTTCTCTGCTGGGTCAGCCGGTGAGTAGTCCATCTGACACGTTCAGTGGTTACATGCTATCTATAACAATATCAATATTAATGTCACCGCATAGTATTATATTTTTATATAAGAGCTTAAAATCGTAAGTAGTTTATCAATTGAGCTAATAAAATTAGTGGGATCAGATCTAGCAGGAGGACAGTAAATTCCAATTATACACGTATCGGGGTCCAATTTCAGAACCATACAATTGGCGCCAGGAATGATTTCTTCATTGTAAGATAACCTTAGCTCTTTTTTATAATAAACTAGCTGTGCCCGCGACTTCGTCCGCGTGGAATGTACTTAATAAAAAAAAATCAGTTTTTTTTTAGCCTAAGTTACTCCTTATTACATAAGCTATCTGCCAGTGAAAGTCCCGTCCAAATCGGTCCAGCCGTTCCAGAGATTAGCCAAAACAAACAGACAGACAGACAGACGGACAGACAGACAGACAGACAGACAAAAAATTTAAAAATATATATTTTGGTATGTGTACCGTATATACATTCATATGCATGTAGTAGAAAGCGGTTATTTTAATATTACAAACAGACACTCCAATTTTATTTATTTGTATAGATGTATAGATGTATAGATGACTACTCCCTCATTCTTTGTTATATTGCAGGTTGTAGAAACGCTGTTGTAATTGTCTATGGCAGGAATACATCTAGCGGAGGGAAGAAAACACTCCGTAAGTACAAGTACGTCCCATGGTATGTTGGCTCTGTGTAGTAGGGGTAGGAAACCCGGCATGTTGTACGTGATGCTACGTATATTTTGTGTTAAAATGTTTAGCGACGATTTGTGATTATATGTGTGGTTTCTTATATCTTCCACTTCACATCTGACAGGTAAAGTGACCGTCAAGGAATCCAGTTCCGAGTGCAATAGATCAATATTTTGCATTAAGTGTTTAATGGCAGGCAGTGAAATTTAGTACTGGCACGAAATAAGCGTGACATGTATACTATAATATGAGATTGGTAGATACTCGGAACTGGTAAGTAGGTAGTAATCATACTTGCAAAAGTATGGAGTGTGCGACACTTTAATTGAATATCAATTTACATGTAATATAATTGTATAAGTATGTGAGTCTGCAGTATTTGTGATAAAAATAACTTAAACAACTAAGACAGAAAACAAGATCCGCAGCATTACAACTCGGAACAATATAAAAATAAAATAACAGTTCTAATAGCCCCTCCAATAGCCCCTCTAAACGATGGGCCATCACGATGGTCCACTATGATGGGCCAGCGTGTGGAGGGCTTAGTGGTGTCGGTTGGCTTATGGTGCATGCGATGGTCTTGAGTTGGCTTTGTTGTCGGTTTTTCGGCCGCACATCAAAGGTAGTGGGCCAGCGATGGCGGTACGCATCTACACGTGGCCCATTCCACAGTACCCGCTCGAACGCCTCGATAACGAACTCGAGAACGATATGACAACCTCACCTCCGGCCTAGCACCAAGACCCACAGTCGGCGTGCGGTTTTAGTCGGTTCGAGTCCGACATAACCTCCCCTTCCGGCTCCGGCAGGAGGGGTATCCGAGGGGATTTCCGCACGAAAAAAAAAAACTCGTCCCCACAACTCGAAGGGGGCCATCTCGAAAGAAATGGTCCTGGGTCTGCCGGGGTACGAGAGATATGCTTTTGGCAATCTCACCTCCGGCAACCAAGGACCCAAGACGGCGTGCGTTTTGATCGGTTCGAGTCCGATATAACCGCCTCCACCGGCTCCGTGGAAGAAGTGGAATCCGTGGGGATTTTCCACACTATAAAAAAAGGCTTTGTCACAACAAAGAGTACATTTTTGTAAAATGCACACTGCACATCATTTTGTCTTTTAGTTGGCTTCTATTATCTAGATCTCCGCGCCACCCGCTCTAATAGCTCGAATTCTAATTAAATAATGCTTGATACTCGTAGCTTGATAGATATTTACACTGAGCGGTAATCACCTCATCGACATCATTACAATCGACTCTCGCTCCGGATCGTTCTTGGTGCTGAGGCTGGCCATCGCAATCCAGCTTGGAAACGCGGCAAGTGTGATGGTGGAAGCAAGCGTACAAAGATGGTTATTCGATTAATATAGACACCATATTTTTTATTTAGTAGGTATTACATGGAATAATTTATAAAAGCAATTATATTTGTAAAATAGTTATTATTATAACTGGATCTTAATGCGGCCTTTCGAGCAACCGTTGAACTCTTGAATAGCCATCATGCATGTTATTATTTGTGCGTGGTTGTTCACTCAGCTTATCCTATGGCTCTCGTATCAGTTGCCTATAAAATGGTAATGCAATGAACACCTAGAAAAAAATAACTATGTTAAGAACATGATATATTTACGAAACTAATAGTGGTCAATTACACATTACAATACATTAGCGTGTACTTAATTCAATATAAATATGGGCTTACCTTAGTCTTTACAGGGAACTCTGTAGATAGGGATTTTCAACAGTGCGGACTCTATTCATCACTCTGTGGGAGTCTCTTTCGCTTATTGAACCAATTTCATAAAATGGAAAGGGTCTCATTTTTATCGCGACTGCATTCGATGACGATTTCGTGAATAGTCAATATTAGCATAGCTTTTTGAAGCTGATAAACTCCTCGAATATTGTTTTTTCAATCGTTTTTTGTAACTATTGACTTTATAAAGGATGTCATATTTGACGCTGAACGAACAAAAAGAACGAAAACTATGGGTGACGTCCCAAAACTGCTAATTTAAACAACATTATTGTAATATTGCTTTAAGAGGTCATGGTACCAAAACACGAAGTAAGATTGAAATAATACTGCTTTAAGAGGTTGTGGTTGGCCCCCTGTAGAAAAGTAAGTCAGTAATATTGTTCAACTGCAAAATGACACACAGTTACCCTCAGTCACTTTTAAATCAATACTTTGACCTCAAATAGTTTTGTGTTATAAACTTTCTTTATTCTCCTATTTTGGTGGTTTTTCACTGCTTGTTAGTATTGTTAATTAATCTCACATTATATTAGCTTCCACTTTACTAGGCCGCTATTTAGTATTTATACTAAAAAAAATATACTGGAGCACTTAGAACACGACCGTCCGTAGCTACGGCAGCGGGGGGGGGGGGGCGTATCATCGTCATCATCGGGGAAGGAAAGGTCAGCAGCTGGTGCTGGATGCTTGCTCTTCAGTTCTGCAAGAGTATCTGGAGAGTAAGCAGCCACCACATCGTTGCTAAACAAAAGGCTTGATGCACCTCTTATGTCACCTTGTATTCAACATATTGATAAATTGAATGTTTTCCGAAGTTTGAGAATTTAGGGTCAAAAATATATGGGTGAGAGGCTTTAATTTGTGATGCCAGAGTTTTTTTTTAGGTCGATACATGTGATATGTGTAGAAGTTTAATAGATTCTTAATTCAATCTATCTTAAGAATGAGTTTACTTTTAGGATTGAATTAAATTATCAAGTTTATATATATATATGTAAAGTACAGTTTCGTGAGCCAATAAAAAAAAAATTGAATAAAATTATTAAGACTGAATTAACTTGTTGAAAATTGAATTAAATAATTACAGTGCCGGCAAAAGACACGGATTAACTTGTATTTCAGTATTTTGGAGTATTTATTGTAGGTATTAATTACCAAAATTATCATCAAATTAGATTTTTCTTCCTCTTCATGAAGTCTATGACTTTAGCAAAGTTTCACGATTCATTCCTAAAATCATTTATTTTCTGTATGAATTTTTCATTCATTTAAGGTTTGGGGCCCGTTTCGCGTAACTTTTCCTATAAATGTGACAAAAACTAGTGGCCATGGTCTTGGTTGATACTTAAAAAGGTCTTCCTTGACCTCTAACATAACAACACTAATAAAAGTGGAATAGCTTCCAAGCTACTCAAGAGGGTTAATATAGAACTCTCGTGTCACGTGTGAACGTGTCACGTGTGAAGGCTACATTATCATAAACAGCGCCGCAGCTGAAAACATTATGTGTATGTTTATACAGTATACATTTTTATGTACCTATGTCTCAGAAATAACGTTCATATTTCAAAGATTTATTTCAAAGAAATAACAATAGAAGCATTATTACAAGAAAAAAACATTCGAGAGTTTATTTACTAACCCGAGCCTAGAGACCACCGGGCCGTGGAGTCCCAGCTCTACAACGGAGTGGTAGCTACGACTTGGGCAACCACGAACAGGGGCGTGTCCTGTAATAGCGGCGGTAAAAGCCATATTGGAGTACGGGCTAGAGAGGCCATACGGAAGCCTCATCTGCCGGCTGACGCAGGTGATCACTGGGCACAGGTGCTTCGGGGACTACGTGCGTCGAATCTGGAAGGAACCAACGTCCAAGCGCCATCACTGTAAAGCGAGCGAGGACTCGGAGCTGCATATATATACGACTAAGTGCCCGGTGTGATTCGGTTACGGTTGGTGACGCCTAAGCGTGTCCTGCTCACGGCAAAAGTACGGATTCCGAGGAGACTTTTGGCCCACACAGCCCGCGACGAGCTGAGGCGACTCCGGCGTCAATGGCGGCAGAAAGACCTCCGACCCGAAGAGTGCGGGCCGGGCGGTGTAGGGTGGAACCGCCTTTCACTCTAGCATGAGCAGGTTGAGGCTGCGGCGCAATACGCGCCTCCACTTGGGGGCTAGATGGGGACTCCGTAGACCACGGACACCCGAAAGAGGTGACCCGGGCCAGCTCTAAAGAGATGGCCCGGGTCACCTCCGGTAACCTACGACTCAACGTCGGCGTGAGTTTCAGACGGTTTGAGTCAGACATAAATATTATATAGGTAACAATAAAAATTACTAGGGTTTTTTTTTAACTTTTTATATTATCAAAAACGTTCACAATGGATTACAATGTTGATATTCTTAGACATATGAACCATTAGTTTCATCAGTTGATATATGTTTCACATATCGAACACATTTTGCGACACAAATTGTTGCGCTTGGAAATCTATTGTTGTTTCCACCACAACCGCTATATGAAAATCCTTTACACGAACCCGTATTAATATCAAAATAAAATCTGAAATGAGGTAAACTTATCAATTTATCAATCAGTATTTGCATCAGTATTAGCTATTTAGGTACACATAAATTTTAACGAAATTTTAGGTACCTACCTATATATGGATGCATAGATGATAAAGGATGTACGGAATCTTGTTACGCTTTCACACAAATAATACCGAATGGATTTCAACTATACTTCTCAGTAAAATATTACATAGATAGATACACCAACAGATTTACAAGAATACAGTTTAATGTATAATTGGCGGCCTTATCGCTGGAAGCAATTTCTTCCAGGCAACCTTGGGATGGATAGTTATGTGATAAAGACAAAAATTATGGCGTAGTTAGCAAATATACCTACTAGATACAAGGTATATATTAAAATCAAAAATTAACAAAAAAAATAACTTTTTAAAACAAACTTTAAAAAAATCTGAGGTTATAATTTTGTATACGGGTATAAAATCTTGTACCGTGAAAGTTTTTTCTTCGTTTTCTGTTTGCACTGTTTCATTTATTTTCTGAATTCCTATAACCACCTTCCAACTTCATCATCAGACCCTGGTTACCATTGAAAGTCAAACTACTCGTCATGACGATTCAAATGAGCCCAAACTCGGTGAGGTTGTGTTGTTTTTTTTATTCCGAAGTTTCCTTGGCCACCAGTACCATCATCAGATCAGCACCATTTCATCATAATATTGCATGGTCACGCGATTTACATATGTATACAAAATGTATCTTGCAAGATTTGAAATACAAAATTTTTGCTTGCAAGATTTGATGACAAACATCGGGTTGAAACCAAAAAAGCTTGTAAAATACGATTTCAAAAAGCGTGATAAAAAAACAAAAACAGATAGAGAGACAAGTAGAAATAAAGCCAAAAATATGATAATATGCGGCTTAACGTCACGTAAAGTATTATTATAATACAACTATAACATATAAATAAAATATATCTTAACGTAAATAGTACCTACTAATATGAATGGAAAACAGTGAATGAGCATATAATTGTGTACAAGATGATAAGTAGGTAGTGGTCCTTTACCATTATTTTAAGGACGCTTAGTGATTTTGCGTGTTTGATTTTCAATGGTAATGCGTTCTATAAGCGCACCGCCTTGACAGTGAAAGACTTGTCAACTATAAGTCAGTGGAATGCATTGGAATTCAACAAAGTCAGTGGAATGCGTAAGAATTCTCCGCCTCGAATTCTTTGATTACCTCAGGCATCTCGTATGTGTTTCATGGAGGAACTAAAATCATTCTTTGAGATAAGGAGGAGTGGTGGGATTAAACAATGCATTAAGTACATAACAATGTTAGGCATTCTTGCGAAGCCGAATTGGGAGCCACTCGAGTGAGTTTACGTAAATCTGACACGTGATCATATTCATAACCTGCGTAGACCAAAATATGAATCGTATGCAAAAAGCAGAGGGTGCCAGTCCATGTTATGAACATCCTCGCGAAGTTTTGAGATTGACATGGTCATTAACATTAATAGTATAACACTCACCGGGATATTTTACATGTTTATAGTTTGTATTTGGTAACCGATATTTCGGCACTGTTTCAAGCGACATGATCACGGTGCGGTGTACTGACGACCGCCGAGCTAGTTGTTATTGGGCAGACCGTATCTGTCTACCCTCTTCCGCACTCGTTTATGACGCGCGTCGTCCCTACCATTGTCCGCGTTCTCGCACTGTACTCGATCGCGTTTTTGACATACAACACTCACTGAATCGACTCGCACGGGTTTTGAATGATGTGCTCCTTGATCCGGCATGAGACAGTGCGTTTGGTCTGGCAGCTGTGGGAGCTCCTACATAGGCCAGACCAAACGCACTGTCTCATGCCGGATCAAGGAGCACATCAGGGCGGTCAAAAACAACGAGCCACAGAAATCGGCTATCGCTCAGCACCTGCTGCTGCAACTTCAACCGGGAAGATGGGTTTCAACTGTCGAGTGTCTGGCATCCAGTGATTCGAATGTTCACAAAACCTACAATTCCAAAACCCGTGCGAGTCGATTCAGTGAGTGTTGTATGTCAAAAACGCGATCGAGTACAGTGCGAGAACGCGGACAGTGGTAGGGACGACGCGCGTCATAAACGAGTGCGGAAGAGGGTAGACAGATACGGTTTGCCCAATAACAACTAGCCCGGCGGTCGTCAGTACACCGTGATCATGGCGCTTGAAACAGCGCCGAAATATCAGTTACCAAATACAAACTATAAACATGGTAAATATCCCGGTGAGTGTTATACTATTAATCCTCGTGAAGCTTGTCAAGTGCAATGCCGCCAAAATTGCGCTGCATAATATTGGCTTTTCTTTAGGTGGCCATATCTTCTAAAAGGTAAATGAGATCATGGTAAGAATACATATTAGAAGAGCATTGGCCATGCCTTGCTATAGCTATGTTACTTCCTTTTTCTAGAAAAAGATTCCCATAGACTGCGGGGACCGGATTAGATCTCCACCCAGGTGTACCTAAGCGCAGGCAAAAACTAGTAAATCTATACTTTTCAGGAAAATACGCCTTTCTCAAGTAGACGCAACAGCCCGTCATCTGCTTCAGTCCTTACAGACTTTCACGAGCTTTCTCTAATATCCTACCACTACCTATCTTATTCTAATTCAGGCTACTGTCACCTTTTTCCTACACCTATCTACCAACGCGCTCCTGTGTTGCATGACTTGCATGCGTCCATAGGCTGCAGTATCCGCTTCCCATCAATGCCGACTGGCTAAGGCGATGGCAGTGTGTCACCGGATTATTGGATCTGATGGTTACAGAATGTTCACTCCCATCTATTACTTTTTTTAAAAGTTGTTGTTGATTTTATTTACTTTTAAAATACCTAGATATATTATACTAGCTTTTGCCCCCGGCTGCGCCCGCCTGAATGTCGGTTATCACGACCAAACATAGCCTATGTCCTTTCTCAAGGTCTAATCTACCCTTATACCAAATTTCATCAAAATCGGTTCAGTGGTTTAGGCGTGAAAGCGTAACATACAGACAGACAGACAGTGTTACTTTCGCAATTATAATAATAAAAAGTATGGATAACTTACGAAGGTTCGTATCTGAAACAATTTCCAAAATCTGGTTGCAAGCGACAATAAATGTTTGCTGTCAAGTTTAGCTTTCGATGTGCAATAATATCTGAAAAAGAACCGAATGCAAACAATTTTAACAAGAGTTATGATTTTATTCATCAAAATCAATCCTATTATTCTCAACCAATAAATCAGCTGTAGGTATAGTTATTGTTGTTTTGTTTACTAAAGGTATACTGCAATAGAAAATATAATTACCTTTTAACAATATTTCTCACTTTATTGGTAGTTGCGAACAGTCCAGCACATTAATTTTATACTTACCGTTATTACAAGTAGTTTTGCATTGGTCTCGTGTTGGAAAATTATTGTAGGCATATTGACAATTACCATATTCAGTTAAAACACATTCTTGCCTCTGTATGTCATAGAAATAACTGAAACAATATTTTTATTAAGCTTTAAAGCGCATCACATACGGCGAACCAGCACACACGGTTCAGATAATATATATCTTCATATTACAGTATCTTAAGACATCGAGCAATATGAAAATATTATGATAAGATACGCTGCATATATTAAGATGGACTTAAGATGCAATGAGTTTGATAGTGCATACAAAATGTATAGTGAGCGATATTATATCTTAAGATAAAATATTGTAGTAGGTATCTTCGCCGTGTGTGATGCGCTTTTGTTAGAGGTTGGTCAAACCTATACTTTTTACTTATTTAAGGTCGCGGCATCCGTGACGGGAAAAACCTCCGGAGGGAACGTGGACGTGGCGGGCACGTGGTTGAATGTGGTGCTAATGCATACGAACCGTGACAGTGATTCGCATCTAACGCTGTGAACTAATATAGGAACAAGGAGAGATGAATTTTTCATTTCAAGAATTGACTTTAATCTTAAACGTCGTGGGCAACAAGATTTTTCCCGCCCCGCAACGTGCCACGTTCGGCATGTTTCCGTCCCGTCTGGGTCACCGTGACATATTCACTGCCGCATACATTTTGTACGAAACGAAATTTCCAAATTTTCTCGCCACGTCCCGTCTGTACTAAAACTCGTCACGTATGCAGCGGGCTTTAAACTACACAAGCCACAAAAGGGTGCAACGGGGGTTTGTAGTACGTCACGACCGCAGCTGGGGAGGGCCAACTGAACAGTAGGTGTAGCGGAAACGGGGTCAGAATATTACACGGGTGGTGCCGCGAGCAAAAGCTAGTAAATAATGTAATCAATAATGTTTGAAAGTTGGAGTATGGCTGGGTAGGGGTACATTATTGTTTTAATATTTTTTTTATAGGATGTATAAAAATTTTATTTTATTTTATGAACCTTTCACAAGTCCTAAGGAAAAGCGTGTTCTTAATTTTGCGCTTTTCAACATATTTGATGACTCGTTTTTATTTATATTAGTTTAGTTCAGTTAGTTTTTAGTTATAGCTCTTATTTATATATTGTTATGTCTAAATCTATGGCAACGCGATTTTGAACGAAATAATGAAATGTAAAGAATCAATCAATCAATTAGCCTATTACAGTCCCCTGGACATAGGCCTATGATGAATACATAAAGTAAAATTATGTGGGCCCTAATTTGAGCAGGGAATAGTATAATGTGATGCATTTCCTTTTAATGAGTCTTAATCGTAACAATACATACCTGCGACTACTGGTTTTATTACTGCATGAGCGTGTGTACGATTGAAACAAGCAATAGACTTCTGGAGTAAACTTAGTGATATCATCTGGAAAAAGTAGCACCGACGCGACGTAACAATAATTATATAAAAAATTATATTAACAATAATTATATTAAAATAATTATCTACAATGGGATAACGACTGTTATATATGACACCATGGTGAAATTGGTTCCGGTTTACAACTACAAGGCGATGGTGGAGAGTATTGGGTGAAGATACACTCAGAGGAAAATTCAGAAGAGCATGATCCAATCTCGAGCATGGCCCGTAAGGCCAATGAATACAGCACAGCTAACACAATATAGGTGCACAATACCTATTACGCAATATTCTAAAATTTGAAACCGAGCTACTAACTCGATCTGAGTCCATAAATATTCTGTAATTATAATATCGTATTATAGGTTTATTAAACATCAATAATTCGCCAGTTTTCGGAACCCAGGTAATGGAATAATAGTCTTGGTAGCAAGCGGAGTAATATATTATTATTTTAATACATCGATTTCGATATGATGGTAGCTTGCTTTACTTGCAAAACAAACTAAATTGGCACTTAGGTACAAAAGATGAAAACATATTTTTATTGTCTGACTCTTCGTTCTGGGTTCCATAAATGCCACTAAACTTGTAACTATGTGTCACACACATATGTTTTGAAACATCTCATATAAAAGCTGTAACCATGGTCTGCTACCACTGCTCTGCTACCACTGAACCAAATGAGCTCTTTAGAGCTTATTTGGTTCAGTGGTTGCAGCGTTAATTTATTCGTACTTACCTTGGGACAGCTTCTCCATAGTAGCGTGTAATGTACCTATAACTGTACAAAAAAGTGTGTGTTCTATTAGGTTGTGGAGACATGCAGCTACCAGTTGACGTTTCGGTGGTCCCAATATAATGCGGCGCGAGCGAGAGAGACTCGCGATTCGCGCCACCCGCGCGCGCAGGCAACTCGGGCGTCGGAGGGCACTGACTGACGATGGCCCTGGGTCAGCCGGGGTGCGAGAGATATGTCGATGATAACCTCACCTCCGCCCTAGCACTACGACCCACAGTCGGCGTGCGGTTTTAGTCGGTTCGAATCCGACATAACCTCCCCTTCCGGCTCCGGCAGGGGGGGTATCGGAGGGGATTTCCGCACGAAAAAAAAAAAGGTCCCAATATAATGGTTTGGGGTGGGATCAGCTTTCACGGTAAAACCGAGCTCACGATTTTTCACGGTCCTAGATTCATTATTGTAGTTACATAAGTTAAACGATGTAATGTCTTTACAGTTTTAGTTGTCCCTTATTTTGATTTCAGCTGTATATTATACAGTAAATGGTTTATAGGAATTAACTGAAGCTTACCAGTCAAAATTAAAAGAAATGAATCACAGTCGCTGCGAAAAAACATATTATTTCTTTAAATATTTATGATGTTTTAAACTTCAGATAACAAGTGGAAAGTAAACGTGTTGTGAAACAGTTAGAATTCTGCCATAATCATAAAAATATAATATTTTGCTCCAATAACATATTTTATTAGCTGGCAACTGGGCATTTTACATCTCATGACAAATAATGAGTCTACAAAATCCTCTTGGAATTGCAGGTTGCCCAGAGGGGCAACGGCAGTGATAACTGCGGCGGTAGGAGGCCCACGTTTTGGACTACCTACTCAGTTTCCTCACGTATATCTTAATGAACAGAGGACACTGTAGAAAGAAAGCTCTGTGCTTTATTGAATATGGCCCTACAACCACTCTCTTAAGCTTTTGAGCGTACGAGGTAGGTTAAGAACCAGAGGGTATGTCAACAAACGGTTAGTATTCTCGTAACATAATTTGAATTGACATCGTGATCGTTTTTGATGTTTGGGAGATGGAGATTAAATCAAGATTGAATATTTTTACGAGCATTGGCCAATTGTATCTGAAAAATGTTGACGACTTGGCTTAGGGGGAAACTTGCACATTACGCGGAGTAGGAACAGTAGTGGAAAAGTCGGCCGAATGTGTGGGCCAGAATACTATGGGAAAAAAGTATTGTAGTAAAATCGACACATTGTGATTTTTTTTCTGTAAAATCATAAAAGAAGTGCTAAATAAAACAAGTATCAATAGATAACGCAAAAAGTTCTAAGTATCCAGAGTGGTCGAATTATCTTAACAATCTATCTTCCAATATTATGTAGGTAAGTAAGTAGAGTATTCATATTCATATACAAAATCACGCCAGTCGATGCTAATACCCCTAGCAGGAAAAACTATAGTAATGGTTATCGAGTTATTTTGTATGAAAACCAGAACAGCGCCACCACTGTCGTTTAAGGAACTAAAACTTGGTAGCACGAACCAAGTAGTCTTGTTAACGAAATGGTAATGGTATGGTTAACTACACACATCAAAAAAAGTTTGCGATCAATGGCATAAGCTCCTAGAATTCTTTAAATTTAACTTTATCAAGAAAAAATCTATGTTGTATGCTTTCTTTAAATAGGAATACCCTGTTTGAAATTAAAATATAAAACTATTTTTTATTATTTATTTAAAAAAATTGAGCCATTAATCAGAATGCAATTGTGATAGAAATTTCATAGAAAGAAAAAGACTGTTTAATTAAACTTAAACTACAATTTATTATTAAAAGGTGTTTTGATATCAATTTAAATTCAATATAAAATAACTCCTCCCCTGGCTCGAACACATGCGGAGATCCTCCTGGGCATGCTGAGGATCATGTTATCCAGCATTTCCTGGGGTAACCTATCCCATTCTTCAATAGCGGCTTCCCTGAGCTCTGGAACTGTCTGGGGATGTGGCTCACGGTTCCATACAGCTCGTTTAAGAGCATCCCACGCGTGCTCTATTGGGTTTAAGTCGGGCGAGCCGGCAGGCCAGTCTAATCGTGTGATATCGTATTCTTGAAGAGCAGCATTGACTCGTTGAGCTCGATGTGCGGGCCCATTATCATCGACCAGTACAAATTGGTGCCCATGGTTTACTCGGAATGGTTTGACGATATCATCAATAGCAACTGCTTTGTACATGTCTACTGTCATGAAGCCCCGATACGGGATCAAAGGCGTTCTAGCTCCAATCATAATGCCACCCCAAAAAGACACCGATTTTCCGCCTAGCTAACTGTTCCAGTGGCAGTTCTTTGTCTTTCACGGTCGCCTGGTCTTCTCCAGACACGGACACGTCGATTATCTGGATGAGTGGAGATTCGGGATTCGTCAACGAAGAGACAGTTTTGCCAAATGTTTTCTTCCTCACCTTCTTCATTTTGCCGAAGTCTAGCCCACTGCAATCTTCGTTGTTGACGTTGCCGGGAATTGAGCGGAGCTCGCCATGACCTCCGTGCTCGTAATCCAGCCTGGTGCAAGCAATTGCGAACGGTCTGCGTGCTAACTTCAAGCCCAGAGGCGGCCCTGACTTCTGCTTTTATTTTAGTGGCGTTGATTGTGGGATCACGGGCTGCCAGCAATCTAATATAGCGCTTTTGGGCAGCTGTCAAAACAGTTGGGCGACCGCTGCGGGGTCGGTCAGCTAAATTCTCCATTCCGTGGTACCTCTGCAACGTAGCCACGACACAGGATTGGGATATAGCAAGTCTGCGTGCTATTACTCTCGTGGTGTATCCTTCTTCCCTCAAAGTTACTATTTTAGCTCGTAAAACCTCTGATAATCCTCTTGGCATTTTTTCAATCACTACTTTCCGCAAAAAATATCTTGAATCGGTTATAATTCACTAAATCAGATTTCTGAATGAGCATAAGCTAGGACTGAAAGCCTTTTTGTAAGAAAAAACAATTGAACGGTGTCATTGTTTTGTGTTCTAATTCTTTATTTTTAAATAAAGAATCTAAAAAGAAGAAATAATCATAATATAATCTACAGTAACAAAAAAGATTTCAGTTTTTCAAAGTGATCGCAAACTTTTTTTGATGAGTGTATGTGTCTGTGTGAGAATCGACAGCACGAACCTTGACAGATATTACCTATTGTTTTTACCAGATTGCCGAAGGAAGGAGGGTAATGTTTTTCGAGAATATGTATGTCCATTTATTTGGCACGCCCTACAGGCTGAACGGCTTGACCGATTTCAACATGCAAGGTGTTGTGATTGTGTGAGTGAAAATGGGTATGTTAAAATTTCTAGAGAATCAAAATAGCGGATCTCTGGCGCTAAAATAATAACTAAAAAACAACTTGCACGCTCTACAGCCTGAACGGTTTGACGGATATTGACATGCGAGGTGTCCTTTCATTTGTCGTTGCGTGAGTGACACTGGATAAATTAAAATTACTAGAAAATCGAAACGGCGGATTTTTGGCGCTTAAATTGTTTGACGGCAATGGAAGCAAAAATTAAAGAACGGGTGTCTTTGTGGTTTAATTTGTTTAGTAGGTCTTGGTCTTGGTCAAAATTAAAATTTGACGTATGTTTTTTGGCAATCGGTTTAATAGAACCGGAAAAATAAGCAAAAATATAATAATAGGGGTTAAAGTATGAAATTGCCGTTTTATTGCAATAGGTTCTTTGAATTGACATGGAATCATCGTGGTTTGAGGTTTTCGAATTAACCTTTTTTCACATGGTTTCTATGATGTTCTTCTTTTAAAAAATGTGAAACATTTGAATATCGACTTTCAATTGTTTTTGTTATCAAACTTAGACAAGAAAGATGGATACTGCGAAAATTCGATTAATTTTTGAATACGAGTTCCGACGAGGAAGTAACGCGGCAGAAACAGCCCGCCATATCAATGTTGCGTTTGGAGAGGGGTTGCGTATAATACTAATCTGCAATTTCATACTTTAGCCCCGTAAGTAACAAATTGAAATTAAATGAAAATTTCAATTTGTTACTTCGCAGTAGGTATTAATATAACTAAAAAGTTTGAAATAAACTAAATTATTAAGAATTCAAAAACCCGACTGCAAAGTAAAAATACAACTGAAAAGCAAATAAAATAAATTATTAAAAATAACAAACCCGACTGATACAAGCTTGATAGCAGGCGGTATAGGTCTACCAGAATCTCATGGCACGATTTTAAAAAAAGATTACGATTTTCATATGGCAATGTTGATGTCATCACGTCAAATACGGCGACCTCACAGATATGAAACTCCTATACGACTATTTATTTAAAAAGACTTAAGACGCAAAGTTCACAAAGTTTGACATTGATATACAACGAAATGTCAAATATTTTATTGTTTCAAAGTTTCTGGTCTTTGTAGCGGTTTGACCAATCATTTGGCTTGTACCATTTTGATACTTTCACATAGATTTTTATTCTTTGCCACTACTTGTATTATAACTTCTTTGTGATGATGAAATAATACCTAGTTGTAGTTATTCAATTTTCTATCGATATTGTTGTGTATTTAGTTCAGCTATGACGCATTTTTGGTTTAATTTCATTTGGTTTCTACAGTTGTTTTAGATGGTTTTTAATAAATTGTTCCTATGTAAGCTAAACATAGACCGAGATAAATGTGAAATTCTCTTGCGATCCATACATTTGCACTGTGGACGAAATTATTATGACGAATAACTATCGAAAATATATATATATTTTTTTATACAGGACACGTCAATTTGACTTCACCTCGCCTGATGTTAAGCTAAAGGCAAAGTCTCGGAAAGAGGGTCACCATCGTAAACATTTACCATGTTAACAGTGGTGGCACTCAGCTTGACGGCCTCCTTAGATGCCTTTTCACGCCTCGCTTAAAGGACCCGGGACTGTAGGAAGAAGGAAACACATGAGCTGGCAGGGAATTCCAGGTCTTAGTGGTGCGGCATAGGAATGAATCACTGAAACGCTTGGTTCTAGCAGGTATACTCTGCACCGTAAATGGATGGCATCTTAGCCCTGCACGTATCGTCCTGTGAAGGAAAGGGGAGGGTGGGACTAATTGGAAGAGCTCGTCAGAACATTCACCATGGTAGAGACGGTAGAAAACTGCCAAAGACGCAATACGCATCTGCAAGGGCTCGAGGGTGTTCGTGACCTCAGGATTCCCAATAATGCGGACCGCACGTCGCTGCAACCTGTCGAGAGCATCTAATAAGTACTTTGCGGAGCCGTCCCAGAGATGTGAGCAGTATTCCACGCAGGAACGAATTTGGGTCTTGTATAGAAGACACCGCTGCTCCGGCGTGATATATTCTGAAGGACGGTACTGTGGACATTTGTTGGGCATGCCACCGCTTTGGAGAATCATTTAGACACATTATGTCCTGTTGTTTTCGTCCTAGAGTATTTGCAAAGGCCGAAGTCCCAACCAAGACCATTGTACATCAGTAATTTTCCTTGAAATACGATCTTGTGATTTCAAGAGTGTCATACTACAGGTATGTGCCGGACCCAGTTCTCAAAAATGGCCTTGTTACATTTTATTGGGATAGATTTATCATCACAGACAGGATTGATTGTATTGTCACCAATAAGCCTCATATAATGGTAATAAATTGAGCGAAGCTACGTGCAATAGGTGCTCCTTGACACAGCACGTAATCTCATAGCATTACAGAAATAAATAAAATGATGATTTTGAAATGCGAACGTTTAATGTCATTGGTCAAATAAAAGTACAAGATTTGTCAACTCCTGCAAGATTTGTATCTATCACCATAAAAAATCTTTAATGTATTGTGAATATATCAAAAAGCCACTTCAGTCCCAATAGCGAAATATTGTTTTCCATGTGTATCGTAAAACACGAACAACCGTAACAACAGGAATACTTCGCAGTAGGATGGTAGGGTTGGCTCACTGGCTCTTTCAGGACGTGGATACTTTTCGCTAGCAATTGGGACCCTGCCTCATTAATTCGATCGAATGGGAATGGGAATGGCGAGAGGGTTCCCCATCTTGCTGGATTATTCCAGCAGGGTTGAACAAAAAAGTGATAAGGCCCTTGTTGAAAACGTGTCGTGTCGACTGGTGAGCTTATATACAAAGACATTGCGAACGTCAAGGGGGATAAAATAACTTTAATAGGTTTATCTCAAAAGTTAATTGATGGCACTAGCAATCTCATTATAAGAATATTTCACTTTGGCAGTTCATTATGTTGTTGATTATTTTTCAAGAATAACAATAAAAATCTCTAAATAGTACCTACCTAAATATGTCTACTGCTATGTATGAAACACAAATACAAAATTTGTTTTATTTTAATTGTTTAATATGGTATGTATACAACAAACATCGCATACAGATTTACACTAGTATGTCCCTTTGACCAACCACTCGGGTCTGGACCGGACGATACTGTTATCTGGGTACAATCAACAAACATCGCATACAGATTTACACTAGTATGTCCCTTCGACCAACCACTCGGGTCTGGACCGGACGATACTGTTATCTGGGTACGATCAACCTGACTGGACCGGTGTGTCCTTTCGACCAGCCGCAAGTGCATGGCCCGGACGACACTGTCCTTTCGACCAGTTTAACTTACCAACAACCTGACTGGACCGAACGGGTGTGTGCTTTCGACCAGCCGCAAGTGCATGGCCCGGACGACACTGTCCTTTCGACCAGTTTAACTTACCAACAACCTGACTGGACCAGACGGGTGTGTCCTTTCGACCAGCCGCAAGTGCATGGCCCGGACGACACTGTCCTTTCGACCAGTTTAACTTACCAACAACCTGACTGGACCGGACGGGTGTGTCCTTTCGACCAGCCGCAAGTGCATGGCCCGGACGACACTGTCCTTTCGACCAGTTTAACTTACCAACAACCTGACTGGACCGGACGGGTGTGTCCTTTCGACCAGCCGCAAGTGCATGGCCCGGACGACACTGTCCTTTCGACCAGTTTAACTTACCAACAACCTGACTGGACCGGACGGGTGTGTCCTTTCGACCAGCCGCAAGTGCATGGCCCGGACGACACTGTCCTTTCGACCAGTGTAACTTACCAATCCGTAATACATCATGATATAATCTGAAATTTCCGTCATTAGTTTTAATTAAAAACTACTAAGTAAGACGTAATGTATGTCGCTTGAATAAAATGATAACCTCCAGAGCTAATTACTTTTGTCTCACTTTACCTCACTCAGTGGGTGACAACCCAACACGAGCCTCTACACTATGGTGACATGGCATCTGCGTATGTAAGTATACTGAAGAACTTACTTTTGCTAATATAGGATAGTTTTGTTAAAACCTATCTAACCTCTCTCAAACAACTTCAAATATAGTGCGTCAAGAAAGTCGTCAATTTAATGTTTAACTAAATTTTTTCCTTATATTTGCAACAATCAATAACTGCCAAACTGAGTTATCAGTTAATTCCCAGTTTCGTTGGAAATGTTTTGTATATTGTTTGCGTTTATTTAATTACTGTTTATCAATTAATTGATATCTGAATATAGTAGTTGTACATGACATGTTGTATTAAAGTATTTCAGGGATATAGTATGATATACTTACGGTGGAATTTCAAGACGGCAAGCTGCTTACCGATTTGGACGATGTTTATGGTTACACAGCTAAATTAGCCGGTAATGTTAAACACGGTATCGGAAGTGGGGTATAGGAAGTACATTATAATCTATTAAAAATCATGTGTTTTAGTGAACATTTTATATTTCAAAGCATTGTTATAATTTGTTGTGGTATGATGACATAATTAACCAACGCTTATAACAAATCATAGTACCTATACGTCCATTGACGTTTTTGAATATTCTTGATCCATTTTGTATTAACCACTTAGGCCCCAGGAGTAACAAAAAATTACACAGCGTATAATACAGCTGTATTTATCTAGTATTTTTTCAGATTTTCAAAAGCACATTACAAGGTTAATATTTTCAGTAGGTATGTAGTGTTTCAAGCAGCATTTCAGGTGTTTAATACTCAGGCCAATAAATTATGCTTATAAAAGATCCCTTGTTTTCATTTTTCACTACTATACATCCTTTGTGAAAATTTCGACTGTCTAGCTATAACGGTTCATGAGACAGACCTTAGTAATAGAGTCCCGTTTTTATTCTTTGGGTATGTTTTGAGTAATGTATTGGTCGTAACATGTATCTTGGACCTAAAAAAGTGCTCGAAATGTGGCCAGCGGCGGAGGACGAGCTCAAAGTCACCAAGTAGGTATAGATTGTTACAAAACAATCTGCGCGCGCCAGAGCCTCGTTTGTCTCGTAATTTAGGTCCAAGATAGGAGTCCCCAACTAACCTCTATGCCCTCTGCTAGTCACAGAGACCCGTTGCGAACCTCCGAGCAGCTCTCTATAGGGCTACTCCCGCCGTGGTTAATTGCACCAACTGGTAGCGTCTCTCTTTTTGAGGGAGAGAGTGAAGCATTGCCGTCTTCGATGTGTAGGTTGCACCGAATAGAGGTTCAGGATAACGCGCCCCAAAGGACAACCCCAACTCTCATACAATCTTGGGCCCGCATGTACAGGGTTGAATTTAGGCATTAGGCAATATTTAGACCATCTAAGGACATTTTGTTAGCCTAATTTTCACGACGATTCACAATGGCCAAGTTTGTTAAATCGAGCATTGTTCATAGGTTTTTAGGTTATGTTGTAATACATAATGCGGTCAAACATCGTCTTATGTTGTGTTGTGTGTTATAGCTACACAAGTTATTCGCGTATCGCTTTTATTTGTAGGTACGAGTAGGTTAGCAGGTTTTATTAGTATAGAAAAGGGCAGGTTATTAATATTGTTAGTCATTAATGTGGAATGGTCAACTATATGCTAAATAATAAAACTGATATGTCAAAGCAAATACATGCTTTAGCTACTTTTTTGTTGCATGATATTAAACCTTATAGTTTTATGATATGCAACTGACATTTACTCTACAGGTGGTAAAGCAATCCTTCCCTACCCTCACTTCAGACGGCAACATCTGAGTGACATCCTTTTGCTACGGTTACCACTTTCCACAAGGCTGTATACATACTTGTTTGCTGTAGTAATATAGAATTAATTATATAAGTAGGTAATAAAATAAAACAACATTATTTTAAAGATTATTATATTTTAAAAAAGTTTTTTAGTCTCTATCCCGGGTATCTTCCTATTTGGCTTTAGAAATGCATACACTAGGACATAGGTCTTTCCTCCCCTTTTTAAGCATCATCATAGTTTATTAAAATATTGTCAAGAAACTGTGCTGGTGTTATATTGTCTTGGAACCGTGCCCAACCGAGATACCATATTACACTCATTATTTGGGCACAGCACCCGACTGTTCTCTTACCTACAATACAAATACAGCAATGCTGTAATATAGCATTCCTCCCGCTCAAAGAACTGTCAACTAATATATATACGTAATAAGTTCTACTACTTATATGCCTGGACTTTATATTTCCTCTGTCTGTGCCCCACTGGTGATTGTGCTGGTCTGTTCTCATCCAAACATGCACATTGAGCTTGAATCCAGAAAGATTCGCAAATGATGTCATTTGCATTCACCTTAAACAGAGATCATGTTATAAGCACAGAATATTCCATTAGTCATATAGGCTAGTTCTTTATGAACGTTACACATATCAGTCAAAATACATTGTCATATACAAAAGTTGGCATAATTATCTACGGGATTAGGTAGACTCGTAGTAATTTCTATTCTATAGCAGCTATCACACAGCTTGTTAACGTTAATTATCATAACAATTTCAAAAGAGCGAGAAATAACGAATAGGTACTTACTATTTGTGGTGCGACCCATTCACGTATACAAGCTAGCATCACTGCATCGTTCAATAAATGTCTGCCTATAATATTGCACCGATCGGTAGCGATTCCACAATTCACACAGAGACTCATTGTGATAGCTTTCAGCCGATGTGGTAAAGTCTAGTCCAGTTTTAAAGCCAAGGTCAACAAATGTAGCAAATAACGGTGTCCGGTAAACAAGCAAGGGTCAATTAGTTCGAAAATCATATACAATTCACAGAGTAAAAGCAGCAAAACACAATGATCTCAGGGAGCCGAAGTAAAGTGAATTTTCACTCCTGTCATTTTCAATGACAGGAGTGAAAATGACATATGATGTTACAGATTATTATGAATTCTATATGATCGATTATTTACATAGACTTTGAATACACTACGACTATTTACAATCGATATTTTGTCTTACATTATGAAATAGACAGGTGTCTTTCTGATTAGTGAACTGAATAACGAAAATAAAGATGCTACATAGATATTTTGAAATCATTTAATAAAGCCACGAATTTTAAATTCATAGTTATTAGTTATTGATTTGATTTCATAATCGAATCGATAAAGCAAGCATAATCATAGCGCATTTACGAAGATCGGATTAAGTATTACATTCAACGTTTACGAAGTTTGTTGGTTAATGAAAATCACATTTTTAAACTTTTGTCGCACTTGGCCATTGCTGATTGTAATGAAGTCTAAACAAAATTATAACACAAAATAGACGAATTTTTTGAGGTAGGTTTGATGTCTGTACACTCGGGCCCAAAATGGGGTATCTCCTTTAACATACTTAATATCTATGCTTCCAAATCGTTACGCTGTAAGTTTTCTTAGGCTTCACGTTTGTGTTTACATATGTAAATAATAATCCATCAGGTGGGCAGTGTGCTTGTCTGCCACCTAAGTCGTATAGAAAAAATATTAACGCATGGAATGAGGACTTCAGGAATGTATATTTTCCTTGTATATATTTAATTTACAACACTCCATGACTTCAAAACTAAATCGCTCGTTGATTTCGATTTATGACTTAATATGCATTTCGGCAAAAGTTATATTTTTATACAGCGAAGAAAGAAGTACCTACCTAAACTTGAAAAACTTCTGGCAATTGTGAAGTTGTTTACTTAATACCTAAATAAAAGTGAAAAAAACTGCCGTAGTAATTTTTTCACTTTTATTTATTTTTCTTTACTTATTTATCATCATAATGAAATTATACTGCTTTATACGATAAAAACAACAGATTAAGACTGTTCAGTTGTAGCACAGTCTAACGATTCATACTAGACAGAGCAATCGTGCGGGGGCAGGGGTGTGGTGGGGGGCGGGGTATTACTCGGTACGCCCATACATTACTCGGTACTAAGGATTCAGGGCTATCTCATTTTTGTAATCACACTAATCACGTGATTGCCTTTTTCATGACTCGTTTTGTTTGTTAAAATTGTTTTTTTTTTTCGTTTTCTATATTTAGCTATCCAAGATGGCGGACACGAAATTTTCACAAAAATCGATATGGGTATCGTTTTCAGGGTTTTTGGGGTCGCTGATTGCGAATATAACATCCCTTTCGCGATCCAAGATGGCGAAAATCGATATGGGTATCGTTTTCAGGGTTTTTGGGGTCGCTGATTGCAAATATAACATCCATTTCGCGATTCAAGATGGCGAACTCGAAATTTTCACCAAAATTGATATGGGTATCGCTTCCAGGGTACGATGGTAAACTGTCGACTCCCAACTGATCGTGTGTAGCCGCAAAACTGACAGCAGGGCATGGCCGGCAGGCTAAAATCGCTTTCGTGTGTGGGCGCTGTCGACTTAGGACTGCAGGCCGCCCGATACGATCTGAAACTGCAGGCGAACTGATCGTGGATAGGCTTCTTAAGAATATATCATCAATTTAGCGATCCCGGCGATTTATAAATAGGAAGCCTCTTAGATACCCAACCGAACAACTTTTTCACGATTACAAAGTTCTGACAGTTCGTCAACTTTTTATGCTTAAAGCAATTCACCATACTCATACAATTCTTGAGTATGATCCTATTGCCTACGCCTTAGCCCGTAGAAAGCATGCGATATGCGAGCCGGTTGTGCACAGAACCTCGTTCGCGGCTCGCCAGTGTTACGTCCTGGGTCCAAGACTTTACAATAGAGCTAGTAGAAGCATAAAAGCTTGTACACTAAATCTAGATACGAATGCAAAAAAATGCTTTCAAATTGGTTGCAACATCTAAATTATGATGAAACGGAGTATTTACTTGAGGTCCTATGTTAAATGCAATCTCTAAAATAGCTAGGTATAATAAATCCTTAATGTAGTTTGCTTTTGTTTAAATAATTAGTCGTAACAAAATGTAATAAATAAATTAATTGTACTCATTTTACTTAAGTTTACTGGTTGCGTGGGTTTCCTGGTGACCTATAAATACAGATACAAATTGTTGTATCTAGTTTAGGCACCAGTCTCACAATTACAGTGTTTTTGTATAGCCATTATGATACACTAAGAAAATAATAATATTATTGTTTTATTTAATAAGAATTTGTATTTAATTGTTTGAGAGAATAAAAATATTTTTATTTTATTTTATTATAATTGGTTGAGTAGAACCGGAGATATAACCAAAAGTCGCAATAGCCGACATCCATGCGAGCGGAGCCGCGGGCATCACCTAGTAATATAAATTAGCGTGAGTTGATGTGCCTTGACAGAACAAAGAGAACAAATAGGGGTTATATATAGAATATTACAGAAAAATAAATTATAAATTAAAACTGAAGTGACAACCCTCACAAAACTGCAAAAGGCGGCATTTCCGCAAACATCAAACGCGATAAACTACTGTAAGATCTCTCGTTATACTGTGGTTGTAGTATGACAGGGATACCAGGTTTGCTGCGCTTAACTTGTAGTATGAGAGATGATGACATTAACTCCAGTCTCATCCCTGAATGAGATGTGTATAATTAGATGCGTCTTTAATTGGAGAACACGAATGGCTGGATCTTCTGACATAATAGAACGGAAATACCAAATCGAACTGCGCGCGAACTTCAATCGCTGCAGCAAACACCTTAACCAGTGCTTAAGAATTACAGCATAGGTTTTTCATACACAGAATTTGATGACCTTTCAGATGAGCCTGTTTTTTTTTGGCTGAACGATCGTACTGGATACCTAGTTTTAGGCGGCACTTCACAAGCTGCTGCCACTGACAAGGCCAGTTATGAAGGCTTGCAGCACTGCACTATCATATAGTCCTAACTCCCCTCTATTTCCACGTACAAACCGAATTCGGTAGAATTAATATATTAGACATCGATTTATATAGCCTTTTTTAAAATTGGTTTTTAGTATCACGACCAGGTTTTCACCCTTGCAGCATAGCCATTTCGTGTTCTCCAATTAAAGACGAGTCTAATGATATACATCTCATTCACATAAGGGATGAGACTGGAGTTAATGTCATCATCTTTCCTACTATTGGTATCCCTTACCACCCTCAATTGTCATGACTTCCTTGACGGGCTATAAAACAAATATGTATAAATTATTCAAGTAATTTATACCGACCTAATTAATTAATCTACAACTCAATACTCTAAAATAAATCGTCATATAGGTACCACTCTGAAATAAAAAAATAATCTCACACCTGCGACACAAAATACGTAGTTATATCATTAATACATTTCTCATATTATCTATTTCGCATTACGACTATATACCTACCTACATCATCATTAATAGCTATACCTGCAAATTACCCCGTTTTTTTAGCTAGGTATACCACTGATCCTTAAAATTTCGTTATTCCTAAAATAATGCGAAGTAGAGAATACAAGAAGTGGATTTTTTACAACATTGGTGTATTTTGCGTTGTCGGATACTTTATTTTTAAGTATTCATACTTTTCTCACCAATGCAAGCTAGTGTTTATGGTATAAGCTTTTTTTTCTCTTTTCCGTGGTTTAAGCAACTGACAAATATAAATAAAAAATAAAAAAATTCTGACTGCCACTGAACAGATCGAAATAAGTTTGACAGCAGGCGGTACCCATTTGCCAATCATAAACCGAAAGAAAATTAATGGGTACCGCCTGCTATCAAACTTATTTCGATCTTTTCAGAGGCAGTCGGGTTTTTTTATTTTTTAATCATTTGTTTAATTTTATACTTTTCAGATATGACGTGTTTATCTTTTTGTAATCTCCTTCTAATTGCCTTCATTTTGATACCCTACTCGATAAATTTGAATCAAAAATATCAAAATTCACCATTTTCATATTCTAGAAATGTTGATGTAAGTACCTACCAAGTTTGGGTTAGGCGACACGTCGCCCTCTTAATATCTTGCCCGCAGGCGAGTTGTACCCTCTTGCAAGATGCCTATTCTGTTGAAACGTGGTAAGTAGATGTGGGGGTCTAATACATGTCGCCTAACCCCTGGTGTCACTCACACAATAGAGTATTTGACTAAGTCGTCGATTCTTCCCAATACTGCTTAGTATGATAGCTTGTTCTGAAAAAATATGCCTTGCAAAATAAAATATAGCATATCTAAACTCAAACTATGACTTTTCATAAGTTGAAATTCCCAAAAAAAGTCAAAATATAAACAATAAAATTCAATTCAAATATATAACTTTTTAGATTCCTTATTAAATTTTAAATAACTTTTCTTATGAACTATATACCTACGTGTAAACGCAACGTAGACCGAGATCAATGCGAAATTCTCTTGCACTCCATATACATTTGCACTACGCGCTACAGAAGCGTGACGTCACAATTTCGTACGATTTTGTATGGAGCGTTTTCAGGCGGCACGACAAATTGAATTTTTCAAAATGAAATATCTTGAAAACTATTTGTCGTTACAGTTCATTTTATTATAAGAAAGTGGTAATTTTTCAAAAGTAAAAAAAATAGTCAAATAGCCTATTGCGACGAATCAAATGGCCCGTATTCTAGAATGACACTCGGCCTGAATCGCGATTGATTTGATGACAGGTTGTTTAGAAACATTGATAGATTTGACATATCGCCTACACAATCTGTCCTCAAACAAAACGAGATTCAGACTGAGTGTCATTCTAGAATACGGGCCTACGTCTATGATTTTACTCATACACTCACCTTTAAGATTGTGTATATGAATACGAATATTCTACTACTATACTTAAATTATTTTGAGTACTTTATAGTAGTCATCAATTTTTTTTTCTGGTACTGAATGTACCAACACGCAACTGACTACATCCCTTGCGATGGACGTGAAGCCACGTAGAAAGCTCTATCCTGTAGAGTCTACAGGATTGCCCGGTGTGAACCATGTGGAGATTCCAGATCAAGCACAATAATTTTACTTTATACTTATAAGTTATAAGCGTAGCTTGATTGAGTTCGGTACTTGATTTATGGCTTTAATCAACTTATCTTATACCCAATTTGTGTTGTAGATTTATGAAATTCAACGGTTACATATCATAATCCCGAAACTTATAATCCGCAAATTTACAACCACCAAACAAATCCATCGAAAAATATAATAATCAGGATTTTGAAATTCGGGATTTTAAACTTTCGGGATTCTGAAGTTCGGGATTTTGATCTTCGGTATTTAGAAAATTCAGGAATTAGAATTTCGGTATTATGATACGTAAGCAGTGCAACGCCGCCGCCAAATAATCTACTGTAAAATAATATCAATCAAATCAATTAGCCTATCGTAGTCCACAGCTGGACATATGCCTTTCCTAATGTTGGAAGGCTTTGGCCACGGTAATACTATGATCTGTAGATAGTATTATCGGGCTTTGCCCTACTATTTCCACGATGGCCAGACGGGTTGGAACAGGGCATTATTTCGAGTTTTCATTCTCTCGCAGTGATAGCGTCTGTGTATTTTTCCGGTAGTGGGCTCGTACGACATCCTTCGGATGAGATAGGGTGGTGATACTTGTATTCTTTCTCGGTCACCGCACGGACAAACAACTAAATTTTACAAACTAATAATATAACTAACCAAAAATAATAACAACAAAATTTTACTATGAATGCTTTTTATTTTCTACATAACTTTTTCATATTAATGAAACTCGCGTGGGTACTGTTTATTAATTCATTAAATTAATTATACCACTGCAGACAGCCACACATTTTTGAGCATTTTCGAACTTATTTTTGTTGCCCCCACAGCCACCATAGGAGAAACCTTTACATGATCTGGTTGTTATGTCGTAGTAATACCTAAGATTAGATACAATGAATAGTTATTAGTTACCGACCTAATATTAGTTGTCGACACAGATTAAATTATCGCACTACGCTAACAATGTCTTTTGGTGCTTGTGAATGTTAAAGAACCTTTGTCGACTTGTAAGAAGTACCATGCGCACAGTTCCCACCTGCACAGGCATGGTAATAGTACTAGTAGGTACTACTTAGTTTGTACTCTTTAAGAATCCCTTTTTTTCTCAGTATTTATTTAAAAGACAGTTATTTATATTGTGACTCTACGGTCTTGTGTCCAACGTCTGCACTTCGGAGCCCGCCTGTTTGACCACCGTCTGACCTCCCAGCCTTGAGAGGAATCTGTACCTCATTCATTACTTAGCACAACGATGTTGCAACTTGCAAATGAAGTTGGCTTGGGCCTCAAAAAAGTTTATAGGGCCCTTGTACACTCAACTAGTCTAATAGTAGGTAAGTAACGTATGCTAAGTGACACAATAACTAGATAAACCTGTAAATTTTATTATTTCCAAAACGACAACTGAGAAAAGGAAAAATAATCGGGTATTGAACACTGAAAATCTTGTATAAAAAATACTAATTACATACAATAATAATAATAACGGGAATTAACACGATCATCATCTAATTTCATTTTTTACTAGAATAATAATAACAAAGAACAGCTATCATTATCCTTTCAAAAATCTCTATTTTTAAATATATTTCACCTTGAGATCTTCAGAGATTCTTAGGCTGGGGTTGCCAGCGCACTCCACGAGACTCATGTATAAATCATAACTTAGCTATTTGATTGTGGAATGCCTTACTCGTTTCCATTAGATGTGCACAATCTCTACCTGTGTTAAAAAAAATGGATACGGCCTACTACCTGCGGCCTATTTCTATATCTCCCTCATTCATGCTTTTGCTGTTTTTTGTATTTTATGTAAGTATAATATAAGCTCAAAAACAAAAGGTCTATAAATTATGCTTTCATAGATTTGGAAAATACCTTTAGCAGAGTGATGAGGAATTAACTGTCTGTATAAGGGGTAAGCGGTAGCTTGATACGAGCACTGAAATCACTCTATGAGGTTTCTTTATACATTACTAGCTTTTGCCCGCTGCTCCGCCCGCGTGGATGTCGGTTATCGCGACCAAACATAGCCTATGGCCTTTCTCATGGTCTAATCTACCCCTATACCAAATTTCATCAAATCGGTTCAGTGGTTGAGGCGTGAAAGCGTAACATACAGACAGACAGACAGACAGAGTTACTTTCGCATTTATAATATTAGTATGGATATCAACTAGACTAGTTACTAGAGCCACTTTATGAGCAAGTTTATATATATGCTTACGCCAGTAATCCAGGCAGAGGTGTATTAACACCCACGTTGCGCCAACTATAATTTTCGGTCCCACGTAAAGCCTATTGCCCTGTCTCTTAGTCGTCTTTTACGACACTTACATGAAGAGATTGGTTATATTCTACTCCACTGGTAACCCACACGGCAAAAAGTTAAAAAATATATTAAACTAGCTGACCCGGCAAACTTCTTTTCGACTTAGAAATTAGAACAATTTAATTTAAATCGCTCCAGCCGTTTAGACGTGAAGGAGTAACAAACATACATCCATCCATACTGATCCATACTTACAAACTTTCACGTTTATAATATTAATAGCATTATATAATGTACTCACATTGGGTGATAGTTATGACAGTCCCCAAAATCAGGTTGAAGGCGGCAGTAGACGCTGGACTTATTAGCAATTATTCGTTTAGGGCCCGCCTCTAACAATAAAAATAACGACTTAAATGTATTACCAGCTAAGAGCTAGTTAAACTAACAAACAAACTCTTCAGCTTTATCATATCATAGAACATCATAATAAAAATAAAATAAAAGATAAGTCATTATCTATGGGCTGCCATTATAAAAACTATCATTTATTTTATTTGTCGAAATTATTTATTTAAGATGTTATTTTGTAACGTTTGTGGGTATGTGTGCAGCATTTTCTTTCTTTCTTTCTTTCAAATAGACAAAGCTGGAGAGTTTTATTAGTTGAAAGTGCCAATCTCAGGAACTACCGGTTTTAATTGAAAAATTCACTTTGTTGAACAGTCCGTTCATTGAGGAAGGCTATAAGTATGCTAATATAAATTCACTCTGCTACCCCTGGGAGCGGCGCGGCGCTGGACATATAACCCCCTTTACACGGGCACGCAATCACGCTTTCTTGAGCAACCAGGATTGCGCGGCGGAATGTATAATTATGTTTTGAAATTAAGTCCACAAGCACAAGTGCGGTAAAGACGACGCGATTGCACACGCACGACAGTTCAGAGAGAAGCGCTGAGTGCACGTCTCTTTCTTTTTTTCACAAAAGGACATGTAAATTTGCCTTCACCTCGCCTGATGGTAAGCTAAAGACAAAGTCTCGGAAAGAGGGTCACCATCGTAAACATGTACCACTCTCCCATTCTCCCACAATCGCGCAGTTGGCGTGCGTGCATTCTACCGTGTAAACTGCTCCTAAACCTTGGTAGCGTCTAAGAACTCTTTCAAGCGAATGAGGTTTACCCTCACGAAAGAGTGTACGCCTAGAGAGCTCTAATGTCCTCTCTAATGTGTTAAAATAGCTTTTATGCTTTAAAGGGTTGCCACAGGGTTTGAAAGTAAACGACGGGTGAAGCTGGGGAAGGCCGGCTAGCCTTACAATATTACGCAAAAGAAGTATGGATAGCAATCTACTAACTATATGTTAGTAAAAAAAAACTTACCTCGACAATGTTCGTTGCACTCAAATAATGATAAAAAGTTGTTTAAGCTAACTTTACATTCATGATAATCAAATGTTAAACATGTTTGCATTTTTAGATCATAATAATACCTGAAAAGGAAAAGTAAAGACTACAGAAAACTTGAGGCCTATATCAAGCAGTGGACTGCGGTGGGCTTGACTATGCCTATGAATTTTGAATTTGTCCTATATAGCATCTACATTTAAAAAAGTGTTATTAAGGTCCCAGTTAGATCCAAAGTAGATTTATCCAACTTTTATTAATGAGTTCCAAAGTTTGAGCTCCCGCAAACCCACATTGATTGAGTTAAGAAGATCCATACCTACGTACTTATCGGCCCCATCTTAATAGATAATAAGACTGTGATAATTGTACTTTTTTTGAGTTGTCACTTACTTCCATAAACAAGATGTGGCGAGATAAAAGAATTATCACACAATCAATGATATTACATATAAAAAAGAGATAAGATATTACATATTAACATATCTTGTATAAAATATCATTGCACACAATAGGCTATTTGACTAAGTCGTCGATTCTTCCCAATACTGCTTAATATGATAGCTTGTTCTGAAAAAATATGCTTAGAAAAATATAATATTGCATATCTAAACCGAAACTATGACTTTTCATTAGTTGATATTCCCAAAAAAAGTCAAAATATAAACAATCAAATTCAATTCAAATTTATAACTTTTTAGAATCCTCATTAAATTTTAAATAACTTTTATTATGAACTATATACGTGTAAACGCAACGTAGACCGAGATAAATGCGATATTCTCTTGCACTCCATACATTTTCACTACGCGCTACAGAAGCGTGACGTCACAATTTTGTACGATTTTGTATGGAGCGTTTTCGGGCGGCGCGGCGCGACAAATTGAATTTTTCAAAATCAAATATCTTGAAAACTATTTGTTGTACGCAAATTTTACTTTTACAGTTCATTTTATTATAACAAAGTGGTCATTTTTCGAATGTAAAAAAAAATTAGTCAAATAGCCTTTTCAATTGGGAAAAAACTCATACTATATTTTCAGGCAGTACCTACGCACATCTAACTTGGACAACCATATTGGTTTAGGTTATTAAGTATTTTATTGTAGTGAAGTTAGTTACATTTAGGTAACTATGATCCGTACCTGGGGATAGCGGTTGAGTTGTGCCATTGCGTACAATCATAACTGTTCGGCTGCATTTTACATTTAACATCATAGTCTGTTACCAACAAATCGTCTGAAATAAGGCGATCAGGTACTTAATATCTTTTAATAATACGTATAGCGAAAAATTTGGATCCATTTTTACGAAAATTGCGGCTAGGTACGTATAGACTTCACAAAATAAAAGGCCTGTTGTGACAATGTAACCACACGACTCGGTAATCGAAACTCACTATAAAATTATTCAAGTACCTATTTGAATATTGTGAAGGGCATTGGAAGAAGTTCTGATTAGAAAATTTAACTTAAACTTTTTGTTGTAGGTACCTATTTTTAAATGATTTCTACATTGCGCAATGTTACGTAAGCGTAATTTTCTTTCGTTTAATTTTTTTGTTACAATTCCTAATTATAATTATTTCATTTACAATTATGTTTTCGATATTGACGTCTTTGTTGCCATTATTCAAGGCTCCAAGCTTATAATTTTCAGTAAAGATCACTACCAATACACACAGAACACTTTTTTTTTTTTTTTTTTTTTTCGTGCGGAAATCCCCTCGGATACCCCCCCTGCCGGAGCCGGAAGGGGAGGTTATGTCGGACTCGAACCGACTAAAACCGCACGCCGACTGTGGGTCTTGGTGCTAGGCCGGAGGTGAGGTTGTCAAAGACATATCCCTCGCACCCCGGCTGACCCAGGGCCATCCCTTACGGTCTGGCCCTCCTCAGGAGGGGGGACAACGGTGTCCCCAACTCGCCCCCGGAATGGGGAGGCGCACTATTCAGCGCGCCGCCGCCGTGGCCTGCTTCTGCTGGGGTGACAGGCGGCTCCACCCGTCACCCCCAGGCCCGCGCTCATGGGGGACGGAGGTCAGTCAGTGCCCTCCGACGCCCGAGTTGCCTGCGCGCGCGGGCGGCGCGATCCGCGAGTCTTTCTCGCTCGCGCCGCCTCTCCCGCTCCGCCGTCTCCTTCACGACCATTACCTGCTCGCTGAAGGAGACGCCGCGCCGGCCGCCCACGCGTCCGCGCAGCGGACCATTGCTGTGAGCAGGGTGGCGAGGGTGAGAACTCTCACACCCAGGGCCGACACTAGCTCCCGCCTCGGTCCGGCCCATGCCGGACACTCGGTGAGCGTGTGCAGCCCCGTGTCCTCGCTCGCGTCGCAGTGATGGCACTCGGACGTTGGCTCCTTTTCGATCCGACACAGATATCTCCCGAAGCACCCGTGCCCGGTGATAATCTGCGTCAGTCGATACGAGAGGCTGCCATGTGGCCTCTCGAGCCATTCCCCCATGATGGGCCTTACCGCCTCTATGACGGCATGCCCTGCGCGTCGTTGCTCAAGTCGTCACTCCCACTCCGCCACCATGATCCCGTGGAGCCGGGACCTCTCGGCCCGAATGTCTTCGGGCTCGGGATCGTATCCCCGCTCCCGCGCCTCCTTACGGAACCGATACAGTGCCGCAAGGGATCTCGCTTCCAGGATTCACGGTGGCGATCCGGCTAGGAGACTCGCCGCTTCAAAGGATATCGTGCTGCGGTGCATGCAGCAGTTGCACGAACCTGGCCTGCAGGGCGTCCGCCCACACGGGGCACCCGTACAGGGCCATGGACCGCACGACACCCGCGTAGAGTCTCCTGCAGGAGTCCTCTGGGCCCCTCAAGTTGGGCAGCAGCCGCATCAGCGCGTTAGCTGACACCAACAGTTTGGGGCGCAGACTTCGGAAGTGCTCTCCGAAGTCCCACCGACCGTCGAGTACGAGCCCCAGGTATTTCAACCGGGGCTTGATGTCGATGGGAGTACCTCCTACTGTCAAGCTGGATCCCGGGGGTGGCCTGCGCCGAGGACCATGAAAGAACAAGGCCTCGGATTTGTGCAGAGCCACCTCGAGACCCAGCCGCCGGATCCGATCCACGACTTGAGCAACAGCGGTCGTGGCCCTCTGGGTCGCCTCGCGGTGTGTAGCGCCACTCACCGTCACTAGCGTATCGTCCGCGTAGCACGTGACGGTGGCACCGAACGCGAGCTCACCGCGAAGCACCCAGTCGTATCCGATGTTCCACAGGAGCGGCCCCAGGACCGATCCCTGTGGGACACCGCACGACATCTCACGCCTACCGACGCCGGTCGCACTTGGGTAGATGACGGCCCTCTCCGTCAGGTACGCCCCGACTATGCGGCGGAGGTAGAGAGGCACATCGTGGTACACGAGCGCCTCCCTGATGCAACTCCAGGGCAAGGTGTTGAACGCGTTGGAGATGTCCAAGGACACCGCCAACATCACCTCGCCCCGGGCAACCGCATCCTCCGCCAGAGTCCTCACGCGCATGATGGCATCCACAGTGGAACGCCACCGGCGGAACCCGTACTGCGTGTCCGCTAGGTCCGGCCCCACTCTAGAGAGGTGCTCGACGAGGCGCTTGGCAATCACTCTTTCGAAGAGCTTGCCCACCTCGTCGAGCAACACTATGGGCCGGTACCCGACACACAGAACACTAGAGCTGGCGAAACTCAGTAATTAATTGACTAAACACTAATATGTGTATAATACCGGGTGTAAGGGGAACGCTCCTGAAGCCGAAAACCCCTAGTAGTACTGCAGGTATTTATCACATTGGCATAAAAATAAAATCAATTTGGAAAAAAAAGTGTTCGCTTTTTTTTTCGTTGAAATGAATATAAATGTGTTGGTAAGCGCATAACTCAACAACGCCGGACCAATTCGGCCAATTCTTTTTTTTTAATGTTCGTTGAAGTTCAGGGATGGTTTTTACAGCGAGAAAAATTCGAATAATTGCCGGGAACCGACATCCACGCGGGCGGAGCCGCGGCTAAAAGCTAGTATTTAAATAAATAAAGCCGGCCCCCTAGTGCGAGCCGGCCTTAAAAAAATATCTTGGTCGATTAATTTTTCCTTATCCGATTATCAATAGTCCGTGGACTAGATAGAATAATCGTTATGGACATCACTTTGCCGAGTGGGCAATAAGTACTTGTTATTGAAAAATGTGATTACCTTTCGAATATTTCGATCGGTATAAAATAGAGAACTTCATGGGAGTGATCTCTTATATCGAGCCTTTTATTTTGCGATGACTAATATGAGAGTGAGATTTGGCATTTTGATAATAATTCAAAATAAATAATGAAAATTAAAATAATTTGTAGGTATTTTACCAATCCAAGTAGCGTCGAAAAACGTAGACATAATACACTGACTTGAAAACATAAGTAATAATATTGAAGAAACTCTGATCCACCAAAACATGTTTATTGAATGTTCGGTGTTAGTAGTTTTCAATAAAAATATTTATATAGCAAAGCAACAGTAAAATTGTTATGGAACATTAAATTTAGACTATCGTAAATTCGATTTATTAGGTCCTTACATATATTATGAAATTGGCGTTTTGTACCGGAGGAATATAAAGTCATTTTTTTTTGTAAAATAATAATGTATTTAATTAATCAAAGTATACCCCGTTGTTATCTATGCACTTTTGCCATCTCATAGTTAGTGAATGATCCCTTAACTGTTAACTTATTATTTGAAGGCACAAGGAAAAATTTCAACTCCGATGCCGCAGTCCAAACCGGACTGCGGCATCGGAGTTGAAATTTTTCCTTGTGAGAATTCCAAATTACGGAAAAAACTGTTGGAGCAAGGTCCGGGGAGTACAGTGGATGTTTCGCTAACATTCCAATTGTACCGCACAAAAATCTATGCTGGGCCCGTAAATTTCACAAAATTTACAATTCAATTCATATTGAAACATTGGTAAAGATATTTCCCCATAGAATAACCCATGGTTCAATGGGTAACTTTACTTCTCCGTAGTAGGTACAACCAGTTGAACATCGCAGTTGTACCAAGGGTCGGGACAGCAATTGCACACTTAAGGTCCTTTTTTTTAACGTGTGAAAAATCCCCACGGATACCACCCCCACGGAGCCGGTGGAGGCGGTTATATCGGACTCGAACCGACCAAAACGCACGCCGTCTTGGGTCCTTGGTTGCCGGAGGTGAGATTTCCGAAAGCATATCTCTCGCATTCCGGCAGACCCAGGAGCATCTCGTATGTTCTTTTATTTTTAATATACATTATTATGTTTAGGGTGTGCGTTGTGTTTGTAAATAAATGTATTTGCTTTTTTTCTTCTTCTTCTTCTTTCGAGGTGGCCCCTTCGGGTTGTGGGGACCTTGGGGTCCCCATTGACCACCTGCAGCGGTCAGCGGACCGGGTAATTGAGCAATATCCCACCGCGGATTTAGTATTCTTGGGGAACTTCAACGCTCACCACGTGGAGTGGCTGGGGTCTCCCAGGACTGATTTTGCAGGAAGGGCTGCTCACGACTTCGCCCTGACCTATGGGTTCTCTCAACTGGTGCATTCTGTCACTAGAACACCAGATATCGAGACCCACAGATCTCTATTCTTCTGCTGACTTCACGTCCGGATGACTACTCCGTAACTGTGGAGGCACCACTTGGTATTTCGGACCATGGGCTCGTCCGGGCGAAAGTGACTCTTGTGCGACCTGAACCACCGCGGCCACCTCAGTGGTGGCATGTCTGGCACTACAGGTCAGCAGACTGGGACGAACTGCGGGAATTCTTCGCGTCGTACCCGTGGAGGCAGCATTCCTGTCTTCCACCCCTGTTAAAACCCGACGGTAGTCTGGACCATGGCGCCAAGGATCTTTTAGGTAACCTCTTTGCGTCAAACTCGACTATGAACGATGGGAATGCCGAACCACCTAGTATACTCTGGTGTAGAACTTCAATTGGTGAATCACCCAGCGGAGGATTCGGCGAGAACTAAAATCCCTAGATGTTCGAAAGTCGAGTGGGCCAGATGGCATACCGGCAAGGGTGCTTAAGCACTGTGCCCTGTTCTTACACGACTCTTCGCGCTATTCTCCGCTGGACGAGTTCCGGCTTCGTGGAAGACCGCATACGTGCATCCTGTGCCTAAGAAAGGCGACAGGTCAGACCCGTCTAATTACAGGCCCATTGCTATCACCTCCCTTCTCTCAAAGGTTATGGAGCGTGATATAAATACACAGCTCCTGGGATACCTTAAGGGTAACTATCTTCTGAGCGACCGACAGTACGGCTTCCGCCAGCGTCACTCGACCGGGGACCTTCTTGTGTATCTCACAAACCGTTAGGCGCAAGCCATCTATAGCCAAGGTGAGGCACTAGCGGTCAGCCTAGATATAGCGAAGGCCTTCGATCGGGTATGGCACAGAGGTCTTCTTGCGAAACTACCATCTTATGGTGACGTATAAACCTCTTTACTAGTGCGGGCCTAAATTATTGTCTATGCTTAATTTGTGTCATGTTGTGATGTGTGTAAATATCTTATTTTATCGTATGTCGGATTCAAGTTAATTAAAGCCAAATATCTAATTGGTTTGTCTTTTAACTATGCCACAATTTAATTAACTTTTGTTATGCCCGACACGGACACGAAATCTATTATGCCCAATGCAGACACTAAACTCACGCCCAATATGGCTCGATACCTCAGACCCGAGAAGTTCGACGTGGAGCCCACCGCAACCGAAGCGGACCTAAAGTGGACCCACTGGAAATATACCTTTAACAATTTCATACTCGAGGAGATGGCCAACGGTACCGATTCTTTAAAGCTTAAAATTTTAATGAATCATTTGTTGATTCTTCTACCTATGACGACGCCATAAAAGTACTAGATAAAATGTACCTCAAGCCGAAAAACATAATACTGGCTCGCCACTTGCTAGCTACGCGTAAGCAGAAACCTGACGAATCTATATCCGACTACGGGAGGTCACTCAGACTGCTGGTGCGTGATTGTAACTTTGAGACTGTTACAGCTGCAACGCATGAAGATGAAGCCATAAGAGGTGCTTTTATTTCGGGAATACTGTCACCGAGAATCCGAGAAAGATTACTTCAGGAACGTTCTGTCACTTTAGACATAGCTCTCGATCAAGCTCTTTCCTTAGAAACTGCAGAAAGGGACTCCCGGGCAATGACCAGCGGGGCAAATGAAATTAACCTGAATGCTTTGCCATCAGCGTCAATGTCAAGGCGGTTAAAACCCCCACAATCCCCGAGCAACTTCAGAAGAGCCAACTAAATGGCGCTGTTTCTTTTGCGGAGGAAACACCTCACACCGAAGGCCTAAATATCCGGCTTTCAACGCGCAGTGCCAGCTTTGCTCCAGAAAAGGACACTTTGCCAATGTATGCAGATCCATGAATGCAACGAATAATGCTGTAACCGCTGAAGAATCTGTCATGGACTCTGATGATTCTGAAGTATCTGTTAATGCTGTCTCGGCGGCCTCTCCATCAAGTCTCTCAAAAGCTACTATTCCCGTTACCCTCAACAACTACCACGCTGATGCTCTCATTGATACGGGAAGTTCAGTAAGCTTTATAGATGAGAAAATAGCGCGACTAATGCAGCTGAAACAGAGGCCTCACAAGCAGACTATCACACTAGCCTCCCAAAATAACGTATCTTTCGTCAAAAGTGTTTGTTTTGCTTCTATTACCATAAACAAATACTCGCACAAACACCGACCACTTCTTGTCGTCAACAAACTTTGCGCTGATGTTATCATAGGCCATGATATACTTAAAGAACACTCTAGTCTCCAATTCAACTTTGGGGGATCCAAAGAACCTCTAGTTTGCAATGTAATGCAAGCTTCAGTACCCCCCGCTTCGATATTTACTAACCTATCGCCGAGCATTAAACCAATTGCTGTGAAGTCCAGACACTATAGCGAGCAGGACGAAAAATTCATCACGGAAGAATTGTCAAAGCTGTTGGAAGATGGTGTTATCGAACCAAGCGTCTCTCCCTGGCGTGCACAGGTCTTAGTAGCAGTAGGAGGGGCACATCGAAAACGGCTCGTGATTGACTACTCCTTAACGATAAACAAATTCACAGAATTAGACGCATACCCCTTACCTCATATCGAAACCATCGTGTCTAAGGTTGCAAAATACAATGTTTTCAGTCAGATAGACTTAAAGAGCGCGTACCATCAAGTGCCAATTAAAGATAGCGAGAAAAACAGTATACGGCATTTGAAGCTGCAGGAAAACTCTATCAATTTACCAGAATCCCTTTTGGGGTCACGAATGGAGTCGCAGCTTTCCAACGTACGCTTGAATTTATAATAGAAAAAGAAAAATTAAAGGGGACATTTTCGTACCTCGACGATGTCACTATATGCGGAAGAGACAAAACTGATCACGATCTGAACCTACTTAAGTTTCAAGCTGCTGCAAAAAGTATAATCTAACATTGAATGATCAAAAATGTAAGTTTTGTCAAGAGTTGCTGGGCTATATCATTAAGAATAACACCATTCAACCAGACAAAGAACGACTCCAACCTCTGCTTCAGCTACCAGTCCCAACAAACACTGCGGAACTGAAACGAGCGCTAGGGCTATTTGCTCACTACGCGAAATGGGTAAAGGACTTTTCTAGTAAACTACAGCCTTTAACGAACGTAAGCAGTTTTCCGCTAGCCGAAAGTGCTGTCACTCAGTTTGAGCTACTAAAGTCAGACATTAGTGAAGCTTCACTGGTAGCAATTGATGGGGATGAAATACTAACTGTAGAAACCGACGCGTCGGAGTACGCGATAGCTGCTACGCTTTCTCAAAAGGGCCGACCTGTGGCTTTTTTCTCCAGGACACTATCGATTGCTGAACGTAAGCACCCATCAGTCGAAAAAGAAGCGTACGCCATTGTGGAAAGCTTAAGAAAATGGCGGCATTTCCTGATGAGGAAACACTTCATATTGATTACCGATCAACAATCCGTGTGTTATATGTTCAACCAAAACCACTCGAGTAAAATAAAAAATGAGAAAATACAACGCTGGAGCTCTCTTGTTATAAGTACGATATCATCTACCGACCTGGCTCCCAAAACACTGCTGCGGATGCACTATCAAGAGTTTGCGCACTCATGAATAATAATAAATTATATGAGTTACATGCTCTACTATGTCACCCTGGTATTACGAGGATGTACCACTGGGTACGTTCGAAGAACCTGCCTTACTCGATCAATGACGTTAAGACTATGACCACCTCCTTGTAGAGTGTGTGCTGAACTAAAACCTCGCTTTATGACAACAAAAGGACAGCTAATAAAAGCGCTAGTCCCCTTTGAAAGGCTGAATTTGGACTTTAAAGGACCTCTTCCTTCAAATTCGGAGAATAAGTATTTACTCACTGTAATAGACGAGTATAGCCGATTTCCATGGGCTTACCCTTGTAAAGACATGTCATCTGCAACGATCATAAAATGCTTACGAGACCTTTTTAGCACATTTGGACACCCCCTGTACATCCATAACGACAGAGGAAGCTCTTTTATGTCCGAAGAACTAAAAACTTTTTTGAGAGCTAACGGAATTGCCTCTTCCCGAACTACCCCGTACAACCCACGTGGTAATGGTCAAATAGAACGTTTAAATGGAACATTGTGGCGTGCGGTACAGCTCAGCTTGCGTTCCAACAACATGGTAGTAGAATACTGGGAACGAGTCTTGAAAAACGCTCTGCATTCTATTCGTTCACTACTCTGTACGCCCATCAATGCAACTCCACACGAGAGACTATTTAACTACCCACGGAGGTCGCCTAATGGAGAATCGATGCCTACATGGCTGGCACCAGGACCAGTTCTCGTAAGAAACTACATTCGTTCGAAAAACGATCCCTTAGTGGGGGAAGCTGAACTTTTGGACTATAATCCTCATTATTCGTTAATTCGAAGGTCGAATGGTATGGAGAGTACGCTGTCCAATAGACACTTAGCCTCACTTCCGAATGATTCATACTCTTCGACGGATCTTGACGAAGAATCATTTGAAGATGCTTCCGAATCTTTGGTGAACCCGGATGGCCCTAGTTCTGACCGGCCTCTGCACATACCTGTTCCGACCAACACGCATGAAGTACGAGAAGAAACAACAAACCTCGAAAGACCTAGGAGGAATCGTCGACTACCTGCCCGCCTAAATGATTTTGTGGTAGGAGAAGAAAACATAGACGGGGAGAATGACGTATAAACCTCTTTACTAGTGCGGGCCTAAGTTATTGTCTATGCTTAATTTGTGTCATGTAGTGATGTGTGTCAATATCTTATTTTATCGTATGTCGGATTCAAGTTAATTAAAGCCAAATATCTAATTGGTTTGTCTTTTAACTATGCCACATATGGATTCCCTGAGGGGCTGTGTAATTGGATTTCCAGCTTTTTGTCCAACAGAAGCATCCAAGCCGTCGTGGAGGGCAGTCGCTCGGACCGCATGGACATAAACGCTGGTGCCCCACAAGGTTCCGTGTTGTCTACGACCCTGTTTCTGCTGCATATTAATGACATGCTTTCGGACGACTCCATTCATTGCTATGCGGACGACAGTACTGGAGACGCATGTTACACGGGCCGTGCAAACATCCCCCAGTCCGAGGTGGAGGGGAGTCGCGAACAACTTGTGTCAGAAATCGAAACTACTCTCTCGGGAGTATCCGACCGCGCATCGTACCGTCGCTGTGAGCAAAGTGGCGATTGTGAGTCCTCACACGTCCTCACCCAGTCCTCCACGAGGAGACTCGCCACCTCCAAGGAAATCGTGCGGTACCCCTTAATGGCCCTGCTGGCCATTGCACGCTGCGGACCACGCAGCAGACGTGCATTATGGACCGTCAGGGATCTCCACCTATATTGGGCACCCATTTAGGGCCATGGACCGCTCAACTCCCGCGTAGAGTCTCCTGCAGGAGTCATCCGGCCCCCTCATGTCGGGCAACAGCCGCCCCAAAGCGGCAGCTGTGTCCTTCAAGTTGGGGGCCAGTCTTCGGAGATGCTCCCCGAAGTTCCACCGGCCGTCGAACACGAGCCCCAGATATGTCATATGGGGCTTGATGCCGATGGAAATGTCTCCCACTATGAGGCTAGAATCCTCCGGTGGCACGCACCGAGGCCCATGAAAGAACATGGCCTCGGTTTTATGCAGAGCCACCTCGAGACCCAGCCGCCGGAACCGCTCCATGACTTGGGCAACCGCGGTCGTGGCGTTCAGGTTCGCTTCGCGGTTTGTAGCCCCGCACGCCGTCACAAGCCGTTGTAGCTACGTTGTTAATAATGCATTTCAGTACGTATCTCTTAAATTATTTGAACCTCAAATTCAGTTTTAGCTTCTCATTAAAAATAAAGTTGGTTATAGGAATATTTATAGCTAATAATATACTATAATAGTTAAGAGCTTAAATGAAATTACTACATGTGGTTTTTGCTTCTATTCCTTTATTTTCGAGTTTAGTTGTCATTTTTGTGGTTTATTATATTTTTAGGTTATTATATTATTGTAAGCGACGCCCTATCAGTAATTTTAATTATGCTGTACCTGCATTGTTCTTATTAGGTTAATATTTTTAACATAAGAACTTTCGCTATAACTACTTACTTGCTTTTTTATTGCTTTCTACGACTGTACATTTTAATATATCTACTGTATGTTTTACTTAATAAACGCGAGAGGGTGGTCGGGGCGGCACCAGGCGCGGTCGCAGCCTGAAAATTTGTGGGGGTCACGTCGACACCTAGCCCCCCAACACAAGGCGGTAGGGGGGGGGGATGATTTGCGCAACTCGAAACTACTAAAACTGTACGCTGTCTTATAGTTGCCAAAGGTGAGATTGCTACTGGCATATCTCTCACACTGGCATATCTCACCACGATCTCCCCGTCTTACCCCGGATAGGAGAAAGTGCGCACGTGTCACCACCTCAGACGGCTTCTGCTAGAGTGACAGGTGACTGTCACTGATTTCTCGTGGAGGACAGAGGTCGAGCGACCTCCAATGGGACGGAAGAGACCCGAGTCTCCTCTGGACGAAGTGCCTCTATACCTTTCTTTCCAACCATGACCGGCCTCCGTCTTGAGATGTCGTACGGTAGATATATCGCAGGGATCGGTACAGGGGCCGCTCATGTGAAACATCGGATACGACTAGGCGCTTCGTGGTGAGTTCACAGTTCGCAGACAGTGCCACCGTCATGTGTTACAAGGATTACACGTTCGTGAGAGCGTGCGGTGCTGCACACCGCGAAGTGACCCTGAAAGCCGCGACAGCGGTTGCCTAATTCGCAGAGGAAGTTCGGCAGCTGAGCTGGGTTTCTTTCTCTCTTTTTTACCTGCGATTGGGTATGCATTCTCATCGGCAATAAGCCCAAAAAAATATATTTGGGGCTCGTGCTCGGGTAGCTTCTCTGAAGTCTGGTCCCAAAATTTAAAGGCGCAGACAACGTCCTGGTGCGGCTCCAAAGTGGACGGTTTACTATAGGAGACTGTACGCTGAGATTGTGCAGTCCATGGCCCTATATAGGTGCCTCCTGTGGGCCCCGAAGATCAATCAACAACCTTATGGAGTACCGCACGATATCCTTCGAGGCGGCGAGTCTCTTTATCAGTACCCTACCAAGAGACCTGGAGGTAAGAGCCCGGTGGCGCAGAAGAAGGCGGCCGCACCCCCAGCGTTCGCGCATCGAACCATCGCTGTGAGTAGAAGCAGGGTTGAGAATCCGAGCCTTGAGAAATTGAAGCCGCGAAGCCCAGCTCCACCAGTACTTGGTCGTGAAATGAAAGCAACGACTTGGGCGACCACGCGAGTGCATGCCGTGAGCGCGGCGATGAGACCCATCATGGAGAACTGACTAGAGACGTCACACGGAAGCTTCTTTTACCGGCTGATACTGGAATGGGTGTTTCGGGGATTACCTGTCTCAGATCACGAAGGAGTCAACGTCCGAGTGCCTTCACTTTGATATGAGCGAAGACTCAGGGCTGTAAACGTTGAATGAGTATCCGACGGTGACGTAGAAGACGCCGAGAGTCCTTGTGGCGGTCCTATGAGTGGGATGAGCGAGCGCGTGGGCTACCAGCTCTTCCGAGCAAGTGGTGCACGAAAAAGAGGCGAGGGAGCGGGTCCGGACGAGACGGAGGTCTCTCCCGACCTTAAAGAGCTTGCGATGCGTGGATTCAGCCAGGGTACGAGAGAAACATCTTACTTCCGACAGCTTACCCAACACGGCGTATGATTTTAGTCGGTTTGAACCCCCCAAGTTCATGGGGTGGTTTCCAAGGGGAAAGTACCCATGGTCGTGAAGGGTGACGATTTTTCTGCCTCATCCCCTAAAGGAAGCTGGGTACGCCCATTGCCCATGGTGGGATTCCGGCGAAAAGACCCGCTACTTCGATTTTGGCTTGGGGAAAAGTACCCATGGTAGTGAATGACCCCCCACCCGCTCAGCAGTTGGGGAGGCTCCATCAGTGACGAAACTTAAAAATGCGGATGACAGAATGATGGCCTCAAAGTTCGAGATTCTATGGACCGCTATATGCATCACGGATGAGTAAACCGACAGCACAGCAATGACAACCACAGAGCCCCACTCACGTGCCATTACACCAAAGAGTTACCCGATGTGGAGCAGGGCGAGATAGAGGCGGCTCTCAGACAACTCAAGAACAACAGGTGCCCTGGTGACAACGGAATTACTACTGAGCTTCCTAAAAGAGCTAGCAACTCTCTTTAGTTTCGTCATTCCACAGGGGCTAACACCTAGGGCATGGAGCGGAAGTGCAGTGATACTGTTCTTCAAAAAAGGTGATAAGACCTTGCTGAAGAACTACAGGCCCATCTCACTCCTGAGCCTCGTCTACAAGTTGTTCTCGAGAGTCATCACAAATCGCCTCGTGGGTAAGCTCGACGAGTTCCAGCCGCCAAGCAAGCCGGGTTTCGAAAGAGTTATCTTTTACGGTTGTGGCGGCACGCCTATGAAATACACGGTGCCGAAAGGTGGAAATTGACGGTAGGGCTAGTCCATAACCTTAAAAGTCACGCAGCGGGCTATGAAGCTAGCTATGCTTGGAGTTTCTCTGAAGGATAGAATTCGAAATGAGGTCATCCGACACAGAACCAGAGTTACCGCCATAGCTAGCAGAATAAGCAAGCTCATGTGCCAATGGGCTGGCAACGTCTGTCGAACGACCGATGGCCGTTGGAGTAAACGAGTCCTAGAGTGGAGACCGCAAGAAGGCAAACGGAAGGTAGAACACCCTCTAGCCGGAAAAGGTGGTTGGGACAGACCAGACGCGGACGGCGGAGGATCGGGTGAAATAGCGTAAATTGGGAGAAGCCTATGTCCAGCAGTGGATTGCGTTGGGCTCATTAATAAGATAAGTTATTGTGTTTTATTTTTGTTTGTGTTATTGATACTTTAAAAAACAATATATAGAAATACAAAAGTTTTCTTATTCAGGCGATGGCGGTCTAGCAGACATCACGTCGGTACTTGGGAAACTAAAATGGCACGTCAGTATTTAAAGGTTAAATTCAATAGGTACTTAAGTTAAGTACGTTTTCGATGTAAGTGGAAACATAACAGCTAGGCGCTTCTTCTAGTCGAAATACAGGAATTTATTAAATTCTGAGGCCACGTGCCCTCAGAATTGCAGTTGCAATTGCATTTGCCCTCCGATTATTGTTTTATTGTTATGGTAAATAGAATAAAGTGGGAATGAATATTCAGAAAATCGGAACACGCTGTAACATTGTTATCGTTACAAATGGCTGTACAATGCGCATACAAAGGTGCGAATGTGAACATAGTTAATTACGGACGCATTCGTCGCTTTGCAAAACGGAGACTTGATGGTATAATTTCTATAATTTATATCAACTTGCCCACATTTCTGGATTTATTGTCAATACTATTGAAAAATAGAACAAATTGTAGGATGAACCAGTTTTGCGTGAGTACATACTGATATGGTAGACGAGTACCTAGCATAAAAAACTGTAAGTACGATAGTGTTAGCGGGGGGTGGCGGGCGGGGTCATGGCATGGGTATATTATGGTCAGCCTGTGACCACGGCCACTGTAACCTGGTCCAGACGTCAGACTAATCAAAAGCGTGTAAGTACCTGTCCCTATCCCGTGATCGCGTTGGTTCCCGTTGACGTTGTTGTATATCATCACAGATAATATAATGTACTTCTATATGTAGTTATAAGTACTGTATGTTATTTAAATCCACATAGTCATAAGCCCGAGTCGAATGTAACCGCGGTTGCCTAGACAAACGGGTTTTCTGTCAACCAAGTACATAATAGGTACTTTATTGTTTATAATATTTGTGAACACCAATAAATAAAAATAAAAAAAGAGAGGAGAGTAGATAACACAACAATAAATTATTTAAAACTAGCTTTTGCCCGCGGGTCCGCCCGCGTGGATATCGGTTTCTGGCAATTAATATAAATTCTCTCACCTTTTAAACCTTCCCTAGACCTCCACGAACAGTTCAAGACCAATATAAGATAAGTAAATCCGTTCAGCAGTTCTCGAGTTTTAGCGAGACTAACGAACAGCAATTGATTTACGTATACATACATATTTTATAAATAAAATGAAACCCAAAATAGCAATAATGATAGTTTATTAAAGTGTTCTTATTAAAAGTACGTATTCTTTTTTTAATTATTCGGAATGCAATGATTCATACAATTTGAATTTATCCTAGTACAAGTCATATAATATAGGATTTTTATTATAATAGGTATTACCTCAAGACAAAGCTACAACGTAAGTTACATAAATTGAAAGAGCATAACCATACAATATTATGCAAGTTTGGATTATTTAATTGCAAATTAATGGATGCTTACAATTATTAATTTAATATCATAATATTTTTATTGGTAATATCATAAAGTAAGAAGCAGTTTTTATAAGGGACACGATTATGAAAAATATGATCACCGCTTCGCTTCTCTAAATATCCATTAATGTTAATCATTTATATTGAAATATATTTCGTACAAATCAGTGAGTGTTGCCAATCTTAAAGGCGGTATTTTGCAGCCCTGAGAATAGGGTATTTGTCTCCAGTGCACAGGCCCCGAAAATCATCCATAGAAAGGTCCACAATAGAAACTCCTCCGAGGTTTTTGGCTCTGGAAAAAAAAATTGGTGACAACTTCTTTATTTTAGACGCATTGGATAGTTGCTTACTTAAAACTTTTTTGGCACCGACTTCAAAAATGTTTTATGAGCTTTTCTTTGAACTTCGATGTTTTCCGTGAAGTGACTGTAATCTGACCACCACAACCTATTCTAGAGATCGAAGTTCTGTAGTTAGAACAGTTGTCAGACTTTTCAAGCTCTATCTACTCGTACCTACTGCTTAAGTTCGTATGGCAACCGGGACTGATGACACACTGGTGTTAAAGTCTAATTTAAACGCGTGTGTTTGGACCTTCAGGGCTACTTCAGCTGTAGGTACTACAATACAATTTCAACTTACTTGACATATGACGCTCGTTGGCCAGCGGTGTCAGGATCCTCGTAGGAGACCCAGAGGCCTCCCTCACCACTATCGTCGGGCAGGCGGAAGGCATATGTTCCTACAAAATGGTAAGCATTTTATTAATGGTCTGCTCTTACAAGACATATCCACTGGCTGATACTACGCTTACGGATCCACCTAGTGGAAACCACTTGTATTGGTATCTGTATTACTATTTTCTCAAAAACTAACATTATTCTTCAGTTTACAAGCTATCGCGTCTGTTTAACCCGTAAAAGTTAGTTTTTGTTTGAAAGGTATATTAGCTGGGAGTATTCTTAGCGATGTTTGAAAAAAATCGGTCCAAGATGGCCGCCGCCACAAAATGTTGGAATACTGTATATATGTATTTATTGATGATACTTTCTTTCCAGGTACAGTCGAAAAGTTCCACCCTATTATACTTTTTATAATGTTCGTTCTTTTTACGATCCATTACATGGATCCGTAACCATCTTTCATGGTATCCATCCATCCATCAACTTTTACCAAGTTCGTTCTTGATAAAAGTTGTAGATTATTTACAACCAAAAAATGTTAACAATTTTTTTTCGTGAGATAAATCAGAATTGTTACAAGATGGCGACTGTAGCACAAGGGTTGCAACCCCAAAATCTTGGTTGCAACTTTAAACTGACCCCCTTGATAAACATAAACATAACAAACATAAACTCACGCCTGTATTCCCCGAAGGGGTAGGCAGAGGTGCTAGCACCCACATTTCGCCAGCTTATGTTTTTTTTTATATCTATAATAAAATGGCATCCTCAGACAAATGCAACCTTGATGTAAGATTTCAGTGGACTATATCCTGACTTCACTATTTTTAGAAAGACTTTCAACAACAGAAGAGGCTGTCAAAGAATATAAAAACATATTTATGACGATACCACAGAAGAGTGGCATTATTTGAAACATAATTTTTTCGAGTGGGGCCTCGTGCTCCTACTCAGTAGTCATACAAGTAGGAGCAGTGGGACACCCATGATCTGATGCTTTTTCGGATGTAAAGATGCAGTTTTGGTCAACTGAAAATATTTAATAAAATTATTGTATATCCGGTATATTTAGTTTGCCCCATTTTAGTTTCTACCACGGATAAAAAAGTATTCAACCATTTTATCTAAAACTTGCATAATAATTTAATTTTTATGTATGTTAATGCCATATATGTTATCAATTTTGTTTTTTTTTTTAGATCTTTCTAACACACACAATTTAATTTATGATACAAATGTACCACGTGCAGTCACCATCAGAAACATGTTGATGAATAATGTGCTCAAAAATATCCTAATTGCTTCCAGGGGGGCCTTCCAGTTGACTGATTGTTCTGATATATTTGGCCGATGTGATTCAAATTACCCTTCTATTTTTATCCGTCTTTACGGCGACGGTGGGGTCATCTACCGATCTTGACTGTACACGGACTAGCGTACAAGTGAAAAACTAACAAAAATTGGGTCAATCATCACTACGATAACATGCATGAAATATTATTAGAAATCAATAATGATTAATAGTGCGAAAGCCAATGTAATGCAGATAGTGTGATAGACAAAACTCCATAAAAAACGGAACAACATGCAAATACCTTTGAATCCTACGCAGCGGAATCATTCTAACAATACCATCAATAAAAATGGCATTTCGTCAAATGGTGCAGAATAACAATGAACTATAAAAGACGACTTGAAAATAGAGAGAAAAGGAAGTAAAATTTAACAAGTGGAAAATGTATATTTAACATTAAGTTGTCTGCGGATATCAGATATGATGAAAGGCGTTCAATCTTTTCTATCTTTCTTTCTATGTAAGCAATAGCCATGAAAGATGGTCACGGATCCATGTAATGGATCGTAAAATACCACTAAACTTAATAAACATAAAAGATACAAAATACAAAAGGCAGAGGAGTTTCAGGCTTTGTATTGATTGACTGATTTCGACCATGACGTGCATTTTTTGTTTAAAGCAAAATATTATTAAATATATTTTAAAATATAATAGTTTGTTGAGTGAATAAATTAAGGACGGGCATTACTGAATAATTGATAAATACCTACAGAACTATCATGTTTGCAACATAGAAACAGCTAAAATTTAAATAAACATAAGTTCACATTGTGCAATGGACAGTTTTGTTAGAATTGATTACACTGCTTTGGTAACAATATTGTGCATATAGAAGTGCGATAAGTTATTTAGGACATAATCAATAGGCTATGGTCAAGATGATTGCATCGTATTATTACAAAGCTTAAAGCCTATTAATGAGTACCAACCAAACATAGGGCTTAAATCGCTGTCCTTTGTTAAGCCTTGCTCTGAAAAGTTAAATTATCAAAGTATTCTTTTAATCTGTACAAAATCACTTAAACAATACCTAATTGATGTGTTATTGTTGTTAATTTCGTAAGTGTAAATTTCATGCTGATATAATATGTCGCAGCCACCTGACCCAATTACCCGGTCAATTAACTGCCTAGGCCGTTAACTAAGTGACGCCGTTCGGCTAACGGCCTGAACGGCGGCGTGGCTTAGTTAACGGCCTACGGGCGGCATTCCTAATTTCAGTAGCCATCAATAATATTGATACCAATTTACGATAAAAAAAAAGATATATGCACATTTTATTATATATAAATTACGTGACACCTTTATAAATTACCTGTCACGTTGTTTGTCCGCGATGGACTCCTAAACTACTTAACCGATTTTAATCAAATTTGCACACCGTGTGCAGTTTGATCCAACTTGAAAGGTAGAATAGCTTACATCTTAATTTAGCCATAAGTGGCATCCACGCGGGCGGAGCCGCGGGTAACAGCTAGTAAAATTATAAGAATATAAAATATATATAAAAATATAAAATAATAAAAGTAAATTACGATTGCGTGATGTTAAAAATGGTATTTGGAGCTTTACCGGGTTGATGGAGCTTTGTCAGAGATAGGGCTAAATATTTTATAATCATTTGCTCTTGCGACATCAGTTTTGGGATCTTGGGAAGTACCTAGGTTATAAGGACACGTTATATGTTTTTATTTACGTTATTTACGTTACATTTTTTTATATAGCGTAATGAAAATTCGTGTCGAATTATTGTATCTTAGAATTGTACCGACAGAGACAGATTACCCTGAAATCTTATCCATCACTTTTATAGTAATGGACTTAGGTACTTAATTCACGAATCCACAAGAGTCAAAATGTGAACAGCAGTAATAAATCGATGAGTGCTAGCGAAAATAAACAAATGGTAATTAGTAATTATAATTTAGTTTATTGATTTTCATAAGTTGTATACAGGTGGAATTTTTCGACACTACCTGCATCCCCTTATTGTTAAGAGCAGGAATCACTTTTTCGCGGTAAGGAGTAAACCAAATTTAAATAAAGTGTAGGTCTGGTGGTCGTGTTAATTCGTAGGTGAGAATTGAGTCCAGACGGATACGTCATAGTTAAAGATGACACGTTCTTGTGGATTGCTCTTCATCGCATTATAGGCGTGACCACTTATTTATTGAAAATAGAAATAACTACATTCATAGGCCGAACCGACCTATATCCGAAAAAATAACACCCTGTATTGAAAAAATACCACTTTTTGACAGATTCTATCATGATATATTTGTTTCTATTGTTCTATCGCGATCCGTTAAAATTCGGCTTTATTTCAATTAGTGCAATTCACGTAAACTTCAGAAAATATAACATTCTAAACTTAGCGCAGACGAAGTCATGATCAAAAGTTAGTTTAAATATAAGATTTGAGATTGTACTTACCGAAGCGCTTGCTAGGATCAGTGACCTTCCTAAGATGAGGTCGCATGCCCTTCTGGTGGTTAGGGTTGATAAGCTTGGCACAAACTTCAGGATAACTCAGAATACCATCAATTTTGGTGTAAGGTCCTGAAGCATATAAAAAGTATTAGATATTTGTTGTCCTTAGAAAAAAATATCAGTAGGTACAGTGGCGGTCAGAAAATGTGGGTCATTCATCAACTCGCGGGCGTCCGCGAGATGGCATTTTTCGTTTTTTTTTATAATATTGCTGTCGTCATCCAGTTTCAAATGAGATTCTAAGTATATCACACTTTTTTCACTTAAGTCTAAAATGCCATATCGAGGAGGAAATAAAATTATGAATCACTTTTTGTTATTGGAAGTTATATCGTAATTTTTTTAAATGACATTTTGTCAAAATTGATTTTTTGAATCAGTTTGATTTTACGATATAGATACCTACCTTAGATAAGAAACTAAAATATTCGTTTTTCAAAGAAGGTTTTCTATATATTAAACCTTGATGTCAATTCATAAAAAAAATAAATTAAATTGTCATAATCTGGTCATACTCGTAATTAGAAGAAAGATAAATCTATGTAGGTATGTGTCAATCAAATTGTTAGGAAATATTGCATGTAATAGACATTCAGAACTTATGACCTTGTGTGCATGCAGTGGAGAATCTTACTAGGTGTGCAAAATTACTTGAAAATATGTTACAGTTATATAAATACACCTGTTTTTGTGTCTTTCAAAAATACCAAGTTTCTAGTTATGATTTCTAGTTCTGAAAAATATCGAGTCCCGGACCGGCTCGCGCTAAATGCGTGTGACGTCATGTTATGTAGCAAAGTCGCTTTAGTTGGCGCTACTTTACGTTTCACCAGAAATGTCAGGAACTACTGGTCTGATTTCAAAAATCTTTTTGTTTTGAATGGACTGTTTAACGAGGAAGGTTATACATCCTCGAAGACATTTTTTTTTGTGGCGTATAGGCCAATAACGTGAAAATGAAGAATATAGCCTAGCTCTAGAGAAAATAAGAGTATTACCAGCTTCGCCTGGGCCATCAGCATGTAGAGGAGGAACACCAGCTATCTCACTTTCAGCATCGAGTTTCCAGGTACGAGCAAAAGTAGGGATAGCCAGAATGAGCTTCTGTGAGGGGGCACTGTTCTGGAGCCTAGTAGATAAAACATAATATTTATGAAATAAAAATGTGTGTTGACAATATGTACACAAGTAAGTATAAATGAGTAATATACAGATTTCCGTTGAAGTAGCGGGTATCTAATCTACATACCTAATCCTTTACCTTTAGCCTACCACCAGGCAAAGTGAAGTCATATTGACGTGAACAATAAATAAAAAAGCTAATACTCTTTCCTTAGATTATTACTAGCTTTTGCCCGCGGCTCCGCCCGCGTGGATGTCGGTTATCGCGACCAAACATAGCCTATGTCCTTCCTCATGGTCTAAGCTACCCCTATACAAAATTTCATCAAAATCGGTTCAGCGGTTTAGGCGTGAAAGCGTCACATACAGACAGACAGACAGATAGACAGACAGACAGAGTTACTTTCGCATTTATAATATTAGTATGGATTATGTATCTAAGACTCTTTCGTATTTATACTATTTAACACGATGGTATTATAATTAGAACGTTTAACCTATATACTGACCAGTAGGATACAGCAGCATCAGCGTTCAGTAGTGGATTACGATTCTGGGGAGTGTACAATGGAGTAGCATAATCAGCTTCCTTAGGGTTGCGCTCAGGAGTATTCAAATCGTAGGCAGCGATATTGACAATGTCAACTAGGTTGATGATTGCAGGAACGTCATAGTAAACTGGAAAGAAAAGATGTAGGGTTTCCAAGTTATTAATTATATCATAGGTAGGTACTACCATCAAGTTAAAATTCTATACTTATAAAAACCATATCTACTAAATATCAGATCAATCAGTAAACAGGAAGGGGGTAAAATTACAATCACTTTGGACCCACCAACAAGCAGGTCAAAATAATTATACCTTCTGAAAATGAATGTTATTATCATATGCACACTTCTGTAAAAAGCTATAGGAATAATTTTAGCACTCGTTAATAATTAATGTAAAAATGACAGAACGAAACGTAACAACGTATTTATCCAGGCCCAGTTACCCAGGTAACCTAATAGGCAGAGAGGCCACGAAGCTAAATTTGTAGTTACTCGACCGTCGCGGAAACCTATTAGAATTAACAGATTAGATGATAGAAATAATAATGGTATATAAAGTTTCCCCTTTTAGTGGTGGGGAAGGGTATACAAAATATAATAATAAATAAATACATATATCATCCATCTTCAACAATGTTTTGAATTACTTTGGTCTTATCGTCGTTCGAGTAAATACGGACCTCTCTCTGCAAGCTTCCCTCGCCCTTAGGCTATGCTTAAAGATTAGCATCGCGAGATTTTTAAAATGGAAACTTGTCAGCTATACTCAGTCCATTCGTTTATTTTCTTTTTGACAGCTTTCATACGATGGTCGATATAACTTTGTTCTTGCTTCAACACCTAAAACTTCATACAAAAATTAGGCGCCAATACGTCACATTTCATTGACCAGGCCACGTCGGCCGGAACGAAGTTTTAGGGATGGGGTTAGTCGCTTGACTGTGCTTTTAAAAAAATAACTTGAAATTGTTATGTAATACTACCGGTTTTTTTATCAACATTTAATTGATTTAAGACCGATTGTTTGTCATGCGGGCATTATGAAAGGATTTATCGAATGTGCGTTGTTATCTTTTATATCGATTAAATTAAAATATACTAAAGATTTCAATGATTTTTTATAGCGTTAATTATGCTAATTTATTAGCATTTCATTTTCCCGATGTTTTTTGTATACTAAAGATGATTTAAAAATAAATTCCACAACGTGAATTAGGTATATATTTTGGAGATTACCGTATGCGTTATGGCCCACAATCGGTAGGTATATGATACATTTATAAAATGTACAGGCACGAAATATTTACGGCTTTATTAAGTACTAGCTTTTGCCCGCGGCTCCGTCCTCGTGGATGTCGGTTATCGCGACCAAACATAGCATATGTCCTTTCTCATGGTCTAATCTACCCCTATACCAAATTTCAACAAAATCGGTGCAGTGGTTTAGGCGTGATAGCGTAAGAGCGTAGACAGACAGACAGACATACAGACATTACAGACTTGTGGGTACCCAATAGAGGGCAGCACATTTCTGTCCAATTTGTTTCCTATGGAGTCGCCGCTAGGTTAATAGTGGTCTGTTTATTTATCCTAACATTTTGGAGAAAGACTAACGTACTGTTAGATAGAAATTAAACTACTGCCACAATAACATAATTATATTCAAAATAATATGGAGCAACCACACGTCACACTCCTATGCTGTCCCGAATAGTTATATCCTTGTCGATCACTTCACTCAATCGATAGCCCTGCGCATAGAGTTGGGGAAGGCATCGAAATATGGTTAACAGTTCGGCCTTCCTGACTCTCCTGCGTCCTCGTAGGAGTATGCGGTTGACATCCAAGCTCGTAACATCACCAGGTTTTCAAAGACTGCGCCATAGACGATCTCGTTATAAGCCCCTGAGGCACCTGAAAATGAACCTGAAGCGAGGCAATGCCATGTCACGTTAACGCCCCGAAGGCAGTGACATGATGCGGCCTCTTATTAGACGTCACGTTAACGCCACGAAGGCAGTAACCACCTGAAAATGAACCTGAAGCGAGGCAACGCCATGTCACGTTAACGCCCCGAAGGCAGTGACATGATGCGGCCTCTTATTAGACGTCACGTTAACGCCACGAAGGCAGTAAACACCTGAAAATGAAACTGAAGCGAGGCAACGCCATGTCACGTTAACGCCCCGAAGGCAGTGACATGATGCGGCCCCTTAGGCAATGTCACGTTGACGCCCCGAAGGCAGTGACTTGATACGGCCCCTTAGGCAATGTCACGTTGACGCCCCGAAGGCAGTGACTTGATATAGCCCCTTAGGCACTGTCACGTTGACGCCCCGAAGGCAGTGACTTGATACGGCCCCTTAGGCAATGTCACGTTGACGCCCCGAAGGCAGTGACTTGATACGGCCCCTTAGGCAATGTCACGTTGACGCCCCGAAGGCAGTGACTTGGTATAGCCCCTTATGCACTGTCACGTTGACGCCCCGAAGGCAGTGACTTGATACGGCCCCTTAGGCAATGTCACCTTGACGCCCCGAAGGCAGTGACTTGATACGGCCCCTTAGGCAATGTCACGTTGACGCCCCGAAGGCAGTGACTTGGTATAGCCCCTTATGCACTGTCACGTTGACGCCCCGAAGGCAGTGACTTGATACGGCCCCTTAGGCAATGTCACGTTGACGCCCCGAAGGCAGTGACTTGATACGGCCCCGTAGGCAATGTCACGTTGACGCCCCGAAGGCAGTGACTTCATACGGCTCCTTAGGCAATGTCACGTTGACGCCCCGAAGGCAGTGACTTGATATAGCCCCTTAGGCAATGTCACGTTGACACCCCGAAGGCAGTGACTTATACAACCTCGATCCAGCCTCAAAGTATCGCCGTCAAAGACTCGTGATTTCATAGAGGATATTCCAAATATTCATCTGATATCTACACTTAATCTGTTTTTGTTTCGAGCATAGACTTATTCTCTGTCTCGACCACTTATGGCACGTAAGCAAACTATTGACAATCTTATAGTCTTTCACCAGTTCCGTCTAGATTTGATAGAGGATATAAATAAATGTATCATCTCGTTACAAATCTACATTTAACAAACACATCACGATTTGATTGTGTCTTGAGTAACCACTTTGTTATGGTGCGGCAAAGCAACCATTAATATAATAATCTTATGATCTTTAACCAGTTTCATCGAGATTTGATAGAGGATAGATCATCTCGTTCCAAATCTTCATCTAACAAACACATCACGATTTGATTGTGTCTTGAGTAACCACTTTGTTATGGTGCGGCAAAGCAACCATTAATATAATAATCTTATGATCTTTAACCAGTTTCATCGAGATTTGATAGAGGATAGATCATCTCGTTCCAAATCTTCATCTAACAAACACATCACGATTTGATTGTGTCTTGAGTAACCACTTTGTTATGGTGCGGCAAAGCAACCATTAATATAATAATCTTATGATCTTTAACCAGTTTCATCGAGATTTGATAGAGGATAGATCATCTCGTTCCAAATCTTCATCTAACAAACACATCACGATTTGATTGTGTCTTGAGTAACCACTTTGTTATGGTGCGGCAAAGCAACCATTAATATACTGCCGTATTACGGAGAAAAGGCTTAACTAACATTTTTTTCAAAATTGAGTTATATACATATTCGGAATCAGGAGAAAAAGGCGCATCTACCCAATTTTTTGTGTAATTTTATCTCTAGAATCTACGGAAATACATTAAGCCCGAAAGGCAAATCTAACAGCTAAATTGTTATTGAATAAATTGAAAAGACTTATTTGACACCGATTAAGAAGAAACAACATAAATACGTACTTATGACTTGAAAGTGGTTATAAAGAGAAGTCACAAGTGACCAGTTGTGCCTTTTCTTTAAGACGCCAGTAAGGTAGGTAAGGAATGTGGGGTGTCCTTGCGCTCATCATTGCGCCAATATTTTCAATTCAAGGTAAACTCAAGCTGATTTATTGGTAAGCAATCTTGTTTCTTTCAATGTAAAATTTTAAATTAAGTTATGATTATGTAATCAGATGTTTTTGCTTAGATAATCATAACTTTTCAAATTCATTCTGATAACTCAAATAGGTAAATAGGTAAACATATAACAGTAGTATGAACAGAGGGTAAGCTAAAAATATTAACTTGACAAAAAAAATGAAATCTTTTAAATCATGTCATCCAATTTTTGGAAAATTGAGTAAAATTTTCAACCTACCCTCTACGCACGCCCTTGTAAGGTGCCTACCCGCGCGCGCTTACGACGTATATTATAAGTAAATAGTACTTAACAGTCACTAAAGCTAAAGTCTCTAGTTTTTGTGCCGGATATCTGAAGTTGTGTTTCTAAATCTATTTGAACGCAATGGACGAAAAATCATATTATATTAAAAATTTATAACTCAAAGAAATAAACAATTGTTGACAATGGAGTTGTTTAGCATACATATTTTTTTAATTAGTTTAATTTCAAAATTTTGTTTGCTTTAAATTATTAAGGTGCTTTACCTAATGGCTAAAAATGGGACTAGGTATATTACTAAGATTCGCTATCTGTCTTTCACCAGGTTTTGCTATTATTCATGAACCGTTATAGCTAGATCATTGAACTGAAAGACTTCGTGCGTGAGTCCGGCCCCGTAGAATTAGATTTTGTTCCAAAATCAGAGATAACTAATACGGTGGTTTAAAAAGTGTAACGTCAAATTTATCATTTTGTTTGAAATAAAGAGTTTTGATTACCCATTTTTTGTTATTTGTACAATGTTCATAATTAAAAAGTAAGTGAAAAAGTCAATCATTTTAAAAGTCACAATTTTATGTAAAATTTATACTCTTTCAAACTCGCAATGAACCTATAAGATTATGTTACAAAGACATAATTACATAAATTATGTGTCCTTTCATTTTAATACTAAATTGTTTTTAAAAAGAAAAGACTTATCTGGTTAGTTGTGCCTTTAAAACGATAAAAAGATATTTTATTTGTAATTATTTTGTTATGATGAAAGGGAAAATTGGGATTATCTGTATAAAAAAATAATAATTAATATATTCCTATACATGGTTGGATAGGTATTTCGATTGTGTACCTAAATTAATAACTTGTTTCTCCCAATAATACACAAAGGATTATTTTTGCTAAAAAAACCTTGAAAAATTTCAAACTCGATTATCTTACATTTTTGTTTTTGTTAGTTATGCCTTTTTACAATAAGACGGCAGTATAATAATCTTATGATCTTTAACCAGTTTCATCGAGATTTGATAGAGGATAGATCATCTCGTTCCAAATCTTCATCTAACAAACACATCACGATTTGATTGTGTCTTGAGTAACCACTTTGTTATGGTGCGGCAAAGCAACCATTAATATAATAATCTTATGATCTTTAACCAGTTTCATCGAGATTTGATAGAGGATAGATCATCTCGTTCCAAATCTTCATCTAACAAACACATCACGATTTGATTGTGTCTTGAGTAACCACTTTGTTATGGTGCGGCAAAGCAACCATTAATATAATAATCTTATGATCTTTAACCAGTTTCATCGAGATTTGATAGAGGATAGATCATCTCGTTCCAAATCTTCATCTAACAAATACATCACGATTTTGATTTTGCCTTGATTAACCACTTTCTTATGTCATGATAAAAAAGAGCCATTGTCAATCAATTTATTAGTCATCTCTATATTACAATAACATAACTTCATACCATTTCATCCACATACTCGTTGACCAGTGATATAAGTAAGCCTTTTCCGAGTTGTTCGTTATATTGTTTCCACTATTTTATATAACACTGGACCTTGTACAATACAGTCGAAACTTCTCAACTGGACTGGTCCGGTTGATTATTTAATAATAACTTCACAAGACATCCCTTGTTTACTTTTACTCACATTTTATCTCCTCATTGAATACGTGTTTTTCACGTCTGGGCTTTCTGTGTTCGCTCATATTATAATATTTAATAGGTTCAGCCCTTTCTTCTATGATCATTTTCTCCATCATTTCCATTACCAGGATCTCCGGAGGTTCTGTCCGCCTTTCACTAGTTTTTAGGTTCCTTTTATATTTCTTACTGATAGAACGGCTTTTCTTCTCATTCGAGCTCGAGGAAGAATAACTGTGTGATCTTCTCCTTGTGTTGTGTCATCCCATCTTATAAGCCAGTAAAGTACGAAATGGGTACACACAAAAGGGTTATCGTGTCCAAAATATATACAAATACAATCGATTTATAAAACTACTTTCTTTTTATATAAGGCACGTCGATTTCACTTCACCTCGCCTGATGGTAGCTTTCTTTAAATCTATTTATAGACACTTCGCTGAACTGGCCAATAAAAAGTAAAACGATCACATAGTAACAATCTGACCGAGTTCGTTGATAGTGAAGGGCCGCGGCGATAAGGGACTGCGTACAGCGGAGCCGACGACGCTAGCACTTGAATGGATTTTTTTGTTGGTACGTCACCGGAAGGCGTTCTGCGCCCGTACGAGAATGTCTTAACTTAGTTCTTTGTTCGCCTAGTTGATTGCGGTAAATAATTATGATCCAGGAATGTTCTTAATTTCAACACTTTCAATGCAACTTTCAATAGGTACGTTGAAATGAAACCTCCAACCAATGGTTATCCCTTTTAACCCAAAATGTTCTCTTCTGCAATTTTATTTCTCTTAAACGTGATCATACAAAAATGTCACTTCTTACGGCAATACCATATACCTATAGTTCACTTATGGTATAATGCAATCGTCCAAAGCACAACAATAGGGGTTGGTAACACACACACCCATCTTTTCTCGCCACATTATAGTAAGTGTCCAAGTGTCCTCTTTTACCACAATTAACAAGTACACACACTAGGCACGATACGATAAGCCTATGTATAACTCTACGAGTACTTTAGGTAGGCATCACTTTAGTAGGCGTAGCTAGATCTCACTTCTGAACTGTTAGATAGAAATTAAACTACTGCCACAATAACATAATTATATTCAAAATAATATGGAGCAACCACACGTCACACTCCTATGCTGTCCCGAATAGTTATATCCTTGTCGATCACTTCACTCAATCGATAGCCCTGCGCATAGAGTTGGGGAAGGCATCGAAATATGGTTAACAGTACTAACATTTTAGCCGTCTAATCTCAACCACTAATGGTACATAAACTTTACCGTTACGTCACAATTAATACTGTACAAAATCATAAATTTTATTGGTATATTATTTTATTATATACTTGGATATTAACATAAATATACACGAAATATTTACGGCTTTATTAAGTACTAGCTTTTGCCCGCGGCTCCGTCCTCGTGGATGTCGGTTATCGCGACCAAACATAGCATATGTCCTTTCTCATGGTCTAATCTACCCCTATACCAAATTTCAACAAAATCGGTGCAGTGGTTTAGGCGTGATAGCGTAAGAGCGTAGACAGACAGACAGACATACAGACATTACAGACTTGTGGGTACCCAATAGAGGGCAGCACATTTCTGTCCAATTTGTTTCCTATGGAGTCGCCGCTAGGTTAATAGTGGTCTGTTTATTTATCCTAACATTTTGGAGAAAGACTAACGTACTGTTAGATAGAAATTAAACTACTGCCACAATAACATAATTATATTCAAAATAATATGGAGCAACCACACGTCACACTCCTATGCTGTCCCGAATAGTTATATCCTTGTCGATCACTTCACTCAATCGATAGCCCTGCGCATAGAGTTGGGGAAGGCATCGAAATATGGTTAACAGTACTAACATTTTAGCCGTCTAATCTCAACCACTAATGGTACATAAACTTTACCGTTACGTCACAATTAATACTGTACAAAATCATAAATTTTATTGGTATATTATTTTATTATATACTTGGATATTAACATAAATATTGTCTGTATGTATCTTTTAATTGATTTGACAGAGTTTTATTTAAGTATAAAAAAACAAGCTGTCCAGGCAAACTTTGCTTTTCCGCTATTAGAAAATGGGATTGTGGCAGAGGAGATATGTAAGTTACCACTTTCCATCAGGTGAGCCGTGTGCTTGTCTGCCACTTGAATGGTTTAACGAAGTACTGAGACCATAGTTGCAATGCATCATGTAAGTATTTGCATACTGATACATAATAGTTGTAAAATACACTAATTTATTAAATCACTTACCAGTAGCATTCACATTGGGCAAGACAGTGATGGCTAGTTGCATGTTAGGCTTGACACTAAGGGCCTGTTTCATTTCACGGACTAATGCGGTAAAACCTTCACGATGTTCAGCTTCTTTTTCATCAACAGGGGTAGTGCCAAATGTTTTCTTGATGCCATGCCAAATGGATCCTGTAAAATATTTTTTTTCAACACACTCATAAATTGGTTCCAATTTCACTACAATTAAACAATAACGACATCTGTAATCAAACAGTTACTTTTTATTGCTATTATTCACAAGTGGATTATAGATTTTATTACCATTGACACCGACAAAGGCCTCGCCGTTCGTCAAAAACAGTGAATATGAAAAGAACATTGAATTTGCTACATGTATTATAGTAAGAAAAATGGAAAAACATACTTAAAACCATTGATTTATATTGTTACTAATAACCATCTAAACGTTACTGTATGGACTATTGGCTCAGTTTAAAATTTAAAATTTAGGTAAGAAGCTATATGCCCATTTTCTGTACAATTTTCCCTGTTCACAGTTTCTGTTTGTACCATAATATTAAAATGACTTCATCCAGTGATGAAAATGAAAATCTCGTTCCGGAGTCTTTTCCCGTTAAAGTGGTAACTATTGATGATAAAAACGAAATTCTAGAGATAAATATCTAAAATATATAATAGGTAGGGAGGCCACGAAGCAAAATTCTTAGTTACTCGAGCGTCAAGGAAACCTATTAGAATTGGTAGATTAGACTTTCCGCTTTTAGAAGTGGGGAAGCGTATTAATACTATAATATAATGTTTTGTATTACTTTGATCTTATTTAAGGGTTTCCAGTTATTCTGGTTTGTTTAACTCTAAAATAAACATGAAAATACATCGCGTCCCAATAAATACAGACTTTTTTTTGAAACATTCCCACGCCCTTAGGTTAGGCTTACATCGCGAGATTTGATTTGATGACTACTAAAAAATGAATACTTGTTAGCTAATAACTAACCTACCTTATATTAATCTGACGCGTAGATGTAAATTCATATAACGATTTTTGTTGCGTACCGCATATTGAAAGCTGCCTGCCGACTGAAGGAATTTGTCATTATGTAACTAGCCTCCCCTAGCTTAATCTGAAGCGCTCGAGTTACTACCGAATTTCCTTCTACGCGTTCTCTACTATAAATAATCACAAAATATTTATTTTCTCGTAGTCAACGATAAAAAGTGTAAAATAATTAGCTACCAATACGTGAAAAAAAATATAACTCAGCTCTATATTCTAGAATCCACTTTTAGAATACTTCTGCTTTATTGTTTAAAAAGCTTCAATACAAAAAAGATCGTGTTCAATTGTACAATAATCGTACAAGCAGTTTTACCTACTGCACTTTTACTGTTTCGCTAAATAAACTTTTGTAATTTATATCATATGAAATTCAGATAATATGTATTATTTTATTCACAATCATGTTCAAAAATGTCGTATGATAACACGTTTGTATTATTTTGGCTCTATTATGAGTAAAGGTCTTCACCTTACGGCTCCAGGTCTTAATAGCGCCTCAGCGGTAATCACCCACAATACGTACTTGTAGGTACCATAATGAACTATAACACTGGTGAGGCCCCACTCGTGCGTTGCGTCGCAACGGATGAGGTCATTCTTAGAAATTTGTAATCAAATAAAACTATAACAATGAGACAAATTCCTTTACATTTCTAAGAATAACCCAGCTCTGTTGCGACGACGCAGCGCAAGGCTCAAGTGACTAGAGAGGCCTCGCTCTAATACGATTACGATGTTTATAACTATTATTACTTAATTAATTTCAAGACTATTCAAGGCTATAACAATGCAAGGCAGTTATTAGTGGCTACTAATATAATATTTTCTACGTCGGATTAAAAGTAAATAATAACAGATATATCGCGATAGAATCCATTAAAAATAGATTGAATGAATTTCAATGACTAGTAGGTAACCTTATATTTCACACAATGTATTAAAATCGCTTACCCCATGTGGAACGAATCTTCTTGGGCTTATATTTCGCGAATTGCCACGCAAGGTCAATTCCATCAAAGTTATACCTCTCAGCCAGTAAAACACCAGAGTTAACAAAAGCAGTACGGGCCTGTGCGGACTCGAGCTGTTACAAAAGATAAAATGATTTATTAGCAAATATAAAGTGTAACAAAATGAACTCTCAGAACTTTGTGTGATCACTTGGTATCGGAAAATCTGTGTAGGTCATTTTTTTCAAGAATATTGGGTTATCCAATTTACATACATATACTCATGCCTGTAAATGCCCAAAGGGGTAGGCAGAGGTGTATTAACACCCCCATTTCGCCAACTACGATTTTCAGTCCCACGTAATAAGGATGAGCCTATTGCCGTCAAAAGGCCACTTAGTCATGCATGAGCTGTATGTTTACTGTCGGATGGAGAACAGCCCAATCCCATAGTCACCTTTTACGATACCCTCAGGAAGAGCTGCCACCCTAGCTCCTCCTAGTATACTTCACCGGGAACCAACACGGCATCGGCAGTTGCAAAGATTTCAGAAATTGACATCAATGCTTATGTTAACCGTACCACATCGATATTTCCAGCATATGTGTGCAGTAAGCAGCTGACTTTTGGAAGTCAATGACCGTTGGGTGTTTCGTAGATGAGTTCCATGAGCCGACACGCGCGAAATACCGACTCGAGAGTAGTCGCGATGCCCCGCGTTGTAGTGTTAGCATACAAACATGAGTGAAATAGTATTATATTAAGTTAACTTAATTGTTAAACATTAAAAAGATAGGATACTTTGTTAATTAATAATTTATCGGTCTTCAATGTCCAATTACTAAACTCACAGTGCGATCTTATAATTCCGCATATTACCATAAAATGTTTGACTACCTAGGAACCCGATTCAGCTACTGAATTTGGCCGATTTTGAAGTTTTTCTGGTTTTTCAGAGGGCCCAACTTCGCAGCCGGTATCACTGCTATTTTTGGACTTACTGTTGTTGTTTAAATTAAACATAATACTTTCCAAAGTAGATGACCACTAACAAAGTGCACCATAAAGTTCATATAAAAATATTAAGGTTTTTCCAAATAAATACGGTTCTGGGACACCTCTTACTGGTTGATTATTCGCTAATTACGTAACTAATTTAAGCACTATATTCATACGCAATTAAATTTGAAGTACGAAATGCATAACTTTAGCCCATAACCACAGAATAGATAATAGTACTACATTACATTCTAAGCTTACTTATATTATGTATCTATTAAAAAAATCCATCATTAACAATCTTACCAGGAGATTGTACTTTTGTGCATCCTCTGTATCAGCATCACCACCAACAGAAAGTAGTATCTTCAGACCAGGGTACTTGGCCCTAAAGTTCGTTATGGTTCTATAGTTGTCATGGGCACGGTCGATGTCCAAGTTCTCGTTGAGCGGTACCATTTTGTAGGTGTCGGGTTGAATTCCAGCGTAGCCATAAATCAAGTGGGTGCAAAACGATAGAGCCGGGTCCAAGTCCAGCGGCAGCATACGGGCTTGAGCTGGATAAATACATCCGGTAACTGAATTAAAATGGCGAAATTATTTAAGTACAAAAAAAAAATCATTCCTGACCTTATTCTAGGTCATAAGAAGATCCTGGGCAAAAGCACAAGCAAGCCTAATTCGTACAGCATGCCCTAAAATCCAATAGTTGTAAAAGGGGTTTGGGTACTGTTTATGGAATATAGTTCGTGCCAAATGGATTAAAAATAAAGTTTGTTGACTGAGTTGAACTATTGGCTGGATATAATGAGCATTTGAGTGAGCTGGAACCATCAGTGCGCTATTCTTGCAACATACAGATCGGTCAGTTCACCGAAATGTTAAAAAGCCAATATTATTTGGTTAATAAAAACCCTCGTCACAAAAAAAACATAAAATCCAAAAAGTTGAAAATAAATTGTGTTTGCCCTTTAACTTTAACACACACACACACCACACACACACACACACACACACACAGACACGTCAAACTTATAACACCCCGTCGTTTTTGCGTCGGGGGTTAAAAAATAGTAGTTATTAACAAAATACTGCAATAGAACTTTATTTATTTTATTACTTTTTTGACTTAACTATTATCTAGGGAAAGTTCTAGTACCTACTGCACGCTATCGAAGACAGCGAATTTCATTCAACGGACACATAGCTTTATTTTTTATTAAAGAATTCCGAAAAATCGTTTGCCACACCGTTTGTATCAATGGATAGGATTACATCTTTCTAACCAACCTGGTAAATAAATAAAGGTAAATCCATGAAAGAGAAAGATAAGGTACATTTTAGTCGCTTCGACTACCGGCGTTGGCAATTTCAGAAATCTTCGAATGCTGTTTTATTTCTTTTATAAATAAACAACTTTTTCTTTGAATGGAATTCGCTATCTCCAATATTTAAAGTACTTTCCCTCCAGGACCAATTACACCTTGTATAGCCAAATATCTTCGTCCCGATAAGGTGAGAAGTTTGTCCTTAGTAATTTTTGATCACGATAAACTCGATTTTCATTAATGGCCGCTCAATTTCAAAACTACGCCAACATTATCCTTTCATCAACTTATTACATACTAGTATGAAGGCTATTAGGAGGAATTTAGAGATTTAAAGATTTGTTAGAAACCGGTGCCTAGCTCGAATGGCCATATTTTTCATTGATTGCGTCATTGTAGTTCAGGCACAGCAACCAAAGTGGGCACCGACTTTTAACAGATCAGTAAATTCCATTATTTTTCTCTTTTAAGTAGCTTTCTTTTGCTTCTTGAAGTCGGTTAAACGTTTTTTAATATTTTTTTCAGTGAGTTATTAGTTTAGAACCGATCTATCGTTCATCATTTGCCTAGATTTTAATCTCCAGTTTAAAAGAAGCAAAAATTCATATTAAATTATGTGAAAGCAACAAAAATAGTATCTTTGCCTACATTTTGAGGATATCCATTGGATCCCCTCATTCGATTCTGACACCTTGGATCCCGATTTCGACTCCCTGGACCATTCCCTTTCCAACAAAACAAAGATCATAAAAATCCGTTTTCCACGTAGGTAAATACAATGGTTAGTCGCCTAGTTTGCCCTCTTAGTAGTGAAATTTAAAAAAATGCTGATACATGTATTTATTTATGAGTTATGTTATGACTCAACTTATGAATATACTCCCACCGGAGCCACTTTAAACACGTAGTTGAGTGAGACTAATAAAAGTCACTGTGTTGTTATACCTACAATATTATAAATTGTGGCTGTTTGTTGTCCCTAATAAAATAAAATAAAAAATAAAGCCGTTGCAGGTACGAAACAATAGCTTTCATAACAACACAACACACAGGGTGGAAGATTTTTATGCCTCCTGGAGCTGAAACTCAAAATACTGAATACTCGGAATACTGGAGACAGAGAATTTCAATTGAAGGAAACATTTCTTATTTTTAAAAAGAAACAATAAGTACTGCATTCAAAGATTTTCGTAAACTAGTTTGTTTGACACACCCGGTAATCGAACCGACTAAGATCCGGAAAAAAAAAAATTAAATAAAAAAATATCCCTGAAATTATTTGACCAAATAAAGCACTTTAATTCAAAGGTTGATCTAATATCGTATTAACAATAAAATTCCATATTTAAATTAACTACTTGCCCTTTTTCGTGCGTATACGCCTACTGGTCAGCAGATATATATTTAAGTAAAAGGTATATAAGTAAAAAAGTGAAGTAGCTAGGCGCGTTTTCCTGTGATTTTGAGGTGTTCCCTCAATTTCTCCAGGATCCCAGCATCAGATCCGGACTACTGGGATATGGGACCACTCTGACAGTATACCCCATCCAACGCCGCAAGAATAATTTAACTCAGTTCTCAACTGGCTTTGATATCGCGTAACGAACATATATAAAAAAATATAGCGGTCGAATGACACTTCAAAAAGGAAGGGGTTCTCACCTCTTCCTTTTTGAAGTCATTGATTTCACACATTGATTGAAGTCAAGGATTAAATATAATATCTTTCCCGCGTGAAGCCGGGACGGGTTAGTCGTTAGATATCTGAAGAAATAAAATGTTTCTTTCTTCGTCCCTTGGAACTACTTTTACACACTTTCATCGAATTGAAATGTTGTCTGCTTTGCAATTATCATGTTTATATAAATAACCCTGACATCGTTTTTGATTACAACATAGCAATTATAACGCATACAGAGTTTTTGTTAGTAAGTATATTTCACAACTGTATGTGTTACTTTCTTAGTATAGTCTGTGGTGTAGTGGCGTGCCAACATAATATCTCGTATTCGGATCGCCAAGTTATCAATAACAAGCTAACGGTTTCATTTCTATGATTACAGGAACCTTTGACTCTTCAAGTTAAACAAAACAATTATCTAAAGTTCGTGTTGATAAACCACAGTAAATAAATGTTTGTCTATTCGGTTCCAAGTATTTCAAGAATAACATTGTTTGTCCAAGCTGTTATCATTTGCCCCTTATTGACTCTCATCATGAGGGTCAATTGGTCACATTTGTCAGTAAGCAATTGTCATAATTAACTTATATCTTTCTGTGTTACCTACGCGCAATATGTACGTAAATAAGAAATAAGGTAGGTAGTTTTATAAACCTTATCGATTGTCGTTACGAAATATACCTATCACCACCGCTAAGTTTAAGAGTTATCATTACTTTGCCATTAAATAAAATAAATTATGAATAATATGAAAAGATCCGACTGCTGTTTAAAAGATCTAAACAAGTTTGATAGCAGGCGGTACCAGTAATAAACCAAAAGAAAATTAATGGCTACCGCCTGCTATCAATCTTGTTTCGATCTTTTAAAAAATAAACCGGACAACTTACAGTCCGGTTTATTTTAATTTTTTGAGTTGTTATTATTAAATTAGATACCTATGTATATATTTTTGTAATCACCTATTGATACCCTACTCGATATGCTTGAGTAAGATTAATATTTTTGTCCACACACATGTCGTACACAATTTGTTGTGTACTTTGTATGGACCATATTGACATTTTATGTACCCGCTCTTCCACTTGGGAAATGAATACCTTTCATTTGAATCATCCCCCCCATCAAAATCCGTCAAGCCGTTGGGAATGTAGGGGAACAAAGAAAACTACATACATAGACACATACAAAGTATACAAACATACGCGCGAAAAACATTACCCTCGCTTGCGCAGTCGGGTAAAAAGAGTTAAAATAAAAATAATTAAAATGTATTCATGTATTACATAACTCCTGTATGAGTTGAGTATCAACTTATATTAGGTACAGTCAGCATAAGAAAGATGTTGACGAACAGAGCACTCAAGATGATCTTAATTTCGTTTTATGACCCCCTTCCAGTTGTCCGATTGTTTAGATATTTTGTACACACCTTTAGTTATATATATTTATGTATATATATATACTAGCTGTCCCGGCGAACTTCGTACCGCCAATTTTTTCCTACCCTCGTGGCGTCAGATCCCGTTCCCGCTGCACCATTTAGGGGGATGAAAAATAGATAATAATTAAATGACGATTGATCATTTTTCTACCGGAAAGAAAAAATGATTAAATTACTAAAATGGCTATTAAAAAATAAGGGTTGATCGTAGAAGGGTGAAAATTGAGGATTTATGTATGTTGTATTTTTGTATGTTGTATCATAAAAAAATAGAAATTAAAAATTTTGTCTAAAAAATAAAAATAAAAAATTTAGGGGTGGACTACCCCTAACATTTAGGGGGATGAAAAATAGATGTTGGCCGATTCTCAGACCTACTCAATATGCTCACAAAATTTCATCAAAATCGGTCAAGCCGTTTCGGAGGAGTATGGCAACAAAAACTGTGACACGAGAATTTTATATATTAGATATATATACAATATATATTTATGTATATATGTATATTATATATAGGTATATGTTTATGTATACATTAATAAAACTGTTTCCTTTGCTCTTAATATGAGAGTTTTAAGATCATTTTGAGACTTCGTCGTCAAGATATTTATGATGCTGACTGTACCAAGACTCCACTGTCCATCCTGTCTGTCAACCGTGTTAGCTAGACACCTGAAATTTCCAGAGATGACGTACCTAATTGTCGCTATAACAACACAAAATTAAAAATAGAATAACATGAATAACTTTCATGGGGGCTGGACAATGGTGCGGAATTCTTCTTCCCTTTATTTTAGGTTGTTTAAAATAAATAAATATTTCGCTAGTTGGTAAACAATTCTTAACCAAGGTCTCACGAGCTAAATGCTAATATTTTAATGACTTTTTTAAGCATTAAGCTTTAAATTGACTATACAAAAAAGAAGGAAATTTCAATCACATCGGGCATGTCTCGGTGGCCTAGTTGGTTAAGGAATTGAGGGAAAGATTGCAGGTTTGAGCCCCACCCGAGAGATTATTTTTTTCTGATGTATTTGATAAAGCCTAATCGTTGCATAATATCTACTGTGACTGTGATACATATGCTGAATTAACTAACTTCTTAACGTCAGTTTAATATGGACATGTTATTTCTATATAATATATCCTACTCTTAGCGGTTTACTCATAGGTATGTATAAACCCAAGACGATAATAATGCGCTACACGTTTTCCTTATTGGCAAATTGATGTTGGGGCTTACATCATCATCTCAGCATCTATACTATTATTAGGTATAACTAAAGTAACCGTGTCTGTATGTACATTGGATATTAAAAAAACGTGGGTCAATGATAAATTAACGATACCGGATCCAAATATATTTTTTGTATTTCCTGTGTTTGTTCCGCTATGGGTGCGAAATCTACTGATTTTGATTCTCATTATTGTTATTTGTTAGAAGGGTCTAGGTCAAACAAACAATCTCACGCATTGATTAATTATGATAGATAGCTTATTATCTACCTTCTATCACAAAAAGTCAACAAATATTACGAAAAAGGAAACGGTATGTTAATGTAAATAATATATGAAGGTAGATTTATTCGATATATAATTTTCTGATATACTATGAGGAAAATTTTTTTTTACAGATACGTAGTTCAATTTAATTGATATAGAAGTCCTTAATAAGCAGTACCTAATAATAATAATGAGTATTAAACAAAATTTCTAGTTATTATTCTAGGAATTACCTACTCAGGTGGGGCTTGAAGCCACGACTTTTCCCTTACAGGGGGAATACTTTTCCAACTGAGCTACTGAGCCACACCTGAATCAATTTAAATTTTCCTTCCCGAAATATATTCGTCTTTAAGGCGACGACGGTCATCTACCACTACTCTTACGAACTGTTGGAACCAATGAATAATTTTTCAACCAAAACAAAAACCCGCAAAAAAAGCAAAAATACAACTGCACATACAACAACACTTATTATTGCACAATATCTTTGTGTCGCCTTATCAAGTAATGTTGTACTATGAGTCGAAATAGCGAGGTGTAGAATCTACAATATTTATTAATTTTTTATGAGTTTCTAACTGTGATGGTATCCTAGAACATAATATGAATTCGATGTCGAGTCTCATCACGATTGAATTCGCGTTCGGTTAAAAATAGGGCGCTCAGGCGGTTACAATGGTAAGGACCTTCCCATCGTCCACCTGCGTAGACCACCTATCACCGTATTATTGCCTTGATAACACGCGTCGAGAAAACGGGCGAGTCTGTGGCATAATACTCGAAATGCGAACTCAATCCGTCGACCGAGAGCAATATCTCGTCGGATTACACGGTAAGGACCTAAGTATGTACGTGCAGTCAAGGCATACCTATAGCTCAATGACAATAGCTTTGTCCCCAGCCTGTGCAAGCTCTTCGAACATACAAATTCAAATTCATTTTATTTGTAATAAATTACAGTTTTACACGGTAAAAAAATAACCATGACATTTAATAATATATATGCAAAATAATATGCGAAATGCGCTTTCACGCCTAAACCACTGAATCGATTTTGATGAAATTTGGTATAGAGGTAGATTAGACCATGAGAAAGGACATAGGCCATGTTTGGTCGCGATAACCGACATCCACGCGGGCGGAGCCGCGGGCAAGAGCTAGTTTACAATATCTCAGTAGTTATAAAGATTCTGAAAAGTCACCTTTAGCTATATTAGTTACTTAGATTTCAGATCTAAAATTACATATTATGTCGAATAATCAATATAGCAAAAAAATCAGAAAAGAAGTAGTTATGTTTAATATTCAAACAAGATCGTTCAACAAAACATTAATTGTTAGGTACCTACTATAAAACCCGACTACCAACTGAAAAATCACACTCTAAAAAGTATCAAACAAGAAAATATCAAGGATTTCAGTTTTAGTTTTAAATTATATTTCTTTATATTATTTTGGGGCAAGCAAAAGCTAATAATTTTTACACATTTGAAATGCGCTAATCAAGCCCTTTCATTTGACACCAAACACTACCTATTTATCTCAAATTTACATTTTAACATAGTACTTTATGAGCGCCAGAGGGCGCCACACAAGATTCAGTGCGCGTCATCATAGCCAAAACCATCTGACGATCAAGACACTTGTAACGATACCTCATTTGTGAAGTTCCAATAAGCAGTTGAGGAGCTATGAGGGAATAAATGAACATACATAAATAGCCTGTCAAAATCATAACCCTCTTTCAGCTTCGCCGTAGTTGGGTAAAAATAGAGGCAAGCGTGCCGAAACCGGATAGTCTCAAGACAGCATCGCCACCGCTGTCCTCCAAGCATGATGTCATTTGCAATCATGTGTAAATCAGCCTTAACCCTCACAATTGCGGTCGAGGTAGAAGAAAACAGAAAACATAAATCGACTGACTTTGTTATATGGGCTAAAACTGTTGGTTTAGTTTAAACTCTGTTATCAAACCTACAAAAACACTATATGCTGATACGGTTCATTAACTTTATTAGACTTCTCCGGAAAATTTATCATCGTTTCATTCAATTAGATTTCGGAGAAATGCCAATGTATTCACACACAGGAATATTTATCATTGAACGTTAGATTTTTAAGAGCACGTGATATTTTCAGACATTTTAAAAACGATTACATACCTTCATTTAACGAATTATTTTAATGATCAGTGAATTTAAAACAATAAATATTAGTGCGATGCTCTTATTTTCAAGGCTATTACTCATAATAGTCATAATTCATGTTGTGTAACTTGAGGCAAAGAGCTCCATATAATAATATACGAACCGACGCCGATGTAGTAACATTCGCCAACATAGTTTTATCAGAGTATCGCTAAGCAATAAAAAAAATACTCACATTCCCTGACATAGCTGTTGCTGTTGTAGTAACAGAGGACTTTGCCGGGTGTTGTGGCTGCGGCCGCACAAGCCAGGACCGCGGCTAAGGCGATCAAAGACTTCATGACTGATGAAAAACTATACTAATGACTGATCTCCACGGAGCGTGTGTGGCGAATGAGAGCATTAAGAACTAGCTACAGCCAAACGTACCTACAAGTAGCTAAAAGGTCAAAGAATAATGATGACCGCATCGGCTAGTTTCATTGAATCTTATCTTGTTTTTTACCCAACTGCACCAGCGAGAGTAATGTGTTACACGCGTATATATGTATTTTTTTTTCTTTGTTCCTCTCTATAGGTCTATCGGCTGAATAAAATTTGATGAATTAAGTAGGTCTGCCTGCTATCAAAACTCGCTTTAGCCACGTACGAAACCACGTTTCGAAACTAGTTTCGAAAGGAGAATAATATTTCTTCTTTCGAATCTGGTTTCGATCAAAGAATAATATTTCTTCTTTCGAAACTCGTTTCGATAAAATAATATTTTTTCTTCTTTCGAAACTTTAAATACCTAAACTTATTTCGATCTGTCCAACAGCGTTCGGGTTTTATATTTTTTTATAATTTAATTTATTTTTAGTCGTATTTAAACAATATACTTACCTGCCCCACCGCACCTAACTCTCGTTTAATCACACATATTCTAAGAATCTAAGATGCTTTATGTTTTTAAGGTACGGCCTTTGTAATTAGGTCGGTAAACTGAGGGTTTAAACTTTACTCTTTGGTGGAATCGGCCCTTAGGGACACTAAATCAAATTCTAAAGCAGCAGGCAGACGTTAGAAATAGATGAATGACAAGAATAGAATTTCCAATTCTTAAGAAAATGACGTTAATAGGACTAAGTCGTCGATTCTTCCCAATACTGCTTAATATGATAGCTTGTTCTAAAAAAATACGCCTTGCAAAATAAAATATTGCTTATCTAAACTGAAATTATGACTTTTCATTAGTTGAATTTCCCAAAAAAAGTCAAAATATAAATAATCTAATTCAATTCAATTGAATAACTTTTCACTTTGGCACTACATTATAATTGGTACTATATACCAATGATTGTAATCATTGGTAATATAATTATATTATCAACATGTATATTATTATAGTATCAGCACAGAAGTCATTCATAGTCCATTCATAATGCATATCTGCACAAATATTTAAGCATAGTTAGATACTAGTATGTTATATTTTTTAGTATTGACAAGGTAATGTTAAGGTCAATGTCAAATGATTTTTGAGCGGCTGCACGAATGGTGCCAAGGCTTTACTGGTCAGCTAACCATACCCACTAATATTATAATCAGTTATCGTGTTTTTTAAGCCTGTAGCGCCAATCGAATCATTATTAAAAATATTCTAGCTAATTGTAAGCAAAGAAAGTCAAATCTATTTTAAATGTATATAAATTATAAAAAATATGAAGACTCAGATGATTAAAATAAAATAAATATTAATCAGTCACATAAAATGAAACCCTCTCACTAATTAGCGATTCCGACTTCATATCGACTAAGAACACCTTTGTTCAAAGAATTTCTTTTTTTATTGTATACTTGCTTATAGAGGCGGGTTTTGAAAAAGGTAAAATACAATCGCTTAATCTGTGATCTAACAATTTCGATGATGTCATTCGTGCCTATTTGAATATAAGTAAGTATTAGTTAAAAAAACTAACAACGTAACGACAAATTTTGTAAACTAGTTTTAGATGGAACCCCAAACTTGCCTGGTTCATTTTATGGGTGTATTATTTTACTAATTACTAGTTGTTGCCTCCGGCTTCGCCTGCGTAGAATTTTGATCCTATTAGCGGCCTTTAGACGGTCACCAATTCTTTTTTAGTTTTTATAGTTGAAAAAAAAATACATCTAAAAGAATTATTTCAAGATATGGACTTCGTTTTCAAGATGTACTTAAAAAGTGATCGTGCAGCGACAGACTCGCGCTCACAGAACAGTTGAAGGAGGTTAAAAAGGAAATAGTTCCTAATTTGTATTAGGACGCGTGTCGCCGCTTGTCCCCCACTCTTTAACTCCACTATAAAAAAAGAGACCAATACGACGCGGTTTACGCACACAAATAAATCAGCACATGCAAATCACGAGTTTGCTATTAGTTTTCACACTAATGCAAATACTGCACTTGACGTGAACTCACACAAGCACAAAAGCAATAAAAATCTCTCATACATGTGCCGCGTCCGCACGCTTGCCGCTTGCCGCAAACTCCAAACCTCTACAAACGTTTGGCTTGATTTGACAGACCACCACACGCTTGCGAGTGCTTGCGAGTGAGACATTGTGTTCTGAAGAAGCAAGCATGACGGACGTTGAGATTGCGGCAATATAATTTGGCTGAAGTTATTTTTATTATAAATAGAAGTATTTTCTTGAAAGGAAACGAAAAATAAAAAATCTTCCTAAAGGTGACCATAAGAATTTCCTTCTTACTTTTCAGTTCCTTAACTGGCTTATTAAATACTAGCTTTTGCCCGCGGCTCCGCCCGCGTGGATATCGGTTATCGCGACCAAACATAGCCTATGTCCTTTCTTATGATCTAATCTACCTCTATACCAAATTTCATCAAAATCGGTGCAGTGGTTTAGGCGTGAAAGCGTAACATACAGACAGACAGGCAGACAGACAGACAGACAGAGTTACTTTCGCATTTATAATATTAGTATGGATATGGATATGGATATTAGTATGGATTGCACTAAGGCGACACCATGCATCAGCTACTTTTTTTGTCCTTGTGATCAGTATTTGCCGGGTCCCAAATGCATGGTTCTGCCTGGTAACATTCCAGGAAGTTCAAAATGTTTTCATTTGACCATTTGACTAGTCACTCATATTTGTACTCAAGACGACCCATACGTCTGTACGCCGCCAGTACACAATCGAGACTGAGTGTACGCAAACGTGTGGACGAGTCGCAAGCGCTTGCGGCAAATTCCTTTGATTTGTGACAAAAAAACCGACACTTGGCGGATCGGCAACAAGCGCTTGCAAACCTACACAAACCAAATCAAACGCCTTATCCACACGTTTGAATTTGTGACGGCTTGTTTAGGTTTGGCAAGCGTGCGGACGCGGTTACGGTGACCAAAGGTCGATTTTCGATATCGATAAAATTTCCGTAATTTTGATACTGTCTGAAGTTTACACAAGTTGCGTACTTTATAGAGTAAGCTCATTCTGCGTTAATAGTAACATCAACTAATGACATTCCAGGTCAGTGCAAATATTTGTACCTATGCATGAATATGGGTAATGGCATTGATCTGGTCGTGCCTCGGAGAACACGCTATGCCGCCGGTCCTGATTGCCATACGAAAACTTATGGCAGTTATTACGGGTAGTCAGGAGCCCTAAAATGTCCAACAACTCTGTCTGTCTGATTGCAATGCTTCGATATCGCCAATAAGTTGTGAAGGTCAGATGGCAGTCGCTTCACTTCAGCCAAACCCACATTTTTTTTAAATTTGGATTTGTTGGAAACCTAAAATTAAATTATAAATGTGTTTTCAATATAAACGGCTGACATCAAACAAAATTTAACAATTATTATTGACTGTAATAAGCAAATGTATTGTGATTAAAATATTACTGATAATAACAATTTGTGTACGTACTTAATATCGACACTGTTTATAACGGATCATTTTGTCCAAAACTATCGATACGCATGGATATCGCGGCATTGCAAGCGTTGGCTCGGCACACGCGACTATCGCAAATAACGCAATACACTGCGCGATCGTTCACGTAGTACACGATGGCACTCATGTAAGCAATGTATAATTTTGTATCAGTTTGCGATTATGTCGTTTTTGTCTACAACTACATAATACTTTTGTAATAATTACAAATATTACTAGTTTTTTAAGGTTTTTGGCCTTACCGATGAAAAGAAATCCCTTCTCGGGCTACACTACATACTTGGCTTCTTTTCCGACACGTTATTATAGCGCAAGACGGCATAATTCTTTTTTTTTCGAGGAGCTTCTTACGTTGTCACAATAAGAGCGCGACTGTGTTTAAATTTCGGTGGAATATGAGCACTGCTCATATGCACGGCGCGCTTTACCCGTCCACAAGGCCCTTCTAACCTCCTTTAACTGTTCTGTGCTCGCGCTAGATGCGGGTGACGTATATTATGTAGCACAGTGGCGAGAGGTCCCTACGATACGATTAGGTACACTCCAATATTGCCATCGGCGCGCCTTCACCCTCCACCACCAGTGACCTAGTCGCTTTAGTTGGCGCTGCCTTACGTTTCACCAAATATCTCAGGACCTACTTACTGGTCTGATTTCTAAAATTCTTTTTGTTTTGAATAGCCCGTTTATTGAAGGTTATAGGCCTAAAACGGAAATATAGACCAGTGCAAATACAAATGTCAGGGAATTAATAAATAACAGCATTAGACGAGTGTTGCCCAAAATCGGACTGCAAGAACAAGAGTCTTGCAGTCTTGGTCTTTATTTTTTTGCAAGACCAAGACCAAGACTGACCCTAGCAAGACTCGCGCAAGACAAGACTACGTCTGCAAGACTCTTGCAGCCTCAAGTCCAAGTCCAAGTTCCAAGTCAAACTGAGATTTGAGCATTTTGAATACCTATGTAGGTACTAGGTACCTATTTGGTTTCTTTATTGACAATGTCAATGCTAGCCATAGGAAAGGCAGGAACCGACCTACCACTTATGAAGCCTACTTTTACCTATTTGGCACGGAAGTGTATGTACCTAATTGCCACGGTAAAGCTTTATGCCTACTCTCCACGTGTAAACGTTTGTTAAAGAGATACCGCTTAAAAAATAACGGTTATAGAAAGAGTTTTGCAATGTATCAAAGGACACCGGGCGGCGAAAGGGTTCGCACCATTTTAAAATTTATTATTATTTATCTTCATATAGGCATTTTGAAACAGCGAAGCGTGTTGGTCCATAGGAATAGAACAAAATTAATTTTAAACTTAAATGCCCTGATTTAAAAAAACCCAAAATTCCTAACAAAGTAATTAGTAAAATCACGATAGAGACTACAAAAAACAAAATGCGCAGGAAAATAGCAATCGGTGTTGTGTACTTACCCTCTCCGATTCAGGAGGAAGTACTACGTGAATTTCTTGTTAAAGCGCGCGTGGTGTCGGAATGTGTTGACGACGTCTTGATCGTCGGTGATTTTAACCTACCATTTATCAAGTGGACCATGGACAGCGACGGATATAACTTAATTCCAACTATACTAAACAATAATGGTGATAATAAAGAGCATAGATTGATAAAGAATCTCTCTGACTTAATAACTCTAAGTGACTTACAACAGCAAGTTCTGGTTGCGAATAGTGACGACAATATACTAGATTTAGTTTTGACCAATGTTAACTGTACTACTAGGAAATCTGATAGCCTGTTAAGGAAAATTCATGACCACCACCCTCCACTAAACATTGTTATAAATCTCAAACCGTGTCCCTTGTCCGTCGGTCAACCTCGGCAGGATTTAAATTTTTATAAGGCTGACTACGATAAAATTTTACCTCTTCTGGAGCGCTTGGAATGGTCGGAGAGCTTCTCTGGATGCAGTGGTGTGAACGAAATGGTTTCAATTTTTTACGACCATTTGAATAACATCATTAGTGAATGTGTGCCAAAGAGAAAACCGCGTAAATTATCTCATCCCATATGGTTCACCGGAGAGAATATCGGTCTTTAAAAAAAAAAAGAATAAACTTAGGCACAGATCGCGCAAATATAACAATCCCCGAGATAGGTTAGAGTTTGAGTTAATCAGGAAAAAATGTGCCAAACTTATTCGAGACTGTCACGCTAACTACATAGAATCCATAGAGAAAAACCTAAAAAGTAATCCCAAGGCTTTTTGGAGTTACTTCAAACATAAAAGATCCGGCTCTAACACCTTACCATCAACAATGCACAATAACAATCAATTAACATGTACTGACAATTGTGACATTGCAAACCTATTTGTTTCTCACTTCAGCTCGGTATACACACCCGGGGACATTTCCCGACCAAAGCGGACCATCAGTGACTCGGAGACTGAGAGACACACTCACCGCAAATTTTTTAGCACATCCAATTAAAACAATAATTAATGAGTCTCTTGCCACTGGTATTTTTCCTACCGCATGGAAAAGAGCCAAAATAGTCCCGGTTTTCAAAAAGGGAGACAAAAGCGATGTACGGAACTATCGACCAATAGCGATCCTTTCTTGTTTGTCGAAAGTTTTTGAATCATTGGTATCTTCTCAGCTAACTGCGCATACTAAATCATTAATCTGCAACGAACAACATGGCTTCCTACAAAAAAGATCTGTACTTACCAACTTGGTCTCGTACATCACTCCCATCATGGAAGGTATGGATGGCAATGAGCAGATAGACTCAGTCTATACAGATTTTGCCAGTGCATTCGACAAAGTAGATCATCTTATTCTTGTAGAAAAGCTCCATAACCAGTTCGGAATTCGTGATAGACTTCTTGGGTGGTTTGAATCCTATTTAAATAATCGGGAGTATGTGGTAGTAGTTAATAACGCTGAATCCAAAAGCTACATCGCTGGTTCTGGGGTTCCACAGGGCTCCCATCTTGGACCGATTTTGTTTCTGATGTTCATTAATGACATAGTCCGTCAGATCAAGCATTGCAGCTGCTCACTTTATGCCGACGACATGAAAATATCTCGCCAGATCAATTCCGAGGCTGATGCAGGGCTGCTGCAGGACGATCTTGACCGAATTAATGTCTGGTGTTGGGATAACGGAATGTCATTGAATGCTTCTAAATGCCTTCATATCCGATTTACTAGAAAACGGAACATAACTGAGACTCATTTTTTTTGGAAATGACGAAATTTCTACGTCAGGTCAGGTTAGGGATTTGGGTGTCATCCTGGACTCTAAATTAACCTACATTCCACACTACAACAACATAGTTAACAGAGCAGCTAAAATGATGGGTTTCATTAAGCGTAACTCTAAGGACTTGCACGTTTCCTCAAAAATATTACTCTTCAATAACCTGGTGAGAAGTGTCCTAGAGTTCGGTAGCGTTGTCTGGAACCTTCAGTACGCAGTCCATTCACAGAACATAGAATCGGTCCAAAGAGCCTTTACCAGACATCTGGCGTTTGTCACTCCTGGGCTTCACCCTGGACGTCCTTACCAGGAACGGCTGGCGTATTATGGGTTGCAATCTCTCAAGGATAGAAGAAGCGCTATTGACATGTTGTTTCTGCAGGATCTGGTAAGGGGCTCATCACATGAACTAGGACTTTTGATGCGAACGAGGTTGTGTGTTCCGAGACCTAATAGCCGATTTAGAAATAACTTTCCGTTCTTCCATGTGCCGCGGTGCAAAACCAACTTGGGTGCACTGGCTCCCTTAGCTAGGCTAACTGCCACATATAATAGAAGCTGGAGAAACCTAGACCTCGAAATCTTCCACGACCATCCCAGGTGTTTCAAGGCTAAATTAACTCAACAGCCTAAACAGAATTCATCTGATTAATTTTATAATTCTAAATTGTGAATTTATGTTCATATTATGTTTGAATCCGACTTAGCATTATTTTTGTATTATTTGATTTTACTCGTTTGTTTAATTCTTATTTGATTTTATTTTTATAGTGAATGATTATATATATATTTTTTTTCCTTTTTTGTAAATTAATTTTTTAGATTATTGATTACTGTAATTTTTAAATTTTCATATGACATTATTTGACATAACTTGACATGCATTATTTGAATATTTCTGTAATTATTTTTGTATGACAATCAGCCAACGCTGTGCATATCTATAATTGGTGTAGCACATACCTGCTAATATCTCACATTATACTTTTAAGACAATGTTTGTGTATTACACTGTTGATATGCCTAAATAAAAAAATAAAAAAACAAAAAAAAATAAGTGTAGAAAATGTAATCACTTCTATAAGGCATTAATAGTTTCTTAGGTCATTCCTAAAAATACACACGCTTAGAATTTGCACGAACTACTTACGATACGGCAGCAAAGCGGTAAAGCACACGCCAGCTGACGCGCGCTCACGACCTACCTAAGGTAAGATTAGGTAGGTATAACGAAAGTTCACAAACACTTTTTCACGGCACTGCTTAAAAATGTTAATCTAAATTTTAGAAATGTCCGCCACTAGCTTGAAAATATAAAATGATATCGCCAAACAAACTCTGTTCAACAGATTTCGGTTAGGTAGGTACCTACCTACCTTGCTTTCAATTTATCAAATGCCTCAATAATACGACTGCGAGTCACTTTCAGAGACACAATACTCTTCGTTGCTTTTTAAAGAAAAGAATACGTAACAAAACTCGCTCAACAAATTAAGAACCAGGTAGGTATTTAGTTAAGGATAGAATAAATAAACTAAAAATAAACACAATTCACAAACACAAAAAGAATAGATTAATGTCAATTTCACTATAAAAACAAGTTAAAACGAAAAATTAAACCGAGAGGTTCAAAGAACGACACACGCTCTCCAATGACGTATGGCGGTTACTGACAAACAAATATTCCAGAATTATCGAAACATAAAATTGTACCTAGGTAAATAAGGTAGACGCAACAATATCTCTCTCAATATCTTTGAATATTTTTATTTTAGAATATTTATTTACTTTATACCTGACTGATGAATAGTTAGGCGGTATTTTTTGCTAATTTTCATGGCGCTCATTATCATGTCACTGTACTTTTCCTGTCAGTTGGAGGGTAAGCCAGCAGTCGCTCCCACAAAAGCCAAAATAAACCAAATGAAAATAAAGATTAGGAAAGCAGACCTCAGGTATAACAAGATATGGATGCAACCGGGATTAACACTGAAATTATGTGTATATGTATGTATATGTATGTATACTTATAATTAATGAATTTGTTATGGAAAAAATAATAAAGAAATCAAATATCAAATAAGTAGATACCTACTTATCAAATCAAAGAGTTTTATGTGTAATCAAAACAACCATTATTCTCTGTACGAGTAACAGACTGCCGTTAATCAAAAATTTTACCCAACTGGCGGCACCCTTTGAGGTATTATGTCTCTCTCATTAAAATCGTATTTTTACGAAATTGATGAATGAAAAAATGAATACACATGTAACACAGCCACAATAAAACAGTACGGCAACGTCGCATTTGTGCAATTTTTATAGTAATAAGAGTTTCCATCTGCAAAATCCGTAAACCAGGACAAAAGTTTTTTTTATACTACTAAGGTGGCAGATAAGCATACGGCACACATGATGGAAAGTGGTTAACGTGACCTATGGACGCATGCAACACCAGGGGCGTTACAGTTGGGCTGCCGACCCTGTAAAACCGTCGGATGTCAGTCATCTCCGGAAAAGTCAAAACCACCAAATACGAAAAAAAATCGTATTCGGGATTTCGTAAGAGGCATGCATACCCCACTTCCCCAAGAGGTCGATCGTTTACTACCGTACCGGTGCCGGACATGGCTAAAGAAGAACCAAGTAGGCAAGTGGAGGTAACGTGGAACATCGGCACGCCGCGCCGTATGTACTTTCCAGGCTTTTTTTTTTTTTTTTTCCGTGCGGAAATCCCCTCGGATACCCCCCTGCCGGAGCCGGAAGGGGAGGTTATGTCGGACTCGAACCGACTAAAACCGCACGCCGACTGTGGGTCGTGGTGCTAGGCCGGAGGTGAGGTTTTCATCGACATATCCCTCGCACCCCGGCGGACCCAGGGCCATCACTTATGGTTTAGCCCTCCTCGGGAGGGGGGACAACGGTGTCCCCGACTCGCCCCCGGAATGGGGAGGCGCGCTTCTCAGCGCGCCGTCGCCGTGGCCTGCTTCTGCTGGGGTGACAGGCAGCTTCACCCGTCACCCCCAGGCCCGCGCTCATGGGGGACGGAGGTCAGTCAGTGCCCTCCGACGCCCGAGTTGCAAGTGCGCGCGGGCAGCGCGGTTCGCGAGTCTCGCTCGCTCGCGCTGCCTCTCCCGTTCCGCCGTCTCCTTCACGACCATTACCTGCTCGCTGAAGGAGACGCCGGCCGCCCACGCGTCCGCACAGCGGACCATTGCTGTGAGCAGGGAGGGTAAGAACTCTCACTCCCAGGGCCGCCACTAGTTCTCGCCTCTGTCCGGCCCATGCCGGACACTCGGTGAGCGTGTGCAGCTCTGTGTCCTCGCTCGCGTCGCAATGATGGCACTCGGACGTTGGCTCCTTTTCGATCCGACGCAGATACCGCCCAAAGCACCCGTGCCCGGTGATTGTACTTTCCAGGCTGACGGTGGCCGAGACGGCCGTAGTTCTAAGCTCATTGGGGACATCTACCTGGTGATGGACTCACATGCACCACATGGGCAAGTCGAAGTGGGCATAGTACTCTCCGGAGCTACGTGGCTACAAATCCGGGGAAACTCGGATGGATGGTAACCCTAATAGTAGTATTTCGTGCAATTTAAAATTCATTGATAACTGCGATTGTACAGAGTGCTTAAAGTTGTTCAAAATTTTATAATATTAAAACCCTAGTTTCTGCCCTTAATACTGGGCCGATTTTGTTCAAATTTTTCCCATTTGAAGCTATGGGGGTACCAAGTATATGGTTTTAATAAATGCCTAAATGTCGTATCCATATTGTATATAGATTAAATACAGTAACAAATTGAAAATTGAAAATTATTAGGTTCTATACTGCACTAAAACACTAGAAATAGCCCGCATGTTCACCCACGTGCACGTTGGTTATTGTAAAAACTAGCGTATGTACATATAACCCGAACCACATATCTTGGACCTAAGGCGCGAGAGAAACGAGGCCCTGGCGCGCGCGGATTGTTTTGATATTATACATGTTTTTTTTTATTTTCATTTGATATTATACATGAACCAACAAAAATACTTACGTTACGTAGATATCTCCCTAAAATTAAATAGCCTAATTGAGAGTGTGACCAATGAATGTTCTAATGACTTTACTTCACAGAAATTATTTCTCAGTAAAATAAAATCGTTATAAAAATGTTTATGCTATTGTGATCCATTTATTCTATTTCCGCCCGAATTCACCCCTGTACAGCCAATAAACCTACGATATTTAAATATTTACCGACAAAGAGGTAGCGGTATATTAAAAGAGTTTGCGACAAGTGAATTTTTCTTTTGATTTTTGCCGCTCTGAGGTCAAAGGTATCCGATATTTCAAAGACCAATTAAATTAAGTTTCTGGGTGCTCAAAAGTGTCATTCATAATGAACGGACACGATAACGGAAAGTTGTAGTGCAACCTGCAATATGATAGACAGATGCTATAATATTATACCTACTTTATCACAGAGATAGTACCTACCTACCTAATAGGATTAGTGCAGTAGTGGAGATAAACTCGTCCGAGATAAACTTAAAAAGGAGGGTTCAAGTCAATTAATAATAATTTATGGAAATTTAAAGCAGGTAGGTACCTAAGTGAACTCTATCAAAACCTTCCTATTTTAATAGAATTCACTTTGTTACCTCCGTCACTTTATTGTTTTGCTCGGACTGCAGAGGTTGGATAAGGTGTCCACTTGCCTGATAGTGGCTATCGATTGGCCCCCTAAAGAATAAAACTACTGGCCTACTGAATATAGGCGTGATTGTATGTTAGGTAGGTACCTATTTTAATTTGATACTACATTTAAGATATTACCGTTTAATATTACGTTTCTGTTTTTATATTCTTTGGAAGGGTATTATTTTTGTTAATAGATGCCGACATAGGTTCGGTAGGTATCTTTCGGCCTTTCGGCATATGCTGTGCTGTCTGAATTATATCTATTAGGGGTTTTGATAAAAAAAGGCATTTAGTCTCGATTTAGCTGCGCTTAGAGTCAATCGGGTTTTAAAATGAGTGACGTAGATTCAAATAGTTCTAGTCAGAGTAGTGAGAGTTAAGCTGGGTCTAAAAGGCTTAAAAGTAAATTTGATTGGTTTCGATATAATTCATGCGACTCAAACTTTAAAGCTAGGGTGACAGGTGGCCTCGTTCTTTCACCCCCAGGCTAGCGCTAATGGAGGATGCAAGTCGTTGGGCGGTCACACTACGCAATTGATAAGTGCGAGACTTGCAAGACTCGCAAGACTCTTGCTTCAAGACCAAGACTGAACGTGCAAGACCAAGACTAAGACCAGGGGTATCGGTGCAAGACCAAGACCAAGACTGACTCAAGTCTCGTCTTGGTCTTGGTCTTGCATTGGGCAACACTTTAGACCTCTTGGAGATGAAAGGAAATATAGTTAAAACAATGGGAAAAGCAAATTAAACTCGTGATGTAGTACAGGGGTGAAATGTGACTATAAAAACTATAAAAACCATTTTTCCAATTTTGCTCGAAAACTGTAAGTAGGTATCGAAATATGAAAAACGGTTCAGGCAAAAGTTGTAGACCTTATTTTTACCAACCTACAAATTTTGTATTCAACTTTTTTCGATAGGAGGTTTAGTTTCGCTGAAAATCATGGAACACCCTTCTTCGCCCTCAAAATGCACTTCACACTGCCAATTTTTTTTTTAAGTAATATTAGAACCGAAGTTACTAATATTCCCTCTGGAGGGGTCCAGCTAAGCTAAATTGCTTGTGTTAGGAGTGGGTTCACGTCGGTAGTGTAATGCCAGGATTCGAACCCGGGACCTCCCGATCGTAAGGCCGACTCCTTAACCACTAAGCTACCGACGCTTCATACTTCATAACGAGTTTAGGTTTAGGTCTCATGCTGTTGTTACCTATTTTCCATTTTCTTTATTTTTACGTTAACTGCATTAGCAATGATTACCTAATAGGTAATAGGCGAAACGAACAAAAGACGCGATTGCACGCGCGCACGCCGGTTCAGAGAGAAGCGCTGAACGCACGTGCTTTCCCTCTCTTTCTACCACAATCACGCTGTTTGCATGGATGCACTCCATTAGAAAATGTTGTAGGTATTCCTTCGAAAAAAATGTGCGTATAAAGGGCACTAATAGCGCCCTTTACACGTACAGTAAAATTTTCACCACAAATCTATACAAATAAATAAAATTGGAGTGTCTGTTTGTAATATTAAAATAACCGCTTTCTACTACATGCATATGAATGTATATACGGTACACATACCAAAATATATATTTTTAAATTTTTTGTCTGTCTGTCTGTCTGTCTGTCTGTCTGTCTGTCTGTCTGTTTGTTTTGGCTAATCTCTGGAACGGCTGGACCGATTTGGACGGGACTTTCACTGGCAGATAGCTTATGTAATAAGGAGTAACTTAGGCTACTTTTATTTTAGAAAACTGATTTTTTTTTATTAAGTACATTCCACGCGGACGAAGTCGCGGCCACAGCTAGTATCTCCTACGTGTGTCAAAATAGCTTCATGCAAAGCGTAAAGAATGATGTAGTGACCAAATATACAAGTACTTCTTTTTTTCACCGCTTAAAGACTCATTATTTATTTGAATGCTGTCACCATGTTTTCATTTTCACCATTACTTTGTGAATAGTAAGGACTACTTGTTATATGTTGAAAAATATATAATAAATTATATAATTAATATAATATAAATAATGTCTAAATCCAGATTTAAATTGGGGTCCTCCATCAGTTCTTACTATTTCAGTAATACAAAACTTTGAAAATATTTCTTTAAAGTAATCAATTACTTTATCCTCTGTCAATGAATTTAGTTTTTTGAAATCTATATACCTAGAATAATAATCCATTATAACAATATACCACACCCCATTGTGGTGAAATAAATCTATATAAGTGAAATTAGTCTTGAGAAATTTTTGCATATGTAGTGGTGTGTAGGTATATTACTCAGATCTTAGAGCGCGTTTCCACTATATCGTTCTGGCCTATACAAAAATGTTTCGATATCCTAACATTACTATTTAATTTTATACTTATCCCTAGCAACACTCTGATTTTTGTTTTCATTAAAAACAAGTTTTTATTTTAAAGAAAAAGGTTTTGACTTTATAAAAAAAAAATTTCATTCAATTTCACGTCCTTGAGCAAACGACAAGGCGACTACCGTGAAACAATAAAATATCGTGTCGTTCTTTAGATGATAGTAGTTTAGCTATAGGTAAAAAGTTTTGACCATAATTATTACGAAACAAAACAAATAAATAAATCGTCACTTGATAGTGGAAAGTGGAAACACGCACAAAACCAGAATAAACCAGTTTACGCTGTCCGCAGGTGCCACGTGCAGTCCGGCGTCAGTCGCTTGGTACCGTTAGAACATAAAGCACACATTTCATTCAAAAATTATAATTATTACGTAGTTTAATTGTTAAGTTTTGTATTTGTTGATTGTTGTTATTGTTTGTTATTATTGTTATAATATTTGTTGAAGTGTTTAATTTGTGTGTAAGTGTTGTAACTTTATATTGTTAATTCAAAATGGCTCCAGTGTTAAAACATGGTCGAGGCAAGCCTTAGACTTCTCAAACTAAAGAAGTTTTGTACTGTTTGTACAAATATTTCGAAAATGAGTGTAATAACAACCCGAGCAGTATTATGACCCCCACTCAATTAGTTGCTAAATCAACAGGAATTTCAATAGCATCCGTCAGAAAGGTAGTATCAGAAAGCAAATGTCGTCCTTCAGATCAGGAAGTAACATTTAAATCTCCTAAAAAGAAACCGAATCGTAAACCTACAATAGTAATCGATAACTTTGATCAGCAAGTTATCAGAAGAACGATTCATGACTTCCACATCACAAATAAAGAAGTTCCCACTTGGAAACTTTGCACGCAAAATTGAAAGAAGATATCGATTATAAAGGTTGTGTCAGCACGTTACGAAAACACGTCATGTCATTAGGTTTTAATTGGAAGCAAACAGAAGATAACCGGAAACTTCTTATGGAAAAACACGAAATTAGATACTTGCGAATTAATTATTTGATGAAAATTGCTGAACAGCGCCGACCAATTGTTTACACCGACGAAACATATATACATACATCAGGTCATTCAGGTTTGAAGCAACATATATCGAAAGGCAACCGCTTAATCATTGTTCATGCCTGTGGTATGGATGGCTTTATACCAAATGCATTGCTTATGTTTAAAGCCAACCAAAAAAGTGGAGATTACCACGACAATATGAACTATGACAACTATTCAAGGTGGATTCAAACTCAATTAATACCCAACTTACAACCAAATAGTGTTGTTGTTGTTGACAACGCACCATATCATAACTCAATATAAAATCCTGCACCGAATAGTAATTCTAGAAAACAGCAAATGATTGACTGGCTGACATTTCGAAACATTGAGCATTCATCCAAGTTGCTTAAGCTTCAATTATATGAACTGATTCTGCAAAACAAGGCGAGATTTGTAGAGTACAAGATAGACGAAATATTACGACAGCACGGTCATACTGTGCTGCGTTTACCACCATACCATCCGGAGTTTAATCCTATAGAAAATATATGGGGGATAGTGAAAACATATGTCGCAAAAAAGAATGTCGCAATGAATATGAAGGTTATAATGTCATTAGCTGAAGAAAAAATGAACGCCATAACTGTAGAGGAATGGAGAAAAGTTTGTCTGCATACTATTGAGGAGGAAAACAAATATCAGGGTAGAGACGCAGCTTTAGACACAATATCAGAACGAATCATAATTAATTTAAATAATTCATCTGATGAAAGCGAGGATGGGGATGATTGTGATATGCCTGGGGTTGATGAATTATTAGAATAAAACATTTATGGCCGGAGAACACCTAATTCATACACGTCTTCACTGAAGTGAAAACCGGCATTCACTGCTTGTAATGTTTGGAACTGGCTCGTACAGTTCCATAGATTACAATGCAGTGGATACACATTTTCACGTCCGTATTAGTACGTAGTGCGTATGCGTAGACGTGTACGCATTTGGTGTGCTCCAGCCACAAACGTATATTACCTTTAAAAAAATAAAAACTAAAAATAAAATGTTGTTTTTTTTTTATTTGCTGACCTTACACTACTACAAACGCAAAAATTTCTCCAAGCTAATTTACCTGTACCTACCTTTTTCCATGCTCTACTAGGGATTTTTCTACCAAAATGTTCTCTTTTAGATTCTTTCTTACCTTCTATACATTTAGGACAGTTTTGCACTATTTTTTCTATTTGCCTAGCTAAACCTAACCACCATACTGCTTGTTAATCTCTGTTTCTACATTTATTTATACCCAAATGACCTGCATGTATTCTATCCAACATTTCTGACTGCATATACTGTTATAATACAACGAGATTTATACAGCAATAAACCACCACCCATAGATAAATCATACCCTGTACTGATAATAACATTGTAAATCATCTGGAGGTTTTGATTGTTTAGGCCAATCCCCTTGTGTATAAGAGATTAATTTCTGACATATCCTACATTTACTTTGTTCAATTTTTTAGTTTTCTAAAAGTTGATCTTTCAATGGAATCTTTTGTAGTATAAAATTAACTAATAGTAATTGTGAATTGTCATTGCTTATTTCTTCTTCTTTTTGGAATTTGGAAACTGGGTTTCTCGATAAGGCATCTGGTATTAATATTTTTTTCCCCGGAATATAGTGAACTTCATAATTAAATCTAGTCAGCTTCATTCTAAATGACATTAGTCTTGGTGTTAATTCATCTATAGGTTTGGTCTGCAAGATTTGTATTAGCGGTTTATGATCAGTTTCTAATACTACCTTAATGTCATAAATATAGTCTTTAAATCTATCTAGTGCCCATGATAATGCTAAACATTCTTATTCTATTTGTGAATATCGTTTTTCGGTTTCTGATAAAGTTCTACTTGCATAAGCTACTATATTTCTTTTACTCTTCGGATTTTCTTCCATTAAGGTAGCTCCCAAACCATATGAACTACTATCTGCTGCAACAATAATTTTATAGTTTGGGTCATAATGTGCTAATATTGGTGCATTTTTTAATATTTCCTTTACTTTATTAAAAGACACCACCTGATCACAGCCCCACATAAATTCTACATATTTTTTTAATAAATTATATAAAGGATATAACAGTTCTGTTTTATTTTTGATACAACGCCCCACAAAATTGTCCATACCTAAATATTGCATTACCAGTTTTTTTTGGGAGTTTCAAAATTACTGATAGCTTCTACTCTACTTTGATCTAGCTCTATACCCCCGCTATTTATGACATGCCCTAAATACTTTATTTCCTCTGCCCCGCATTTACTTGTATGTACATGCATGTACTTTTGTTGATGTAATACCTTTTTAACCGACTTCGAAAAAGGAGGAGGTTCTCTATTCGTCTGTATACATTATTTTTTTTATGTATGTTCACCGATATCTCCGCCAATTATAGACGGATTTCAAGTTTTATTTTTTTGTTGGATAGGGTTCACTTCTGAGGTAGTCCCATTTTCACCAGGTCAGGATCTGATGATGGGATCCAGGAGAAATCGAGGGCAACCATCGAAAATTGTATGGTCGTATGGTACTTTTGTTACGTAATCATGTCTTACTCAGGTATATGCTTCAGGGTGTCAACATCTGATGCTGCTGTGCTGATGATGAAGCTACTGAACTCCTTAACGGTTAGGAGTTGGGAGACAGTACTGCCATTGGTGGATGATAAATATTTAGTAGTATGTAGGGCTAACGTGTTGCTTGTGAGATATGCTTGAATCAACTTCTGATGCTACTGTGTTGATAGTGAAGCTACAGAATTCCTTAACGTTTGCGTATGGTGCTTATGTTACGTAATAATGGCTTACTCAGGTATATGCTTCAGGGTGTCAACATCTGATGCTGCTGTGCTGATGATGAAGCTACTGAACTCCTTAACGGTTAGGAGTTGGGAGACAGTACTGCCATTGGTGGATGATAAATATTTAGTATACTACTAAATAGAGCTAACGTGTTGCTTGTGAGATATGCTTGAATCAACTTCTGATGCTGCTGTGTTGATAGTAAAGCTATAGAACTCCTTAACGGTTAGGAGTTAGGGGACAGTACTACAATTGATAGATGGAAAGTAGGCAGTAGTATGTAGGGCTAACGTGATACTCGTAAGGGTTGGTGCTACTCCTGAGATAATCACGAAATTTCAGAGTGAAACCGAGACAATTCCTCAATTAATAATAATAATAAGTATGTTTATAAAAGGCTATATCTACTCCTGAGGTGGTCTTTTTTATCGTGCGGAAATCACATCGGAATTCCCCGCCGGAGCCGGAAGGGAACGGTTTGTGTCGGACTCGAACTGACTAAAACCGTACGCCGACAGAGGGTCGTAGAGCTAAGCTGGAGGTGAGGTTGTCTTCGACATATCCCTTTCACCCCGGCTGGCCCAGGGCCATACCTTACGGTCTGGCACTCCTCGGCGGGAGGCTCGCCCCCGGAATGGGGAGGCGTGCCTACCGTGCTACCGTGGCCTGCTTCTGCTGGGGTGACAGGTGGCTCCACTTGTCTTGTCCACTTAAAGCAACATACACTTGACCTTTAGTAAAAAAAATATTAAGTCAATTACCGCTTTATTTAATGTGGTGCCCTGAAGCTTATGAACCGCTACAGCTCAGCTCAAGATTAACGGATTGTTATTTCCACATCCCCCCTTTTGTTGCAATTGCAACTAAGCTGACAAAATTCAAAATTCAAATTCAAAAAATTCGAAATTCAAAAATATTTTATTTTGCATAGACCATTAAATCGGCACTTACAAAACGTCAACATAAAGTAAATATTAAATACTAACTTATACTAGTAAATGGACCACCGGTTCGAAACGCGGCTCAGACCTGAGAAGACTCCGGCAAGAAACTCAGTGGGCTTTTTTTTTTTTGGTCTATTTACAAAACATTTACTTAGCCTAAAACTTATGGTCTAGATACAATGTTTTGCTTGAGTAGCATAGCTGAGCGAACAGCTCATTTCCAAGCTTGTTTATCGTTTAAATATTCTTGGATTTTATATTAGCCTTTCTTACACTACCTTTCAATCTAGTGCCAATAGTATTATCGTCAAATTTAGTAAAAACTGCATCAGGTAACTCGTCGGATTCTGACCGATCGCGACGCAGAGCAGACCACCTAAACGTACACACAATCCGCATTGCACCGTTGACAAGACCCTCAGTACAATAGTTGAGCTATCATCTTAGAGTTGTTGTCATTCACCAATTTGATCGTTGGTAAAATTCTAACTGCAGCCCCATCTGCGAAATCACCAACTTGTCCAACTCGCCGTCTTTCATATAAAAGTGCCAGTTCCCTTAACTTATTAGGAGTATAATTCTCCCAAAAGACGAAAACGGTGGTTAATGGCATGCTGGACGGGATTAAACTTGGATTACGAACGCAAACCTTGTCCCACTAAAAAGGGAAAAATAAATGATTTTAAAAAAAATTAACCGACTTCAAAACCAAATAGGAAAAAAATGTTTAAAATAACAGAATTTAGAGATTTTCGATCTGTTAGAAGTCGGTGCCAACTTTGTTTGCTGATGCTTTGCTGTACCTGAATTACCTGCCATGATGCATTTAAATGAAATATCGATCATTCGGTATCAAGTCAAACAGGTAAAATAATATAGCTAAGTATGATAGGCCACCCTTTACCTCCACATTATACCTACATTAATGGCATTATAGCAGGTCAAGGCACAGTAAACAAAGTTGGCACCGACTTCTAACAGATCGAAAATCTCTAAATTCTCTCTCTAAATTCTGTTATTTTAAACATTTTTTTCCTATTTGGTTTTGAAGTCGGTTCAATTTTTTTTTAAATCATTTATTAATGCAAACGATTCAATACTTTGCTCAAGATATGATCATGAGCCTCCAAACTATCTGCATGAATCAAAATTTCATCCACATGAGTAACTACACCTCTAATATCCTCAAACTCATCCTCATCCTGTATGTTCCTGATTCTCCCAGCTTTATAACAACGAGGAAAATGGCCAATTTTAGTGCATTTCATACATTTTTCTTTTAACGCTGGACATATCTGTCTGGATATATGTTTCTACCACAGAACCAACACTGTACTGCAGGTGCAATGTTGTTTTCTTTCTTTATTTTGTTGATATCTGTAGTACTTGCTAGATCCTCAGAAAATGACCCCTTTTTCTCATAGGCTTCCACTGTTTGCGCAACCTCCACAGCTTCTTTCAGCGTTATATTAGTCTTCATTAGAATTTTCTCCCTTCCTCACCTGCTAGACATCCCCACCACTATTCTATCTCTGATCATCTCTTCCTTCATGGATCCAAAATCACAATAATCAGCCAACACATGTAGACTTCTTATAAACTCGTCTACGCTTTCGCCCAGTTCCTGGTTTCTTGGGCAAAGGACATTTAGTCCTCAGAAATTCCCTTATTTTTCTCCTCTCAAATGCTAGGAGTTACCTGCCGCTTGGCTCTTTCCGATACCTCATCATCTATGATGAAATCGTTTCGCAATGCTGTAAACCACTAGCGACATTGTCATATCTCATTAACGAGAGAACCGACACATGGGTAAAATATTGCAGGAAGTGTCTCGAAAGTTGTTTCCCAGAAAATGCAAACAGCAAGAGTCCAAAGTCACTTCTGGGACTCTCGAACTTATGAGAAAGCCTTCAATAAACAAACTAAAAATCTGATACGACCATACCTCCGTCACTTTAACATTCGCAGCGTCCAGGAGGCGATTGAGAAAAATATGGGGTCAAAAAGATTCGCTGAGCAGTTGCGGAGGCCCCTTTTAAGCCTCAAAGTTCGAGATTGTCGAACAGATCGAGAGATTCTATGTACAGCTCTATGCATCACGGATGAGTAAACCGACGGGACACAGCGATGAACTACAGAGGCCCACTCACGCGCCATTACACGGAGAAGTTACCCGATATCGAGCTGTACGAGATAAAGGCGGCTCTCAGGCAACTGAGGAACAACAGTCTCTTTAATTCAATTGGAGTATTTGGAGGCATGTAGCGGGAGGATAGTAAATCAATCAATCAATTAGCCTATTGCAGTTCATTGCTGAACTACGGGAGGGCAGTGATACTGTTCTTCAAAAAGGGTGGCAAGACCTTGCTAAACTAAATCGCCTCGCGCGAAGCTCGACGGTAGGACTAGTTCTTATACTAAAATTGCACAGCGTACTATGGAGCGAGCTATGCTTGGCGTTTCTCTGCAGCTTAGAATTCGAAACGAAGTCACCCGACAAAGAACTAAAGTTATCGACATAGCTCGCAGAATAAGCAAGCTGACCTGGCAGTGGGAGGTCGTCTGTCGAAGGACCGATGGCCGTTGGACCAAACGAGTCCTAGAGTACCTACCTATAGACGAGTAGGCAAACGGGAGGTGGGATACCCCCTAGCCAGAAGGACTGACGATCCAAAAATAGCCGAGGATCGGTCGCACATTAGGAGAGTCTATGTCCAGCAGTGGACTGCGGTGGGCTATGTGACAAAATTTTAAAAAAATGCACAGTAATGTTCATAAAATGAAAACTACTGGGTCAAGCCATACAATTTATAATTAAATACGGAACCCTAAAAATCACATAAATTGGATCATAAATCTCAGAATAATCAGCGTACATGTCGCAGCCAACTAGCTTAATCAGCCATTCAATAAGTGCCTAGACCGTTAACTATTCGATTTAAGGCCTGAATGATATTCAACCGTAACGTTTCTTACAACATTTAATAAAGTGGCTGGTGGTACTTCGTAAATAGGGCACCACACCGAAATAACATACAAAAATTACGTACCTACATAAATACATATCACGCCTGTAAATCACCGGGTCTCAGCAGATTGCATAGCCTGACTCTGGTGCCGTGGAAAAACGGAGTGGGATGCTATATGCATCAGAAGCCAGTGCTGATGCATATAGCATCCCACGTTATCGCTCCAGCGGCAGCGACCGAGGACGCGGCAAGCAGGCAAAAACGAAAATACGTCGCAATGAAACCACAATATTATTTAGTGCCAATTGCGGTGGAGGTTTTGGGCGGTTAGGGGTCAGAGGCAAACGGCTTAATTTCCGACTTTGGTCGCCGTATATACGAACAAGGCGGTGATGCCGGCCGAACAAGGATCGCCATCGCGATTCTGCGGAGCACGGGCAACGATGCCAGCGTCCTGGGCACCTTTGCGCCAGGCACGATACGAGTTGGTTTATTTGACGTGACGGTTTACTACTAGTAATAAAATTAGAGAACGACATACGATTTTGTGGTATATTGAAGTTTTATTGACTTTAGGAAAACGTGTTGTATTAAACACATTTAAATAAATAATATTTCAAATGCTTATTTTTTGCTTCAAAATTATTTTTTTAAACTAACGAAATAACGTACTATCACGAAAATGGGATCGTTTACCTTACTTATTCGCAGAGGTGTTTTTTTTTCAGTTTAACTGCGGGTTTAGATGAACTTTGATATTTTCCGTGAAGCGACTGTCATCTGGCCTCCACAACACATTGGCGAGATCGAGGTATTACGATTACACCAGTTGTTGGAAATTCAAGGCTTTAAGTAACGACTGCCATAGATGTTCGTATGAACACCAGGATGGATGTGCTCTCCAAGGCACGGCCAGACCAATGCAAATAGCCATACTCATGCAAACATTATTTGCACTTAGCTGAAATCGAACCCGTGCCCCCTGCGTAGCTATCGCCACACATGTCATGTCTCTTTAGAAAATATCTTTGCTCGGAAACTGTTCAGGTAAATTCGGTTTTATTGGTTCATTTCACAAACAACAGACATCAGTAAGTAGTTCAGTATTTAGGGTCACGCCGATAATCATATACTAGGCCACTGGAGGCACAGAAAAACTCTAGAGGCATGGCTGAGGAGGTGCAGGAGAGTAAACAAAGTGTGCCGATGGCAATACAGCTGAGGTGCACAGGTAACAAAACTGCGGCCTGCATATTTTGCAAACGAATATTAGCGATGCATAGCAGTTCTCATGTTTTATAATAGTTCGGGAATTCACGCGATAAATTTTGGAAAGCTTACTCTTGCCGACGTTTATCGCGTGAAGTCCCGAACTATTATAAAACATGAGTACCTATACGCCGCGATAGTTTAAAAATAACATGGCAGTTCTGTTCTGACTCACCCTGTAAGACTTTGTACGCTGGGCATGCATCAAGTCGTACGTTGATGTTTTGATTACAATAAGTACCTTGGTGACGCTATTGTGCCATAATGCATAGATTCTAGTTATTTCAATATTTATTTGCTATTCTCAGGTCTTCACAAACGTTATAGTTTACAATAATATTCTTTGTCCTTTAAACGAAGCGTGGCCGCTGCTGGATCAACATAAACCATAAGCAGGTGCTGCATGTCACGAAAATCTTCCGCATCCATGACAGCAACCATATAGCAAAAAATGCAAGGAAGTCGTTGTCGCCGGTTGGAAACATGGTACGGAAACATCTATAGATGCTCTGTCCAATTTAGGATGAGAATTATGTATGTCAGATCACGCCTATGTTGTACCTACCGTATTTGTGTACTTACATATAATATAGGTATACCTCTAAAAATATCGTAGCACATGGACCAACCCCGCCCTTGTGAATCGTTTTGCAAGAATACCACCCAACCGACAAATTTTATCGAAATGAATCGAATTAACTTTGTGTTTACATTATAGGTGCGTAGATCGTCATTCATAAGTATCTACCTAGGTAAAGAAAGGCAGAAGTGCTTATGTCGGGCTCGGCACATACGCGGTGCAATCGAGACGGTTTTGCCGGTTCCAGTCCGACATGACCACCGCCCCTGCCGCGCGAGCCGCCAGTGGCAGCGGTATGTGGAACTCGAGCATATTATTACCTAAATAGGTATCTAGGTAATATGCTGGAGTGGGAGACCCGAAACGGCATGCATTTTTAAAAGGTTGGAGATTAACTTAACTACCACAAAATTAAGTTAAAAATTTAAAAATCCCCCGAACCACAAAAAATTCCTTACCGTTTTGGTTGGTCTTTGATATATCCATATACTCGTATGTGTAAAGACTTATTCTACAATTCCACAACATTCCAAACAACGCTTTCTAGACCCATGGTACGCATAGAGTCTGGCTAATGAAAGTAGGCCCTGGAATTATTTGCGAACTTTTTAAATAGCAACTCTGTATGAACGTCAACGTCAATTTGACAAGGTTGTCGTTCGGTATCTCTGTTTACAAATTGTATGCGTTTGTGTAAATTGTGATTCTAATTACGGCTTAAAATGAACAAATCTATCAAAAGTGGTGTACGAAAGATGTTGTTTTGCATGATTGGCAAGTTCAACGAAATACAACAACAGCGTGATGCCGCGTTTAAACAAAAACAAGATTGTCTACGTGTGGTGTTGAATTTCATAGGTTAGTAGACAATATTATTTTGATACTTTAAACACCTACCTATCCAGTCGTCCTATTAAAATTTTGATTTATAATTTACGTATCCTTCCAAATAAGTTACCTACGCTTCTCTATGTATTGAATAAAACTAATTATATTCATTCGTATATCGCATCAGTCAACCAATAATTCATTTTAATAACATCACCTATGTTTTACGTATACTCATAATGAATTTTAATTTTAAAACGATTACCTTTCTTTAACAGAGAATCTGCAAGATGTCGAAGGAGTTAATGAAATAGTAAGAACTATTGAAAATCTCACTGAATTAGAGCAGAAAGATAGGATAATAACCCAGAATCAGTACCTAGAAGAAATAGCTTCAATGACTGGTAAGTTTTTACTATACACTGATGTTTTGAAACTATGCCGAAAAAAACCTTTGCATTTTTACTTACTAATACCAAGAATTAATTACATATTTCGTATTTCTTCTGTGCAGAAGTGAGTGTCAGAACACTTAAAAGAGTAAAAAGGGAAGGTGCAGTAAATGAAGGTGTCTGGAGTACCCCGGGGAAGAAACGTCCACGGAAACCTACTGTGTCTAACCTAGATAACTTTGACATAGATGCTATGCGTAACAAGATAAACGAATTTTATATAGTTAAAAAACAAGTTCCTACACTGAGGACACTGTTGGTGGAGTTAAAAGAAAGTATTGATTTTAACGGATGCAGAGAAACTCTGCGCCGCTTGTTATTAGCCAATGGCTACGAATTTAAAAAGAATAAAAATGAGCGTTCTGTATTAATAGAACGCTATAACATATCTGCTTGGAGACATAGATTTTTAAGAACTATAGCAGGAAAACGTGCAGAAGGAGATCATTTATGTAGATGAGACTTATGTCCATAGAAACTACAAGCCTAAGAAGTCATGGCAAGGTCCTTCAACTAGTGGTGCAATTGAAAATGTTTCGACCGGGAAAAGGTACATTATAGTTCATGCAGGATCAGAGAAAGGCCCCGTACCAAACTCTTTCTTAGTGTTTAGTACTAAATCAAAAAATGCTGATTATCACCATGACATGAATGCTGAAAATTTTAATAAATGGCTTAAAGAAAAACTTATACCAAATTTGGAAGAACCAAGTGTAATTATAATGGATAATGCTAGTTACCATTCGGTAATTATAAATAAGGTTCCTAACACACAAACGCGTAAAAGTAATATAAGAGAATGGCTTCGTGATAATGGAATTCAATATGAGGACTACCACACGAAAGCAGAGCTGTTGTGTATTGTAAAACGAAATACGCCTGATCCAAAATATGAAGCTGATGAAATTTTAAATCAATGTGGTCATGAGGTGTTGAGACTTCCACCTTACCATTGTGATCTAAATGCGATTGAGCTTGTGTGGAGTTTGGCAAAACGTAAAGTGGCTAGCAAAAATATTGCAGTTACTGCAGCTGCATTAGAAGAGATAATTAAAGATTCATTTGAAAACGTAAGTTCTCAGGATTGGAAGAAAATGACTGATCATGTGATACATATTGAAAATAAATATAAAGAACGTGATAAAATAACAGAAGAAAATTTTGAAAGTTTTATTATAAATGTTAGAGACAGCGAAACTAGTGACAGTGATGAATCTTTTGGCATTGAAATGTTAGAATCTGATTTTGATTATGATGAATAAAACTAAGTTATTATGTGTGGAATATTATCGTATTTTATTTCCCTATTTATTTTCGGATTCTGCCCTTTTACCTCATATACCAACACCTATATATTCCCTAACATAATTTTCTTATACAGTCTATATATATGATATTTTTAATAATGAATTGCCAGGTATCAAAGTAGGTTATTCCAATTCTCATAGTATGATTTTAGTGTTGTCATGCATGTATTTTTTAAATTTGCCGCCAATATTCTGGGGCCAGCTTTCGTTAGCCAGACTCTAGCTTAACTAGCTTGTGATAAGGAATCGAGAATGGAGGTAAACATACTTACTTTTTTTGTAAATAAATAGGTACTAGAGATGGGCCGAGTACTCGGTTGATAGTCGATACTCGGCGTACTCGGCGGGTTTTTTGATACTCGTACTCGGCCGAATAACTTGGTTTGAATGCCGAGTATTCAAACCTAGTTATTAGAGATAAACTACTCTGTCAAGAAAGTACCGGGAAAAAATCAATAATACACAAAAAAATTGTTATTCATCCAAATTTATTTTATCACCTTCAAAGTATGCTCCTTCAGAAACGATACACTTACGCCACCGAATAATCCAATCATCAAAACATTTTTTAAACGCTGTTTCCGGAATTGAGTTCAGTTCTTGCCGCGAATTCTCCTTTGTCTTCTACTGATTGAAAACGGGTGCCACGAAGTGGTAATTTGATTTGTAGGAAAAAGAAAGAAGTCGGCTGGAGCCATATCTGGTGAAAATGGTGGTTGCGATGTCGATGGTATTTGTTGAGTGTTTGGACAAAAATTCGTTCACAATGATGGCCTTGTGCGAAGGCGCATTATCGTGGTGCAAAATCCAAGAATTTTCTTTCCACAAATCTGGCCTTTTTCGTCGAATTTGTTGTCTTAAACGTCGCATAACGCTCAAATAATATTCTTTATTTACCGTTTGACCTCCCGGCAAAAATTCCGAGTGCACAACACCGCGATAGTCAAAGAAAACAGTCAACATGACTTTGACTTTTGATCGACTTTGACGTGGTTTTTTCGGTTTTGGTTCAGTTGGAAGGCGCCATTCCGAAGCTTGTTGACTAGTATGCATGTCAAACTCGTAAACCCACGTCTCGTCACCAGTAACAACGCGTTTCATGAATGTTGGGTCGGTATTGACCCGTTCTAGCATGTCCTCAGCGACTCTCATGCGATTTAGTTTTTGAAGAAAATTCAGGTCTTTTGGGACTAGCCGGGCAGCAACACGTTTCATTCCCAAATTATTAGTTAAAATGGTACGGATCGACTCGTGAGATACAGAAAGTTCGGCGGCCATCTCTCTCAAACTTGAATGAGGATTTTCAGTCACTATTTCCTTCACTTTTGCGATGTTAACTTCAGTTGCAGACGTTGATGGCCTACCAGAACGAGGCAAATCTTCCATCACATCTCGACCGCTTTTGAACGCTTTGTACCACTCATAAGCACGTGTTTTTGATAAAGTCGATTCACCGTAAGCCTTCTGTAACATTTTCAGTGTCTCCGAACATGAAATTCCATTGGCGATGCAAAATTTAAGACAAACTCTTTGTTCGATGTTTTTGTCCATTATGAAATTCGCAATACACACTAGATATTATAAAACTAAAAACAGCACTGTTTTTAACATAAATGACAGATGCAACTCAAACTCCGCGCCAAAATGGAAAGCAATTCTGCCAATCAAACAACAACAAAAAAAAACAAAAATTTGAATTTGCAACCATAAACAAAACATTCATTCCCGATACTTTGTTTACTGAATGTATACAGAGTATTTGTTTAAGAAAAGCAATATATTTAGGTATTAAATATAATTAAAATAACAGTGTTAATCAAAAATTCAAATTTTGCAGTATTTATTAAAGTAAATGACTCGAAAAGGGTTTGCAGTATTTTCATGGCATTCTATTGTAACGACGAAGTTGATGCTACTCAAGATTTTGAGATATTTTCTAAAACGTTTAATTTTCCAAATCTTTAAACTCTTCTGTGCGTTTTATTCTAACGTGGTTTAACCTTTCCTGATCATATAACCTAAAAAGCAAATTGCCACCAAGAAAGAGTGACTAATTTTTAATTTGCCTATGAAGCAAAATGCCTAAATCGCTAAACGACTCATTTTCAGAATGCTGTTAGAGTAAATAGACTAGCTTACTAGAAAGACTAAAATTTGAAATGACTACGTTCTAAAATGACTTAAACGTAAAATGACCACTTTTTAAATGTATGATAAGCGATAAAATATTATATCTCTAGATATAATATACATTATATCCCATAGTCAAAAGCCTTTGTCATTATTTTAGGCAATTTGCTTGGTAAGCTTTTTGCTTTATAGGCTTCATAATTCTTAGCCAACTTGCTGTTTGGGCATACTGAGTTTTAGGTAATTTGCTTTAAAGGGATTTAGCTTTTTAGACTTGACCTTTAGGCATTTTGCTTCGTAGTCAATTAGATTTTTAGGCAACATTATCAGGACTCGGTTTAACATTGCCGTCATAGAAGCCTTTCGTCCAACACCACTACGTACATTTCACTAAGTACATTTCACTTTTGCATAAACTTCTACAATCTGGTCGTAAAACGCCGCCGGCCTCTTGACCGTCGTGAACCTTCTACTTCATCATTGCGTTTATCCCAGTCGCATCCGAAGATTTTTTACTTGGAGTCAGGGGTCCGCTTTTACCAGTATAACTGCGGATTTGACTGATATTTTGTGTGAAGCGACTGCATCTGACCTACACAACCTAAAGGCGATATCGAAGCATTGCAGTCAAACTAACCAACCGTCGTGAACCTGTTAGTACTTAATTACGCGCGCAAAATGGGAATTTGATTGAACCCAGTTACTCGGCAAAAATGTTATAGGTCTACCAGAATCTCATGGCACGATTTTAAAAAAAGAATTACGATTTTCATATGGTAATGTTGATGTCAACACGTCAAATTCGACCACCTCACAGAGATGAAACTCCTAAACGACTATTTATATTAAAAGACATAAGACGCACATGCGCACAAGTCTGACTTGCATACAAAGTTCACAAAGTTTGACATTGATATACACCGAAATGTCAAATATTTTATTTTTTCAAAGTTTCTGGTCTTTGTAGCGGTTTGACCAATAATTTGGCTTGTACCATTTTGATACTTTTACATAGATTTTTATTCTTTGCCACTTGTATTATTTCTTTGTGATGATGATCATGATAGTTGTTGTTATTGAACTTTCTATCGATATTATTGTATATTTAGTTCAGCTATAACGCATTTTAACATAACATAACATAAACTCACGCCTGTATTCCCCGAAGGGGTAGGCAGAGGTGCTAGCACCCACATTTCGCCAGTTTATGTTTAGGTCCCAATGTAATAGGTAGCGAGCCTATTGCCATTAACCGGGTACTTATAAGCCTGCGATAACCAAACATTCTACCTGTGAAGTATGATGATACCTCTCGTTTGATTTTTAAAAGTTATTTATGTAATTTTACTCATTAGGTAACGTACTTGCGATATCAGTTTAAAGTTTTTTGATATTTGTAATAGTTACGGAATAATCGCATGGACACACTTAACGATTACACCGTATATACATTACCGTGTATATATTTGCATAGAATAATATTTGCAAATATTGTATAATGTATTTTATTCATTTGTCATATGTTTACTATTTGGCGGCAAATTATAAATTGTCTGTGTCATGTCAGCATAAGGTCAGCATGAATTTAACGCGAGAAAATTTTCGTGCAATGATTTTTTATGACTTTCGATGTCATTTAACGGTCGTTCCCAATAACATACTTACAGTTGAAGATAGATCGCAGCAGTCAAATTTGACGTATCGGCTGTTTAAATTGAAAACATGGTAAATGATTTTTTGCGGGAAAGCGCATCGCGGTATCTATAATTTTATTTTCCGAAATACTATGTTTTGAATTTAAACAGCCGAGCACGTTATCCGTAGATGCGATCTATCTTGAACTGTCAGTATGGTATTGGAAACGGCCGTAAGTCAACAAGAAAGTTATGATAGATTTCGATTCGCTTTTTACGATGAAGCCCCATCTCGTGCCACTGTTCACAACTGGTTTAATGAGTTTAAACGTGGTCGCACTAATCTCACCGATGATCAGCGTGAAGGACGGCCTTCTACGGCGACGACTGAAGATAACGTCAGTGTTGTGCGGCGTATGATAGAGACTGACAAAGGAGTGACTTATTAGCACATTCGGACAAGCTCAGGCATCGGTATGAGTCAAGTGCACAAAATCCTCCATCATTTAGCGGTCAGGAAGCTTTGTACCTGGTGAATACCTCTTATTTTGACAGAGGCCCAAAAACTCCTTCGTGTTGATTGTTGTCGTGAAATGGTTCAAACATTTAACGGAGGTGACTCATTCTGTGTTCGACATACTTCGAACGACTATGCCTACGATAGCTGGATTTATTGTTATGATCCCGAAACTAAGAGACAGTCTGCTGTCTGGGGGTTTCCTTCCAATGAGTTGCCAACTAAAGTGAAGAGACGTCGAAGCGTGGGAAAAAGATGGTGGCCTCGTTCTTCGGAAGGACAGGTCATTTCGCAACAGTTAGTTTAGAGGATCGAAAAACAGTTACTGCAGAGTGGTACACCAACAACTAGCCCCGAACTCGCACCTTGCGATTTTCATTTATTTCCGAAAATAAAAGAAAAACTTCAAGGAGAACGTTTTATGAATGCCGAGGAAGCAGTGGCTGCGTTTTAAAACGCCGTCGAAGAGGGTTAGTATCAGAAAGTCAAGATATCAGAATGGCAAAGTATCACAAAGTACACATCTCAAAAACCAATCAATTACTACAGAGTTAATATAGATTGATTTCGTGACAAGTGATAATTTACGAAATCGCCATCTAGCGCACCGACCAAGTTGTCTATAACCATCCAAATTACTACAGAATCAATGTAGATCAGAATTAAGATCCACAACACTCGCAGCTTTTTCTCTCGTAAAAACAATAACAGAGAACATAGATAATAAAACTCCTGTAACGGTGTGGCGCCTGCGGTGCCTACTTAAACGTTAGGTAGTTTTATTAATCGCGCAACAAGCGAGTCGTACGAGTAGGAGGCCGCGCAACGCGCATGCGCAACACGCATGCGCAGTGCTGGGCGGCCGAAGGCGCGGACGCCGCCGCCGGCCACTGCTCGTACGACCAGTCAGCCACGGTCTCTGAAGGCGAATCCACGCTCGCTCGTTGTCGCACACGCAGTCCTAATATTACGTTTTCCAGTATTAAGATTATTTTAAAGTCCGCGTCCAAGTACATTATATCACAATAAGTCTGTTTGTAGTTCTGTACTGAAATAATAATAAGTTAAAGTGTAAAGTAATAAGCTTGTTTATAAAGTAAAGTTATAATAGTGAATTAAAAATCAACCTTGTATTTACCTATCTATTTCATTTAACGAAGCCTACCTATTGCCTACCAGTCACTTACTAGTTCCCACAGTGGTGACCCCCGACGATCAAAACCAACGAGATGGACTCGGAAGACAAGTCAGTTGAAAAAATGAAAACGGGAGCTAGTGTAGGTGGCAGTAAGACGGAGGGACCGCACGAGTCCTTTCGCGTCGGCGTTCGCGTACCACCGTTCTACGCTGAAAAACCTGCGCTTTGGTTCGCACAGATGGAGGCTCAATTCGCTATAGCCGCAATCAAAACGGACGACACGAAGTACTACTACGTAGTTGGAAACTTAGACACCCAGTACGCGGCCGAAGTGGAGGACATCATCGCTAACCCTCCCCCAACAAATAAATATGAGAGGCTCAAAGCGGAGTTAATCGGGCGATTATCTGCATCGCGTGAGAATAAAATTAAATAACTGCTGATGCACGAGGAGCTAGGCGACCGAAAGCCCTCACAATTTCACCGCCATCTGCTTAACCTGGCAGGGCCAGGCGTCCCGGAGGAATTCCTACGCACTATTTGGACCACACGCCTGCCCCGCAGTACCCAAGCCATCGTCGCTTCACAAAAAAATGCCAGCCTAGCCGAGTTGGCAGAGCTTGCGGACGCCATTCATGACGTAGCAGGGCCGCAAGTAGCGTACACATCAGCTGTGAGTACCTCACCTTCAAATAGCAGCTCGGATCCAATGGCGGTGCAAATTTCAGAGCTAACCAAGCAGGTACAGGCCCTAGCCGCTAACGTAAACAGGATGTCTCGTGATAGAGGCGGTGACCACGCTCGTAACCGGAACCGAAGCCTCTCACGAGACCGAGCGCCTACCACGCGGTCGGAGTTAAATTATCGCCAGTTCCCGGTTTGCTGGTACCACTATAGGTTCGGCGACCAAGCAACCCAATGCAGAAAACCGTGTGACTTCTCGGGAAAAGCGACCGGCAGTCAGTGATGGCGACCAATGACTGTCGGGCAACAGGTCGCCTGTTCGTGACGGATCGGGAGACTAGAACCAGATTCCTCATAGACACCGGAAGTGATGTATGTGTTTTTCCTAAATCGCTCGTGAAATTCAATAACAGTAAAAGTGATTACGAGTTGTGTGCGGCTAATGGCAGTGTTATAAATACCTACGGGTATGTACATTTAAAATTAAACATAGGTTTACGCAGAGACTTTAAGTGGAGGTTTATCGTTGCTGATGTAACAAAGGCGATAATAGGGGTGGATTTTTTATCGTGGTATAACTTAATCGTGGACGTACGAGGTCAACGCCTTATTGATGGCGTTACATCGCTCGCGACTCCGGCTTCGCCTGCCCTTTCTTCTGACATCGTCTCTTCAGTTAAGGTAAGAATTGGTGATTCTACATATCATGATATACTGCGCGAGTATCCTGACATTACACGCCCGTCGGGTATTCATAAGACACCTACACACAACACTAGACACTATATACGCACTACACCTGGGCCACCCGTATCGTGTACACCGCGACGGTTGGCACCAGACAAATTAAAAATCGCTAAGGCGGAGTTTGAAACTATGCTTGCAAACGGTATAGCGATACCCTCCGATTCACCTTGGGCGTCCCCCTTACACCTGGTACCCAAGAAAGATAATGGTTGGCGACCTTGCGGGGATTACCGAATGCTGAACGCGAGAACGATCCCCGATAGCTACCCTATACGTCACATTCATGACTTTGCACACAATCTCGCCGGTTGCCAGGTGTTCTCAACTATTGATCTAGTTCGCGCTTATAACCAGATTGCTGTCAATCCTGATGATGTTCCTAAGACCGCTATCACCACCCCCTTCGGCCTGTATTCGTTTCCGTACATGGGGTTTGGGATGCGGAACGCGGGGGCGACGTTTCAGCGTTTTGTAGACGAGATGTTGAGGGGACTAGATTTTTGTTATGGGTACTTAGATGATTTTTTAGTTTTCTCCCCAAATAAAAAAATACACGAAGATCATTTACGCGAGGTGTTTACTAGGTTGCAAACGTATGGGATGGTAATTAACCCATCCAAATGCGTGTTTGGAGCGTCAGAGGTAACGTTTTTAGGTTACAGCATCTCTGCAAAAGGTACCAAACCATTACCAGAAAAGGTTGACGCTATCGCTAACTTTACACCACCGAAAAACGTTCGTGAACTCCGGAGGTTCCTAGGGATGATAAACTTTTACAGGCGTTTCATCCCAGGTGCCGCAGATCACCAAGCCCCTCTTAACGCGCTCCTAGCGGGGTCTGTGAAAGGTTCTCACCCCGTGAGCTTTACACCCAAAGAGACTGAAGCGTTCGAGGCTTGCAAGCGCGGTCTCTGCCAGGCTACTATGTTGGCACACCCGGACATAGATGCTAAACTCGCCATTGTGACGGACGCCTCAGATACCGCATTAGGGGCAGTTCTGCAGCAACTGAAGAGTGATGCTTGGGAGCCCTTAGCTTTTTTCTCGCGCAAGCTGAGCCCTGCACAACAGAAATACTCGCCGTACGATCGAGAATTACTGGCAGTATATGAAGCTATCAAGTATTTCAGGCATATGGTCGAAGCTAGAGAGTTTGTAATTTACACAGATCACAAACCCCTCTGTTACGCGTACCACACGCGTAAGGAAAATTGCTCACCAAGACAATTCAGACATCTGGATTTCATCTCACAGTTTACCACGGACATCAGGCATATTTCAGGCAAGGACAACATCGTAGCTGACGCCTTGTCCCGAATTGAGGAGATCGTCCAGCCTGTCAACTTGAACGAGTTAGCAAACTCGCAGAGTACCGACCTGGAACTCAAACAGTTGCTGGACGGTAGTACCTCACTGCACCTAAAAAAAATTCTACTGCCGGGATCGAGGTCTGAATTGTACTGCGATGAGAGCGGCAAGACACCGAGACCATATGTCACGAGAACATTTCGACGACAAGTCTTCGATAGCCTGCATTCTCTCAGCCATCCTGGGGCGAACGCTAGTGCCAAGCTCGTTGCTGAGCGGTACGTCTGGCCTGAAATGAGGAAAGACTGCAGAGAATGGGCGAAAAATTGCATAGCGTGTCAACAGTCCAAAATAACACGGCACGTCTCAGCACCTCTGAGTACATATAAACTGCCACGCTCTCGGTTTATGCACATCCACATTGACCTAATCGGCCCCCTTCCGTTGTCCCAAGGATATCGGTATTGTCTAACCGCTATCGATCGTTTCACGCGATGGCCAGAGGCAATACCTATTAAGGACATCATGGCTGAAACGGTAGCAAGAGCCCTCCTATATGGATGGATTGCGCGTTTCGGTTGTCCTACACAAATTGTGACAGATCGTGGGGGGCAATTCGAGTCTGCGCTCTTCAAAAAGTTGTCCGAGATAGCCGGCTTCGAACACAGAAAAACTACCGCATACCATCCCGCAGCAAACGGCATGATCGAAAGGTTCCACAGGCAGCTAAAGGCAGCTATAACTTGTCACGGGAACGACAGTTGGGTGGATGCTCTCCCACTGGTACTCCTGGGTATACGCAATGCCTACAAAGACGACATTCAGGCGACAGCTGCAGAAGTAGTATACGGTCAGACATTGAGACTACCAGGGGATTTCTTACAACCCGAACCACATGACACTACGGACATAACAGAGTTTGTGGATAGGTTACGCATGATCGCAAGGAACTTGCAACCATCACAAGCATCGCGTCACTGTAACCGCGCCATATTTATATTTAAGGACCTCGCGACGGCATCTCACGTGTTCTTAAGGGATAACGCGTCATGCGGGTCATTCAAACCGTCTTACACCGGACCACATAAGGTCCTCGAACGGGGGGAGAAAACTTTCAAACTCCTCCTAAGGGATAAAACAGTCACAGTATCAATAGACAGACTTAAGCCGGCCTACATACTCCGTGACTCGCATACTAACCAGACTACACTAGACAATAACACTCGTACTCAGACAACACAAAATAGCACATCTACACCACTCTACCGTTCACACGTCACCAATTCTACACCTGAAGCTGAGGATTCCAGCGGCGTTAGAAGAACGCGATCAGGCCGTACGGTACGCTTCCCTGACCATTATGGCCCTTATTATCGCCCGTAGCCCGGGCTCAAGGGGGGGGTGATGTGGCGCCTGCGGTGCCTACTTAAACGTTAGGTAGTTTTATTAATCGCGCAACAAGCGAGTCGTACGAGTAGGAGGCCGCGCAACGCGCATGCGCAACACGCATGCGCAGTGCTGGGCGGCCGAAGGCGCGGACGCCGCCGCCGGCCACTGCTCGTACGACCAGTCAGCCACGGTCTCTGAAGGCGAATCCACGCTCGCTCGTTGTCGCACACGCAGTCCTAATATTACGTTTTCCAGTATTAAGATTATTTTAAAGTCCGCGTCCAAGTACATTATATCACAATAAGTCTGTTTGTAGTTCTGTACTGAAATAATAATAAGTTAAAGTGTAAAGTAATAAGCTTGTTTATAAAGTAAAGTTATAATAGTGAATTAAAAATCAACCTTGTATTTACCTATCTATTTCATTTAACGAAGCCTACCTATTGCCTACCAGTCACTTACTAGTTCCCACAACGGTGCTGTTTCTGGATATGTCGAAAGCATTCGATTGCGTGAATCACGATACACTCCTAAATAAATGTGAACGTTATGGTATCAGAGGACCAGCGTTGGACTGGATCAGGAGCTATCTATCCAATAGAACCCAATGCGTTGAAGTAAGCCGTTTAGACAACACCTTGGTATCAACACCATACAGATCAACTTTCAAGAGGAATGCATTGGGCATTCTGCAGGGCAGCGTAATCGGACCTCTTTTGTTCCTCTTATACATTAACGATCTCCCTAACATCACAAATCACCAATGTGTACTATTTGCAGATGATGTATCCATAGTTATACCAGCCAAAAATAGAGTAACTCACGAAGCAGTAGTAACAAAGTTTTATCTGACGTAATACAATGGCTAAAATTGAACAATCTCTCCATTAATTTTTCAAAAAAGAAGTACATACAATTCTGTAATTATAAAATGAATACAATCAACATTAAAATATCATACAATCAGCATAAAATTGAACGAATCGACCATATGAAGTTCTTAGGTATTAAAGGTGATCGTTTCTGTAACTGGAAACCACATGTCGCCGAGGTATGCAAGAAGGTAAATAGGTTTGTGTTCGCTCTACGAAACCTTCGCAGGATGACATCAGAGAATGTGGCTCTAACAGCCTTTCACGGTTATGTTGGCTCGATTTTACGTTATGGGCTGTTGTTGTGGGGCATCTCTCCACTTATCATAAACGCTTTTCGAGCTCAAAAAAAGTGCATAAGAGCAATATATAATGCTGCCCCATTAGAGTCATGCAGGCCACTCTTTGTACAATCAAAAGTACTCACACTAACTGGCCTATACATTCTCGATACTGGGCTCTTTGTCAGGAAGCATCCACACCTATTCGAGAGGGTTGATGCAAATAGTCGTTTCAGTCAAAGAGATCCTACTAAACTGGTCATAACGAGATGCCAAACATCACTATGTCACAAAAATGCATTCAACATGTGTGTAAAAATATACAATAAATTCATAATTCATAATTTATTGCTTACATAAAATGGTTACAAAAATGTCACAGCGTACAAAGCTAAAATTAAAATATACAAACATAGTTCGGCATTTAGTACAAGAGTTGTTATTCATGTATTATTGTATTAATTAATGGAATGTAGTTACTAATAACAAAATATATCGAAATTAGCTCAGTTTCTAGTATAATATTAGTCACTAATTGTAGCATCTGCTGCTGAGCTAGGCTTGAAGCCTGTATTTCAGCAGACAGCGCCTCCTCCCGATTGTTGTATCAATAATAATTAGGATTTTATCAACATTTGTAGGTGTCTTTGAAACAAAATTAGTCTCTAGAAAATTAGGAAAACAATAATCAAGTTGTATTGTGTTGCATGCAGAAGTGTACGGAGGTGTGTGTATGTGTGTGTGTGTGTTTGTGTGCGTGTGTGTGTGAGTGTGTGTGTGTGTGTGTGTGTGTGTGTGTGTGTGTGTGTTTGTATGTGGGTGTGTGTGTGTGTGTGTGGTAACTAGCAGTGAAAAGCATTTCAGTATCAGCAAAACACACATAGTCTCACTGGAAGACTGTCATCATACCCTCAGTTTCGTCATACGATAGCTTGATGAACCAGTCAAACAATGATTTTCTGACGGCCAACCTCCCCAAGTGATATATTTCATTTATTTTATTTACTCTATTGTAAACATAAGGTCCCAAGAAGGAGAAAAACCTGCGGATAAACGAAGTCCTAGGTTTAAACGTCCGTTCACACACCACATGGCTCCGTCGCTTCCCCTTTATGGCTGTCGTGTCATGTTCCATAATAGAATGCTGCCTTAAGATTATGCTTGTAAGAAAGAGCTGACGGACTGTAAGGAACTCGCAATACTCGTACAGTGACTTAGTTGGAAATCTAAATGGTTTGAAAGTACATAATTTCAAAATAGCCCTCTGAGCAACCTCTATTTTTAGAAGTATGGTTTTCTGTGCTCCTCCCCAAGATGAGATACAGTAGCTAATTATTGACTGACAAAAAGCAAGGTATATTCTTTTAAGAGTTATAGGAGGAACAACGTATCTTAAGGTTTTGAAGAAGTATGTCAGTTTTCGTATTCTATTGGCGAGCTGTTGAATGTGCGGCTTAAAGTTACAGTTCTCATCAATGACAACACCCAAGTATTTAACTGTTTTAGTGCGTTGAAGAGGTTTAGGATCAGACGCATCAAGGCAGCCATGTGAGAGTATTTGTAAATCATGTGGTATGCAGTCACAAATTGAGAAGGTGATGTATTTGGTTTTATCTGCGTTAAGGGTGAGGACATTTGCATGCAGCCATTCCTCAAGGTTTTGATATGCAAAACCTTTTTGGGCAGAAATATAGGTTTCATCCCAGGTTCCTCCAGTGAAAATGAGGGCAGTATCATCAGCATAGGAGATAAGTTTCCCTTTAAATGTGTCAAGGCGTAGGAGGTCATTGATATATATCAAGAAGAGCGTTGGTCCGATGATACTTCCCTGAGGAACGCCAAAAGACACAGGAAGGTCTGCGCTCTCATATGGTCCCACTTTGACAAACTGTGACCTGTGGGATAGATAGGATTGCATAAGCTTCAACTGTTGTCCTCTAATGCCAATTTTTTCAAATTTTTTAGTCAGGATGGGGACAGAGACCGTGTCAAAAGCCTTTGACAAGTTTTTTTTTTTTTTTTTTTTATATAGGACACGTCAATTTGACTTCACCTCGCCTGATGTTAAGCTAAAGGCAAAGTCTCGGAAAGAGGGTCACCATCGTAAACATTTACCATGTTAACAGTGGTGGCACTCAGTTTGACGGCCTCATTAGATGCCTTTTCACGCCCCGCTTAAAGGACCCGGGACTGTAGGAAGAAGGAAACACGTGAGCTGGCAGGGAATTCCAGGTCTTAGTGGTGCGGCATAGGAATGAATCACTGAAACGCTTGGTTCTAGCAGGTATACTCTGCACCGTAAATGGATGACTTCTTAGCCCTGCACGTGTCGTCCTGTGAAGGAAAGGGGAGGGTGGGACTAATTGGAAGAGCTCGTCAGAACATTCACCATGGTAGAGACGGTAGAAAACTGCCAAAGACGCAACATCTCTACGCATCTGCAAAGGCTCGAGGGTGTTCGTGACCTCAGGATCCCCAATAATGCGGACCGCACGTCGCTGCAACCTGTAAAGAGCATCTAATAAGTACTTTGCGGAGCCGTCCCAGAGATGTGAGCAGTATTCCACGCAGGAACGAATTTGGGTCTTGTATAGAAGACACCGCTGCTCCGGCGTGAAAAAACGTCTCACTCTGTTCAGGACTCCGAGTTCACGCGAGGCTGATTTGATGATACTCTCGATATAGTTTTTGTTATTCAGTTTGCAGCGAACATCCATACCGAGGATAGTGAGGTGATCCTGCAGTGGCAGTGGTGTGCTCTGAAGAGTGGGAAGGGGAAGGAAAGGAGATACCTTAGCTGTAAACGCACATGCCTGGGTCTTCTTGGCATTGAACTCGACCAGGTTCCTAGCGCCCCATTGAGAAATGTGGTCCAGGATCCGGTCCAGCTCTATGACAAAAAGCTGCCTTTTTTCCGCGATATCAGACTGCTTGGCCGCAGGATGTGCGTGATAACTCCCGTGTAAGGTGCTGTCGTCTGCATAGCAGTGAATGTTTCCGTTACAGAGCATGTCATTGATATGCAGAAGAAAGAGAGTGGGAGATAAAACGGAACCCTGCGGCACGCCAGCATTTACCTGCAAGAACTCCGAAGCTCGTCCATCACAAAGGACGCGAATACGGCGCCCCTGCAGGAAGCTTGCAACCCAGTTACACAGTCTAGGAGGCAGGCCGAAGGCTGGTAGCTTGGAAAGAAGCGATTTGTGCCATACCCTATCGAAAGCTTTGGCGATGTCAAGACTAATTGCCAGTGACTCACCGTGCTTCTCCATAGCCTCACCCCAAAGGTGGGTCATGTACGCCAGAAGATCACAAGTCTAGGAATATTGATAGACATTTATTGCCTTTATATAAATTTGAAGCCACGAAGTCAACAAAACAACTAACTGCGTCATCAGTCGATTTACCTCTGCGGAAGCCGAATTGTTGCTCTGATAGAATACCTTTGGATTCCAGATATTCCACAAGTCTATTATTAATAAGTTTTTCAAGGATTTCGATTCGATTTCGAGATTGATGGTAATATAGATATTGGCCTGTAGTTATTTACATTTGTCCTGTCCCCACCTTTGAAAATAGGATGAATCCGTGATCTTTTGAGATATTTAGGAAAAATCCCTTGAGTTAGACACATATTGAAGATATACGTAAGTGTGGTGCTAGGATATTCCTGTGATCTTTCAATATCTTGTTAGAGATGCCATCCCAGCCCACGGAACAGTCGGGTTTGAGATCTGATATCTGACGTGCCACTTCTTCTTCATCCGTGGTCAGAAGTACGAAAGAGTTCAAACGGCTTTTCATGACGGGCAGATTATCTGGCAAAGTTGGCAAGGAATCTCAGAGAGGCCCTTACCCACATTGGCGAAGTAGTCATTAACAACATTAACAGAACCTTGCGGAGTGTCAGACAGCTTAAGGAGCTCTCTGTTGTGTGCTGTTTTCTTGGTGGTGTTTGTGATTGTTTTAATTGCATTCCACATTTTTTTATTGTCTTTGCCAGCCTTCTCAATAAGATCCCTCTCATATTGGCGTTTGAGCTTTTTCAAGATAGAGGTACAAAAGTTTCTATAGCGACAGTAAGTGATTTTAAGTATAAGGTTATCTGGGGAGGCATTAGACATCCTGTGTGAAATTACCACAGACGTTGTGCGAACTACCGCAACGTCTATTCATAAAAAAATTAAAGAAATGGCTGGTACAAATACAAAAATGTTTTTATGATATTGAAGAATTCTTAAATTACAAAGACCGCTACAAATAATAGATAAATAAGTATAATAGTTTAAATAAATTGTATGTAGGTAATAGTTTAATAAATAGTTTATAGTTAAGTAGGAAATGTGTAATTAAAGTATATTGTAAAAAGTAATGTTAAGTTATAGAAGACTGATTATGGAACACGGCACGCATCCAGTTATTGTATTATGTAATTTTAAATAACTTTGTAAAAAATTGTGTACAATCGAAATTTGCATGCCACTTACTGCGGCTAAACATGTTGTGCTTTAATACTAAGTTACTTGCTAAGATCTTTGTTACCATGTTTATGAGAAAATAAATTTCTATTTCTATTTCTATAAAAAAAAAATCGATTTTTTTTTTTTTTTTTAATTTGCATTACTTGCTTTCCATCGCGTTAGTAAAGCTAAATGAAACGGTAATCTCATAAAAAGAACATCACTACAAAAAAAAAACAACTAGTGCCAAGCGGGTGCTTTTTTGTAATAGTGTTTTTTTTTTTTTAAATTGCCGTTTTATTTAGCTTTACTAATACGATGGAGAGTAAATAATGCAAAATAAAAAATAAAAAAAAAACGAAAAAAAAATAGATTTTATTTTTATGCCAATGTGTTATGTAGGTACCTGGAGTACTACTAGGGGTTTTTGGCTTCGGGAGCGTTCCCCTTACACCCGGTATAGGTATGTTTGTAATATTCTTTATTACCATATTATCTTCAGAACCATTTTACGGATTTATTGATGTTTCAATTGCCAATTTGTAGCCTCTGAACGTGTCAGATGGTCTACTCACCAGCTGACCCAGCGGAGAGATGCACGAGCTCTTAAAAACAATACCTCAGGGCGCCTTTTCGTCAGCAGAGGAAACAGAAGAGATGTGTGTGCGTGTGGAAATCCTGGGGAAGACTTCAGAGAAACCACTCTTACCTCAGTTGTACATACATATTATTCAAGTTGTTAATTATTATAAGTACCTAAGAGAGATTACGCAGTTTAAGATTAATATTATTTCTAAATATGTCCTCCTGCGCAGCAGTAAAATTACAATCCTGAGTGTGTAATTGTATCGTCACCAGCAGCAGTATGGTGACTGGACACAGTAGGTAGCCAGAACGTTATGGCGTAGGTATATGTAGTATGCTTGGTGCAATTTGACGAAGGTGCAGTTATGTATTACAGGTGGGTATTACAGATGATACAATTGACAATTATTGATGTTTCAAATTAAAGGTATTCATCGCACAAATTATTTTCATTCATGCAATAATAAAAAGAAACATTTTATGTACCTAATAATGTACATAAAATGTGGAAATAAAATTATTAAAAAAAAAATCCCGACTGCGGTTGAAAATGATGGTATGTACCTATTAGCCCCATATGAACTGTATGAAAATAAATAACTACCGCCTGCTATCAAACTTGTTTCAATCGGCAGTTGTGTTTTTATTTTTTAATAATTAAATTTATTTAAATCTTTTGAATTATGATTCTATAGCAGAAAACGTAATTATTTTAAGTACCAGATGTCAAACTTTTCAGAAGAGCTGAAAATCTTTAGAAAAATCTAAAAAAAATCGTTACTCATTAACTACACTGACGGACTCATAAACTGCATCAAAGTTCAGGTTTACTCTAAAAGGATTTTTTATAATAAGTATGCAAACTTTTTAGATTAAATTATATAAATATGGAAAGACTGGCTCTTGAACTTTAAAAAAAAATTAAATTTAAAAATAGAACTGCAGTAAAACAAATGAATATAGCCGGGAAAAGAAAATTTACTTGTAGTATCAGATTTGCGTGTTATTTATAGCAAAGTTTTAAATTGATTCTCATTGATTTTTTTTGTTTTGTCAATTGAATTATTGTTACCAGCATAATTGTTGGGTTAGTTTTTTAACACATCGAGAGTTTTTGAACCATAATAAGGATACTTCGTCCGAACAAGCGGCACAAATTGTAGCATTGGTGCGGGAGGGCTTGGATCAACGATCGATTGGTAGAAATTTAAATTTCAACCAGTCTACGGTTTCTAGAATATACAGAAGGTTTGTAGAGACAGGTTCTTACAGGAGGAGACGTGGTACAGGCAGAACTCGGGCAACCACAGGTCGTGATGACCGATTTATTGTTATAACTTCCCTGCGAAATCGTTTCCTCACGTCAGTTAACATCAAAACCGAGCTTAATGAAGTGCGTGGAGTAAACGTGTGTGCACGAACAATAAGAAGAAGGTTAAAGGAAGCGGATATCACCCCTTTTAGACCAGCAAATGGTCCAAAGTTGTCTACAGCTCACAGACAAGCTCGCTTAAGATTTGCGCGTCATCACCTGAATTGGACAGAAGAGCAGTGGGCCTCTGTATTGTTCACGGACGAGTGTAGGACATGTTCATATGGTGCAGATGGTCGCAGAAGAGTCTATCGTCGACGTGGGGAGCGATATGCTCAAAGTTGCATTGAGGAGCGTGTTCCTTTTGGAGGCGGTTCATGTATGGTCTGGGGTGGCATATCGATGAACGGGCGAACAGAACTTGTGTTCATAGACATGGTCCGTCAAAACGGTAATAGATGGGGTTTGACAGCACATCGCTACATAACAGAGATATTAGAAGATCACGTGGTGCCTTACATGGGATTCATAGGCGAAAATTTTACTTTAATGCAGGATAATGCCCGGCCGCATGCAGCTGCACAAGTTCAACATTATTGCGAAGAGGTTGGGATACGTACAATGAATTGGCCAGCACGCAGCCCGGATCTTAATCCCATCGAGCATGTTTGGGACAATTTAAAAAGAGCTGTATATGCGAGAAACCCTTCGCCCACGACAGTGGCAGCACTAAGAACAGCACTTTCAGAAGAATGGGACAATATTCCGCAAGATCTTTTAAAAACCCTTATAAAATCTATGCGGAACCGATTAGAATCCGTAATAAGGGCACGTGGGGGTAATACACCTTATTAAAACACAAATAAACCCTTGCATAAAGTTTGTGTCTATTGTTAAAACCAATTTTTTAATTAAACCAATTTTTCTTAAATTTCTGTTTTTTCTTCAAAAAAAGTCTTAAGGTCCTTTCCAGTACATAAACTTAAACTTAAAGATATGACCCTACGCTGTTTTAAAGTTCACGAACCAATCTAGAGGTTTCAATTTAAATCTGTATAGAAAGTATGCATACTTGGTTAAAATATTTATTTCAAAGTCGTCTATTACTTTGATGCAGTTTATGAGTCCGTCAGTGTATAAATCACAGGTAGATGATGGAATTATCCTTATCCTTCAAATGGAATTGTCAAATAATTGCTCAAGTTGTTATTAAGGGGCCAGATCGTGAAAATCACCGAAAAGAGTGTTACGATCTTTCATATTTAACCTATTTAGATATGATTGATATCAATGATAATTTGTATATATTACATTCAAAGACCAAAAAATATGGTATGCTTATATTAAACTCTTAAAACCTAATAGTTGTTATATAATAAACGTCGACAAACCCACAAAATTGAGAAAAAATGCAAAAACATGCCTTCGTATTTTTCAGATTTAGCCCAATAAACCAACACGAATTGATAAAAAGAAACACTTTTTGAACACTGAAGGAACCAATAAATATTGCATGTACCTTTACAAACAAAGACTTCCTCTTTTAAAGCCCTAAAATCTAGATATGTTTTACATAAATTCTCCATACAGGCTACGTGAAACAGGCTCCAGTCTTTGAGTAAATTCATACCGAAAATGAGTGATTTTAGCAATGAACCGGTATCTATTTGAAAGTCAAAGACTTCTTGATAGGGGAGAAAAAACTTATTTGATGATACATTTAGTAATCAATATAAAAAATCACTTCAAATTTACTGAAAAACGCGTAAAATAGTGTCTTTTTTGTGCCATATTTTTTCTCATCGCCCGTCAGTCGCCCACGGGCCTTCGAAGCAGGAGCACGTCTCTTTGGCGCGTGATGACAGTTCATGCATACACAAATAGGCCTACCAAGAAATATGTGAAATGAAAAATGGCGCCACCGTCTTCATTAATCAATTGGACGGCAATAAAATAGTATGCATTTGACAGTGACAACCGTAGTTCCGATTTTAGCCATTTCACATATTCGTTGGTACATTTATAGCATAATGTTTCAGATTTTGAGATACTTGCTATAAGTTTTTAACTGTAAAGTTGGGGATATACCTAGTTAAAATATTTTTTGTAGAAACAATATTTTTAGGTTCCGTTGTAATGAAATTATAATTAGATACTAACTTCATGGTCTATTTTATATGATTGTATAGGTAAGGGGCCGTTCAAGTATTACGTAAGCACCAAGGGGGGGTGGGGGGGTCTCTGTTTTGCTTATTTTGGATGACATGGGGGGTGGGGGGGTCTAGATGATGATTACGTCATCGTTAGTTATTTAAGTTTTTTCGGGGATTCCCGCAAATAATACATATGCGTAGGCACTCGCTTTGAGAACTGATTAGGGGAATTACCGCGCATTAGGGAAATTACCGTGCGCTATTCACTTGTCTAATAATTCACTCTCGTGCCGGCCGGCTGCAAGTGCGCATCTATCAGTATTGTTTTGTTTGGATTCTAAACGTATTGTAAGCATTGAAAGTTATCATTTGTGTTTATGTTGATGCAATTAGCCAAAGTTTAACGTTTTAATTATTTAAATTTAAATATGTTATTAGAAAGTCATATCATATAGACAAATCCAAGTTATACCAAAAACTGTTCGAAAGTTTTAAAAAATCTCATACTGGGACGAAAGTGCAAAATGTACAAAAGTTAGTTAACGAAGTTTGGCGAAATTATAAATTACAAGCAAAGTCAGATAAGGAACTAGATATTATTGTATCTAAGAGAATTGAAGAAGAATTGCAAGCGGCGACTAAAAATAAATCCAATCTGCTTCATTTTTTTTCCAAGGTGAGTAAATATAAGTACAAAGTTTCTCTTTACGTTCTGTAACAATTAAAACGATTTATGAGTAAAAAATATGATGGCCTATCTCAAAGTAAAAAGGTAAATGATTGATATTTTATTTCTTAAGATCGACTCCGGCAATTGGTCACAAAATACACGGTGTTTTCAATATCTGTATGTGAAGGGTTTCTGTGGGGAAAAGCTTCCAATAATATTTAAACGCTGGTTTTATTAAATACGGTGAATTTATGTAGCTTAATAAGAGAATATCCAGCAGAACTCTCAGAAATTTTTCATTTTTAGGCAACGTCTTCCACCAGTAAACCTGCAGAAAAAACACAAATTATACAGCCATTTTCTAACATTGAAAAACAGAAAGAAGATAAAATTAAAACCGGCAATGAATCACAAGAGCAATGCGAAAATAATAATAATGCAGATAAACAAAGAGCAAAACCTTCTCAAGAAGCTTTGAAAAATAAGATTACTCTACTCGAAAAAAATCTGAACGCTTTGTATTCTGCCAGAGATACTATGCCAAATTGCGCTGAAGTTGATAAACAGATCATTAAGTTGCGCGAGGAACTAAAAACAGCAAAAAATACTTTAAACAGGAAGATTCAAAACGCAGTTGCCCAGAAGAAACACAGGGACGGTATGAAAAGAAAGTTAGAAGATATTTGTCAGGAAAATCCTGAAATAAAAAGAAGACTATCTCTGAGGTATTCAGTAGGACATCCTAAACTTGAAAGCGATCAACCATTACTATTGAAAACAATTGCGGATTGCGGATATAGCTTTATTTGGGAGTGCATGTGATGACAGGAGACGAACGGAATCTATTCGCAGCGTAAAAACTCTTGACGAACTCACACAAGAACTGCGTAAACTAGGATTTGACATTAGTCGCAGTGCGACATATCTTCGTTTGATTCCCAGAAAATCGAATTCTACAGAGGGACGAAGACATGTATCGACAGTCCCTGTTAGGCTCATTCGTGCTCAAACTGATCACCACAAGAGCCACTTAGATAGCAAGTTCGCTGAAACATCAATCCATTATTTAGAGAACATAGCATCCATACTTGGACCAGATCAAGTATTTTTCTTATCTCAAGATGACAAAGCTCGAGTCCCTATTGGCGTCACTGCGGCAAATAAGCAAGCACCTCTTTTAATGCATATGGAATATAGAATCAAATTGCCTGACCACGATTGGGTAATCGCTGAGCGTCATAAATTAATACCATCTGTTTATGCTGGTATCAAAGTTACTTCCAATATGCTAGGACAACCGCAAGCCATCGGATATTCTAGGCCAACATTCATCGCTATTCGAAGTGGAAAGCATAGTTCATCTACTGCTAATACTCATGCTCAGGATTTCGAGACGCTTCTCGAACTTGAAGAGTTTCGACCATTAGCAAAAACTGACCATGGACTAGTAAAACCAGTAGTAATTATGACGGTTGATGGAGGGCCAGATGAAAATCCGCGTTATCAAAAAGTCATAGGGTTTGCTATACAACATTTTAAACGACATGATCTCGATGCATTGTTTATAGCTACCAATGCTCCTGGAAGGAGTGCGTATAACAGAGTAGAGCGAAGAATGGCTCCTCTGAGTCGGGAACTGGCTGGTTTAATACTGCCTCATGACCATTTTGGGTCTCATTTGGATGAACGTGGCATTACAATTGATGAACAATTAGAAAGATATAATTTCGAATTTGCAGGAAATGTATTAGCTGAAGTATGGAGTTCAATGGAAATTGATGGCTATAATGTTACTGCAAAATATGTTGAGGCTGATGAACAAGATGTTCCTGAATTTCCAGACATTAAATGGTACTCAGAACATGTGCGTGAAAGCCAATACTTGCTTCAAATTGTAAAATGTAAAAATACAGAATGCTGTCGTCCAAGAAGTGGCCTATTCAGATTACTAGACAACAGGTTTCTTCCACCACCTGCAAAAGTAAAACAAACAGTTGATGACTTGGTTTTGGATGAAGGAGGACAATTTCTTGATCTTCCAGTCAATTTAGCTCTACGCTTGAGTACTACCCTCAAAGATTTTTTGCAAATGCCCTACGATTATTTTTGTCCGACGGTAAAATTGAGGCTCTCAAGCCGAACATGCAAAACGTGTGGTCTTTATCATGCTTCCGTCAAATCATTAAATCGTCACATCGAGAAGATCCATAAAAAAGTAAACACGCCCACAGAGGGAAAAGTTAGACCTGTAAGAGTCGCTGCTCGTCGTGCTAATGAACTGATGTGCATTATTCAAAATTTAGAGCACCAAGATGTTGAATGGCTCGATGAGAGTGACGTAGACATTCCAAAATCGGATGAAAGTGAGCAGACTCACAACACTGAGCAGCAATCCAATGTCATCGATAACTTAGAATCATGGATTCAGGTTTCATGGACTGAAGACTGTTAATGTGTTCCGAAAATATTCTTTATGTTAGTTATGTTCTTTATTTCTGATTATATTTTTTTGTCATTTACTCTATGTGTATCAGTTAAACCTAATATTTTCATGAATTTTCCTATTTTAAAAATAACAATATAAAAAAACTTTTATTACTAAAAATGTTTACGTAAGCATAGGGGGAGGGGGTAAGTGCTTTGCTTACTTTTGATTACAAGGGGGGCGGGGGGGTAAAAAATGGTAAGAAATCTGCTCACGTAATACTTGAACGGCCCCTAAGTATATATAGTATGTATATTGTAAAGTAGCTGTTTCCGTACATATTAGTTATAAAAAAAATTTCGTTGGATTATATTATATTAAAGATACTGACTGATCTATATGTAGCAGCATCACTAGAGTCGCAGGAGTCGCGGGTATCAGCTATTGCGACCACCGGTAGAACTGGTGCACTGGATTAGAAGCCTTATGCATCGCAATGTGGCAGACACGGGTAATAACCTCAAGAAATGAAATACACCTCATAGCCTAATTGACAAGCCTGTCTGACGCAGGGGCCCAGGCCTTTACGGTGGTTTCTTACGGGCCTTGTAGTACACCAGTGCCGCCGACCTCTCCCGGTCGGCTTTTCAGCTTGGTCTGAGAAACCGGTGGACGCATGGGTCGGTGACAGCAGCGACATTTATTTTGTTTTGGCGTCACGTGTGAAGATCGCATCCTCGGCAGCCTTCGTGTCCGTGACATAGCAAATAAAATGCAAGAGAGCCGCCATCGTTGGTACGATCACGTCAATCTGCGTCTGATCGATAAGGAGCGAACGTCCGAGTGCCATCACTGCGACGCGAGCGACGTGACGGGACTGCACACGCTCACCGAGTGTCCGGCGAGGCGGGAGCTCGAGGCGGCCCTGGGAGTGAGAGTTCTCATCCTCGCTACCCTGCTCACGGCGATGGTCCGCTGTGCGGACACGTGGGCGGCCAGTGTCTCCTTCTGCGTCCTCCTTTTTTTTTCTAATGGTCGTGAAGGAGATGGTGGAACGGGAGTGGCGGCGTGAGCGAGAGAGACTCGCAGATCACACCGCCTGCGTGCGCAGGCAACTCGGGCGTCGGAGGGCACAGACTGACCTCCGTCCCTCATGAGCGCGGGCCTGGGGGTGACGGGTAGAGCCGCCTGTCACCCCAGCAGAAGCAGGCCACGGCGGCAGCGCGCTAAGTAGCGCGTCTCCCCACTCTGGGGTGAGTCCTGGACACCGTTGTCCCTCCTCCAGAAGAGGGCCAGACCGCAAGGGATGGCCCTGGGTCAGCCGGGGTGCAAGGGATATGCCTAAGACAACCTCACCTCCGGCCTAGCACCACGTGCGGTTTTAGTCGGTTCGAGTCCGACATAACCTCCCCTCCCGGCTCCAGCCGGGTAGGAAATGTAGGAAGAACAGCTGCAAGACGAACCCTGAAACAGTGCAATTGGGTTGCTAGGTGCCTGCTGGAGCGCCGTATTCGTGTCCTCTGTGATATTTCCTATTATATAGAAAGAGAGTGGGTAATATTATATATGATATTACCCACTCTCTTTCTTCAGCTTTCATTGCTATGTAGATGATAGCACCTTACACGAGAGTTATCACGGAAATCCTGCGGCTACACAGTCTGATATCGATGAAAAAGGGTATCTTCTTGTCACTGAGATTGACCGGAATCTGGACCACATTTAGCAATGGGGCTCTGAGAACTTGGTGCAGTTCAATGCTAAGAAGACACAGCAAAGGTATTTTCTTTTCTTCCACCATTCCACTCTTCAGAGCACGCCACTACCACTAAACGACCATCTGATCGGCATCTAGTAAGGTCGTCAAGCTGAGTACCACCATTGTTAACTAAGTACGTGTTTGTAATGGTGGCCCTTTCTTGAGACTTTGCCTTTATCTTACCGTCAGGCGACGAGAAGTCAAACTGTCGCGCTCGGCCCCCATACATTTAGATTAATATGTGCGCTCTATACATAAAATCTAAACTATAAGTGATCTTCGGTTTCTCGTACAGTTTTTGAACTTCGGAATTTTGTAATTCGGGATTTAAAATAGTTATTTTTGTACGTAACCGGTAGGTATGGTCTGTCTACGCGGTAGGCATTTTAATTTTATGAGTATTTTCAGTATGCTCAGGCTATCAACAATTAGGTGTAGGTATGTCCCCAGCCTTATTTTGTTCGAAATCTCATAATCTCTGTAAAAAGTTTAACATGCTATGTATGACACTGAAACAAAAGACATGCCAATGACGTCACGTAAGATAATATGACAGGGATGAATGTATAAGAAGAAAAGAGATACGAAATGTAATTGACAGACGTAATTCGTCACAATAAATCACATTACTCAAAAATGCACTGTAACCACAAGGCTTAAAGTAGTTTTTTCATCATTGGTAAGACAATTTTCACCATTATTTTGACTGGTAAAGAGCATCTAGCAGCCCACTGTGCATCTCGGTGATGTGTGCCACTGCGTCTGTATTTTGACAGATTTTGAGACGTGCGCTCCGCGGACTCCGTCCTTAACAGGATATTGGTCACATATATTATAGCAATTAAGTTTTTATTTTCAGAACATAAAAATGTCATAAGCTGTGAACAGGTGTATGGCGAGGCCTAACATCGATTGTTTTACGGTATCAAATACAAGAAACAGGATATTAAATGCTATAAGTAAAAGAGGTAGAAAAAGAAGTCCAAGAGGAGATTTTTGCATGCTTACAGCAAATGGACAGGGGTAGTGGTCTTAACTGAGACGACGTATTTTTTTAACATATCGAAATGAGACCCACATCATTTGACGCAGTATTTTTTTTCTGATTCTAATGGTATTTTAAACCCACTTTTGCCATTTTGGCTACTAACAGCAATTACGTGTTCTGCCATCGAATTATGACATATATTTTTAGTGTATAGTGAATAGTGCCCCTGATATAACATAGCATAGGCCAGATGTTATCCCAGAAATAGGATTGTGGGTCATAAGATCAGATCTCAGTCCGATCAAAATTTTATGCAGCTGAAGTCGCGAGCAATACTTAGTCTTTCATGGACAAAATCCGTTTTACTTATCTATAAAGATATCGTTGTAGTAGTGTTTTGTTATTGGTGCTGATTCTGTGGTTTGAAGGGACTAAAATGTATCGCCATCAATTTTCTTTCTGAATTGAAGACCAAGATGGAATACGTTTGGAACAACAGGATTGGCACCGTTGTCGGATGTGACGTAAGTCATGACATTAAGGGATAGAGCGAGAAAAATCATATTATCTCGCTCAAATATTGGTTACTATTTCAAATAATGCCAACCCTAACATTTTGAAGTCTCTCACACATCAACACTACCGTGCATGTGCACGATCTATGAATGTTGTAATTACAATTTGAATTTTTCATACATTTTGTCTAGAGCTTCCGAGGTATGCAGGAAGTATGAATAAATAATACCAAGTGAATGCTATAATTTTTATTATCAAATTCTCTATAATACGGAATTCTTTTCATCTGATATACAAAGAATCCGACATCCACGAGACGGGGCCGCGTGTAAAAGCTAGTATACAATAAAAATGAAATGATTCAACGTTTAGGTTTTGATTAGACAGGAAGTATGAATTAATAATACCAAGTGAATGCTACAATTTTATTTTAATTATCAAATTCTCTATAATACGGAATTCTTTTTATCTGATATACAAAGAAGAAAATAAATAATTATAAATTACATAAAAAACGAGCATTTAAGGAAATTATTTATATGTCATAATAAGATAAAGATGCGTTGCTGAGAGACTCGTCCTCAAATAATATTGTCCGAAGGATTTCTGTCATGTAACATCTACATCAATGTTAACTCAAAAATTTTGATATAAATTTGGCACTCTGTTGTGATCTGGATTAAATAGTGGTCAATTTCATTATTGATATCATCATAACGTCAATATATTACGTCACAATGCTATATCTAATGATTATTTCCCCCATTAGCTGGTGCAGGCTGACTTTGCACCTGAGCTGGCTGTTGTACATGGACCGGTTGAGCTGGAGGAGCCTGTCCTTGATTTTGTGGCTGAGACGCCTGCTGCCCAGTTAGTGGTTGCCCCTGATTCACATTACCCTGTACTTGGCCTTGTGGTGGAGACTGCGGTGGCTGTCCCTGTTGATTTTGTTGTTGGCCCTGCGGCAGCTGTCCCTGTTGATTTTGTTGTTGGCCCTGCGGCAGCTGTCCCTGTTGATATTGTTGTTGGCCAAGTGGCAGCTGTCCCTGTTGATATTGTTGTTGGCCCTGCGGCGGTAGTCCCTGATGTTGTTGGCCCTGCTGCGGTTGTCCCTGATATTGTTGCTGGCCCTGAGGCTGCTGTCCGTGAATCTGTTGTTGACCCTGAGATGGCTGTCCTAGATATTGCTGTTGGTTTTGCGGCGGCATTCCCTGTTGATATTGTTGTCCCGGAACCTGCTGGTACGGAGGAACTTGGCCCTGATATTGAGCTTGTTGATAAGGAGGAACTTGTCCTGGAGGCAATTGACCTTGTGGGATTTGTCCAGGAGGATAATGTTGTTGGCCTTGGGGATACTGTTGCTGTTGCATCTGGTGGTAAGCTTGTTGCTGGTAGTGATGGTATTGCTGTAACGCTTGATGAATTTGATGCTGAGCGCCTGGAAGTGGCTGTCCATGAGCGTCAACCTAGGGTTAACATAATGAATACAATTAGTATATACGCGAATCGAATCATCATATAAAATTAAAATTAAATAAAACCTTTTTTCAAAACAAGCTTTTATTATGTTTCTGTTGTTAAAAATAACTAGAAATCAGACTCTGGTTACCATGGATAGATAAAAAAACTCCTCAAGACGATTCAAATGAGCCAAAACTTGATGAGGTTGTGGAATTTCATTGCAGAGTTCCTATAACCATCTTCCAGATACATCATGAGAACTTGGTTGCCATGGACAGACAAACTACTCATCAAGACGATTCAAATAAGTACAAACTCGATGAGGTTTTGTCGTTTGATTGTGAAGTTCCTTTGGCCACCTTTCAGCTCAATCATCAGATCAGCACTATATAATCATGATATTGCATTATCACGCGATTCTCATGTGTGCAAAATTTCAGCTCAATCAGTGACAATGGGCCAAATTTAATTAGCAAGAATTGACGACAAACATTAAATTAAATTGATCCTTAGATTACTAAAAATCTAAACGGAATACCAAATAATAACAAATAATTCGTGTAGTTTTGAAATTTGGTAGTTGTTCCCTGAAGTATCCAGATGAACACCCACAGTACAGTACCCAAAATACACAGTACAGTTCCCGCCTGCAATATTTTCCCAACATTCATAGTAATATTTATTCATTTATTTACAAATTTAAAGTTTAAAAAGTCACAAAAGAAATGTGGAGTTGTTTTTACTTTACAGTCCGGTTTTCTTGTTTTCTGTAAAAAGTAAAAAAACTAAAAAACACACTTTAATATAAAAAAATTGAGGAATATTTTATGAAAAAAATATTTTTCAATTTTCACCTTGCTCTCCATTAATTGTTATTTGTTCCAAAAAAATACTATGGCGGTGAGCATACAAATTACGGAAATAACTTGTGAATTTCTTCAGCTTCCCTGCCCTCTTAGTGTAATTCTCTGACAGGTATAATTTGCCAAACTTTTTAATGAATTAACAGTAGACTGTGAGAGTAGTTTGAGTAGTGTACTGTGGTTTAACCGATATTTTTTTTAATGAAAATGATTAAAAAAGGATAGGTTTTTGAGACGGGTTCGCTACGATGAAATCTCCAGTCCTAAATAAGCTCCACGTCCACCGACCCCGAGTATTGGAAACGTATTCAATAATTTCCTGTAGCACATACTGCATCAGCTACACCTAATTCTCTGGCAACGTATACTGTTTACAGTTCCTGACAAATCACACAATAGGGTATTTGACTAATTTTTTTAACTTCCGTAAAATGACCACTTTGTAATAATATAATGAACAGTAAAAATAAAATGTTCGTACGACAAATAGTTTTCAAGAAATTTGATTTTGCAATATTCAATTTGTCGCGCCGCCCGAAAACGCTCCATACAAAATCGTACGTAATTGTGACGTCACGCTTCGGTAACGCGTAGTGCAAATGTATGGAGTGCAAGGGAATATAGCATTTATCTCGGTCTACGTTGCGTTTACATGTATATAGTTCTTAATAAAAGTTATTTAAAATTCAATGAGGAATCTAAAAAGTTATATATTTGAATTGAATTTGACTGTTTATATTTTGACTTTTTTAGGGAATTTCAACTCATGAAAAGTGATAGTTTCAGTTCAGATTTGCAATATTTTATTTTGCAAGGCATATTTTTTCAGAACAAGCTAATGTAATAAGCAGTATTGGGAAGAATCGACGACTTTGTCAAATAGCCTATTGCTGCTTTCGCTTGATTTATTGATGCACTACAGACGAGCGATGATAGATCCACATGCGCTATATATAAAAAAGTATTAAAAAATGTCACAGCTCGTCATCATCCAGATGAACTCAAGCAAGTTGTGTGAACATACGTGAACACCTTCTAGAAAAATTCACATTCTTACTTGACGAGGACTACAAGAAGGTATAATCATAAGAGATGGAACACAATCTAATAACGTCGACTTACAGCTGTTGACGCAATTATTCAAGCAGTCTCGCGAGCAAGATAGCCGAGTTCCCGCCACCGGAGTAAGCCGGGTTTCGCGATGTTAAATTATTGTAGACCACACTGTTCAGTGATTAGTGTGAAAGACATGAGAGTGCAATCTGTCACTGTGTATGGTATTTGTAGACTAGAGAGACTACTCGAGAGCTGGGCATTTCTGGATTCTCTACAGTGATATCGTACTAACACATCGTAGTGCTACTTATATGATACCGCCACAATGTTCGTCCACCTCCAAGATCAGAAAACGAAGCCCAAAAGTCGGTTGAATGAGACAAGGGAGATTTAAAGTCAATTTATCCATACTAATATTATAAATGCGAAAGTAACTCTGTCTGTCTGTCTGTCTGTCTGTCTGTATGTTACGCTTTCACGCCTTAACCACTGAACCGATTTTGATGCAATTTGGTATATGGGTAGATTAGACCATGAGAAAGGACATAGGCTATGTTTGGTTGCGATAACCGACATCCACGCGGGCTGAAGATGAAGATGAATGAAGATTACTCCTTCCCCCCTACCGCAATACTACAAAACAAATGTATTCGACCAGGCCCTCGATTCTACTAAAGCAAAACTATTGTCAAACCAAAGAGATTGCAAAAAGCGGCATTAAAGTTTAGACTTTACTTCTATACGCTAAGGTCCAAAATTAAATGACAAAAGTTTCATTACACTCTTTTATTCACTCTGCTAACAGTTATTCAATATTGAACTTTAAATGCATCGCTTTAAAGTCTATAATGTATTGCCGCTTTTTGCAATCTCTGTGGCTTGACAATAGTTTAGCTTTAGTAAAATCGAGGCCCAGTACATCCTACCTGTTATGACTTACAGGGCCGAAACGTAGAAACTAAAAGTGAGGACAGTGGACCAAAAAATGGTAGCTAAGAAATTGAATGCATGTGGAGAATCGGGTGCTAACAATGGTTTTGTATTGGCCTAAGTCGAACAGTGAACTGCAATTAGGCTTATTGACTGATTAATTGATACGAACGGAATGGTATTATAATATGGGATGTAATTTTTCTTGCCAGGCTTTTCTTGCCACTTACTATTGCTATTAAGATACATACCAACAACATTTTTATTTTTATTCATTGTTCTTAAAACCTAACTCAGGTGTAAAACAGGGTTGATGTTTCCCTTTGCGCAATGTATGTCTAATACGCAGTTCACCTAGCTCGCGTTATGTCTAAATGTCATTTTCAATAGCTTTTAGCCTAAGTGGACGTATACCTAAAGCGCTGTTTGCCAATTTCGCATAAGGACTTTTTCGACAAATGCCTAAATCTTCCTTGATCTACATCGCTTTATGCCTAACATTATACAGGTTGATATAGGAAGTAAAAACTTTTTAGTAGTTCTTATCTGATCTGACCATTTACAAATTTGAAGTAGTTTATTCAAATGGTCTTGAACTAGTGTTCTACTCTCCGATCGCCTTCCTTTCCTCGCTGTTGAACTATAATGCAGTAGGTCTATGACTCTTTTTGTCTTCCTCTGTTCTAACCTATATCGCAGTAGGTCTAACTAGCGTTATGCCTACTTATCCTTTTGACTAGTCATAACACGAGCTAGGTGAACTGCGTATTAGACATACATAGCGCAAAGGGATGTTTCGTACAGTTTACATTTTATATTTTTTTAAACTCGCTAAAATTGGCGTTAGAAGACCACAAGTCCGTCAGTTTAGCAAATATACTTTTGATAGCAATAGCCAACATCCTCCCAGGTGGAGCTGTGGGAGACACGTTAGTAATTAATATAAATAGATTATTTGGGCATACATTTGCTAGTATAAAATCTTTTAGATAAGCAGAAAATGGAACTTAGCAACGCCTCAGGAGCAGGAGGATCTAAAGTCGTAATTGGCTCCAAGTTTTCATCTACTCCTCGCTTCCAACCCGCTATTTTAGTGGGCAGTTGCTTCCTAAGCCATTTCTGTACTTAAGGGACTATTCGTGATATTTCGCTGACCCAAAGAGGGCCAGAAGAAAGATCCGGTTTGTACTTGGTAAAAGTAAAGGTACCTAGTAATCGATATTTGTTACTTTTGGGTATTGGGTGCTAGTAGGTGCTAGAGTATACCTGAAGAATTCTCATCATCAACAATGATTTCGATTTCTGTGTGATTTGATCAAGCAAGTTGATTTGATCGCTAATTGTAAGCTTTATCACATTTGACCTCTTGTATTTATAAAAGTATGGATTCTATAGAAATAATGTCTAGGCTAGGCATAATTTATAGTAAATTTAATGTAGTTAAATAATGTAGAAGTAACTAATAAAATATTATTAGTACTTTTCACTATACAAGTAAAAATACTGATAAAGGGGACCGTCCCCCCAACCGCCTCCCTCCACCCACCGCCGGCTTGTGTCCTACATTCGGGGACTCTTAGTATGTACATCTGGATAGCTTAAATACTGTATCGATTTCTAAATCTACACGAATTATTTGGTCTGATTAGAATTTTCACATTCATTTAAACGGACACAGGTTTAGAAGACAATATGTGATTCGTCCTAGATTCGTCAAAAAGACAATAATGTAAAAGTGGTTTTAGACGATCAAAATTGGTACCTATAAAGAGCAGAACAATATTATTATTTCACAGATATTAAAAATAATGAACTAACCAAGCCACGCTGCTGTAAATATCTTAATTCATCCATTTTTCTCTTTTCATATTGCTCGTATTCATTTTGGCTGTAGATTTCGTTGTCTTCAAGAGTCTTCCAACCTAAAAAAGTAAACATAGTGACAAAGTGATAGGTATCTGTGTGATAAACAAATACGAGGGGTAATTAGTTGACCCGTTATGTTGACGGTAATACCACAGTCTAACGATTCATACTACATACAGTCGGTCAACGAAGCCGTCTAGACAGAGCAATCGTGCGGGGGCAGGGGAGTGGTAGGGGACGGGGTATTACTCGGTACGCCCATACATTTTACTCGGTACTAAGAATTCAGGGCTATCTCATTTTGAAATTAGTTATTTTTTTTTTAAATATTTATGTTTTTTTCCATGACTCGTTTCGTTAGTTAAAATTGTTTTTTTTTTCGATATGGGTGTCGTTTTCGGGGTTTTAGGGGTCGCTGGTTGCGAATATATCATCAATTTAGCGATCTATGATGGCGGATTCGAAATTTTCACCAAAATCAATATGGGTATCGCTTTCGGGATTTTTCGGGTCGCTGATTGCGAATATATCATCCATTTGGTGATCCAAGATGGCGGACGCAAAATTTTCACTAAAATCGATATGGGTATCGCTTTCAGGGTTTTTGGGGTCGCTAATTACGAATATATCATCCATTTAGCGATCCAAGATGGCCGACTCCAAATTTTCGTCAAAATCGATATGGGTATCGCTTTCGGGATTTTTGGGGTCGCTGATTGCGAATATATCATCCATTTGGTGATCCAAGATGGCGGACTCAAAATTTTCACTAAAATCGATATGGGTATCGCTTTCAGGGTTTTTGGGGTCGCTAATTACGAATATATCATCCATTTAGCGATCCAAGATGGCGGACTGGAAATTTCCAACATTGGTATCGTTTTTTGTTTTTGAGTTACTTATGACGAATATATTATCATCTATTTTGCGATCCAAGATGGCGGACGGACGGATATTCGTAATTAGCAATCCCGAAAACATCGAAAACGATACCAATATTGACTTTGTTGGTAATTTCAAGTTCGCCACCTTGGATCGCAAAATGGATGATATATTCGTCGTGTCAAAACCGATATCAGACATACGATGGTAAACTGTCGACTTCCAAGTGATCGATTGTAGTCGCAAAACTGAAAGCAGTGAATGGCTGGCAGGCCAAAATCGCTCGCGTGTGGGCACTGTCAGCTTAGGACTGCAAGCCGCCCGATACGATCTGAAACTGCAGGAGGAATGATCGTGGGTGGGCTCCTTAAGAATATATGGGTCAATCAACTTTTTTTTGTTTTCGTCTGTCCTCATTATTTATATTTCTGTACTTTATAAATTCAACCATTCCTAGTATTATAAACAATGCTATCTACAAATTAGATCATTAAGGAGTATATTAATGACATTAAGTGTATTAATTGTTAATATATTTTTCTTTATTTAGGTGGTCACCCAGGAGACAATTTAAAGCTTTCATACAAATATTGACTGTCCCAATGACTACTTCTACGTATATTTTGTACTCTAGCTAAAAAAAAATATATTGCCTGTTTCAATTTTATGTTTGCATTAGTAAAATAAAGTCCTTATTGTTTGTATTTCGTAATAAAACATTTCTAAATTACTTTTTATTTTAATGGTTGTCTCTGGTAATTTTGTGTCCCTAGAATGATAAATTTATTGATGTCTCCTGACTAACCGAGCAACTGTTATAATAAGTTAGAGTGAAATGGAACCATATTTTGTTTAACCAATCAGAGAGCGTTCTAGTTCTCGCGTGATCCATTCCACGAATCGAAATACTTTACCTTGGCTCGGTCATTTCGTCTGCGAGTCTTAGTGAGGTAGGTTGGGTTTATTGCTGGTCTGCTGGCTGACTCTGAATTTTCGTAAGTATTTTATTTTATTATTGTATTTTGACGCTTTTTAAAATAGGAATGTAGTCTAATATCAATCGTAGGTATACGTTTGTGTTGTTCAACAAGTAATTTTTGAGTAAAAATAGTTTTAATATCAATTGTCTCCTGAGTAACTGGTCCCCTGGGTTACTTTCGGGGTGACCCAAGAGACAACTATGGTGACTCAGAAGACTATTCATTGTTTTTTGTATTATTTTGATTTAAAAATAATATGTGAAATTTTTAACGAAGTATTATGCAATTTTTTGTTTCTTTGTTTTAAATTATAAGGATATTTTATAAAAAATCTATATTTTTTTTCCCTTTGTAGAAAAGTAACTTTCAAAGTGAATTTAAAAAATTTAAATAACTAGGGTTGTTTAAAATGTTAAATAAGTAAGTCTTCCAAGTCACTATAGATAATTGTACCTTCTACAATACACTGCCAAGTAATTTGCATGACCTCTCAGTATATAAATTGAAAAAATTTATTAAAAATAGATTATGCCGAAAGGCTTATTATAGTACCTAATCAAGATTTTGTTAATGACAAGACTGCTTGTAAGTGATTGGCGCGTTCTTTAAGAATATAATATTGTTATAATATAAAACAAACCATCATCATCTGCCTAGCCTTTTCCCAACTATATTGGGGTCGGCTTCCAGTCTAACCGGATGCAGCTGAATAATAAAATAATATAAAACAAACCAAAGTTGATAAAACCTTGCTTATGGCTTCTTGGCAGTAATTTTACCTTTACATTTTTTTGAAGCCACAGTAGATTTAAAAAATATGACTTCCTATTTGAAGTGTTCTTGTAAACCAATTGAATAAAATCTATTCAATTTTCATGGCTTTTCTGCTAATTGTTTCAGTTACAATGCCACCACTAACACCTGCTGAAAAGCAAAGACGGTATAAAGAAAAGTTAAAAAAAGATCCGATAAAATACGAAGAGTATAAGCGGAAAAAAAGAGAAAATTATCATGCAAAGAAAAAACTAGTGCAGGATTTAACACCTAAAGAAAAATTTAACGCTAGAGTTATTTGGAAACTGAGAAAAAGAAACCTACGAAAAAATAAGAAAAATCTAGAAAGTGTCCTCGATTATACACCTCCAAGTTCACCTCTCGTAGTTCAAGAACAAGTCAGATATATACCCATAGTTCCTGAACCACCTCAATCCCCAATCTCAACTAAAGCACAACGAGGAAGATATAAAGTGAAAAGAAATCGGTCAAAAGTGTATTTAGAAAATTTAAAATTAAAAGATGAAGTCGAAAAACTTAAAAAGAAGTGTAATAAATACAGAAAACGTTGCCAAAGAACTGAAGCACAATTTAAACCAAAAAAAAATTCACAACCCAGCGAACAAAATAAATATAAAAAGCTTACAAATGCTATAAAAGAGAGATACACAAAAATTAAGAATACCCAAGAAAAGAAATTAATTAAAAGTATTTTTGATAAAATGGACGGATGTAGAAAAGAAGAGATAGTAAAAGAATCTTTAGGACTGCGTGGGAAGTTAAGGACCAATATAAAAATAAGAAATAGAAATACAGAATTACAAAAAACACTAAGAGACTTTTTTGTTAGAGACGACATATCAAGAGCAACTGCAGGGAAAAAAGAAACAGTAACGAGAAATAAGACAAAAGTTCAAAAAAGATTTCTGTTAGACACAATGAAAAATTTATATAAAGTATTCAAGCAAGAGAAACCAGACACAAAGTGTTCATATTATTATTTTACCAAAAATAAGCCTTTTTTTATTGTCAAGCCTTCAGTTGATGGTCGAGAAATGTGTCTATGCAAGTCGCACGTCAACATTGCCTATAAAGCACAAGCACTTAAAAGAAGACGTGTAATTCAAAGTGACGATTTGAACACGCTTATTGTTGCCACTGTTTGCGATACTAATTGCCAAGAGTGTATGTACGGAACCTGCCCGAAATGTGGTGACAGCAAAATAAAGTATGATTCGACTAAAGATACAGATAATATTAATTGGTTTGAATGGGGTAGGCAAGAAGAAATTTACCATAAGGATGGCAAGAAAATTAAAGCCGTAAAGAATGTTAAGCAAGGTAAAGAAGGATTAATAAAACATTTAATGGAAAGTTTTAATATAGAATTTAATGGTTTTAAGACACATGTCTACAATATGAAAACACAGTTCAAGAATTTCCGGTTAGCAGTGAATAATCTACAGATGAATGAAGTAGTGATCGTTGCTGATTTTAGTGAAAATTATAATTGTAAGCACCATGAGGAGATACAAGCACACCATTTTGGTGGCTCGAGAAAACAAGTAACCCTGCACACAGTGGTAGTTTACGTCCGTGATAGTGACTCTAAGCAGAAAGTAGAATCTTATTGCACTATATCACCTTCAACAAATCATCAACCGGCAGCCATATGGGCCCACCTTCATCCAATTTTAACTGAAATTCGAAACAAGTATCCAGAAATAACAACTATTCATTTTTACACTGATGGACCATTTAGTCAATACAGACAGAAACAAAATTTTTATTTCTGTTCGACAAAACTTTTTGATTATGGATTTTCAGCTATGTCATGGTCATTCTTTGAAGCTGGACACGGCAAAGGCCCTGCCGACGGTGTTGGCGGTTTCCTAAAACGAAAAGCTGATAACATAGTAGCAGCTGGACGGGACATTGTATGCGCTGAAGAATTTTATGAAGTGCTTAAAAATGAAAGCAAAATAAGTCTTTTCTTGGTTACATCAGATGAAATAGATGGTGTCGCAAAACAGTTGCCATCTAATATCATGCCTCTTAAGGGTACGTTGCTTGTACACCAAGTATTTACCAAGGTGCGTGGTCAATTAAGCTACAGAAACTTGAGTTGCTTTTGTAGTAGAAGCTTTTGTACATGTCTTCAACCTAAAATATATCAGCCGATTTCATGTCTTGAATATGAGAAAAAATGCGATGTTGTAACATTGGAGGACGTTGATGATACTCATATTGAATACACATTTTCTTCTGACGATGACATTCCTATAATTTCTTTTAAGAGCTCTAACAAATCTCCTCTAAACGAGGTGAAGCTAATAGATTTAACTAAACCACACAATAAAAATATGTTCAACATTGTATACCATTCTGACGATGACCAGCCTTCTTCTTCGAATTTTAATGAACAAAATAAAGAAAACCATGGAGTACAGTGTGGAGACTTCCTAATTGTGAACGTGCGTGCAATTAAAGGCAAAACCTATAGATATGCCTGTGTCGTTAATAATTTAGACGACGATGGTGACATTTTTGTAACTTTTTTGAGGAACGTAAAAAACGCTCAGTTGTTTCGTTTAGACAAAACCGATATGTCTTTTATAGATTATAGAGACATTATTTGTATTTTGGAAAACCCAAAGACCTCTTTTAAACGAGGCCAAACTTATTACGATTTTAATAAACCTATAGATATTTATGAAAATTGATCTCAACAAGATAACTATGTTCCTACTATTTCTCAATTTTTTTATTAGCATTATTGTAATTCATATTGATAATAAATGCCTATTACTGTTATTATTTGTTGTTTCTAAAGAAATTTTACATAACTCTTTATTTTGTAGTTGATAAGCAATGAATCTTGTCTCTTGAGTTACGGATTTTGTCTCCTGGTAAACCAAGTTGTCCCAATTATTGTTTAGTTTATTTTTGTATTTTTGGTGTTATTAATGACCATTTTCAATTCTTTTTGATGTGATTATTTAAAGTTTAATGGGAGAAGTATGCCCTAGTTTTGTTTTCATTATTAATTAATTTAAATAAAAATAAAAGGAAAATTTCCTTTTGCAGTTTCGACTGGTGACTCAAGAGACGTATTTTATAAATTTATCTAAGACAATGTGATACTTTGTGTGCATGTGATCTCATTAAACTTACCTTTTCGCCAAGTTATTACGAATACACTGATTTAATCTTTAATTTTGTTTTATTTTATTTAAATATATGACAGTCACCCAGGGGACCCGTTTTTGGACCCACCTCCACATTGAACCCAAAAACTAGCAATAAATATATTTTAAGTTCGTGGCCATATAAAAAAACCTAAAGTGCAAAAACAAATCTTTGTAAATATTATCAAAATCAATGGAAATATTGAGGTTTGTTTTTTTAATATTTTTTGTCGATCTTTACAAGAAAAAGTTGATTGACCCATATCATTAATTTAGCGATCCCGGTTTAATTAACTCAAATTCAAATCCGAATCCGAACCCGAACCCGAATCAACATTCAAATCCAAATCCAAACCGAAATCGAAACCCAAATCCAAATTCAAAAACTCTGACTCAAAATATTACGTTTGTTTGATCATAATTGGTTGAGTAGAACCGGAGATATAAACAAAAGTCGCAATAGCCGACATCCATGCGAGCGGAGCAGCGGGCATCAGCTAGTTATTTGTTTTAGCATGAGTTTATGTGCCTTAACAGAACAAAAGAGACCAAAAGAGACCTATTCGTGCAAATAAATTTGAATTGAATTGAATTGAATCAAATAGGAGTTTTAAATAATATTACAGAAAAATAAATATAAATAAAAACTGAAGTGGCAACCCTGACAAAACTGCAAAAGGCGGCATTTCCGCAAACATCAAACGCGATGAACTACTGTAAGATCACTCGTTATACTGTGGTAATACTATTATATGTACTATGTAAAACATATTATAAATTTAAATTGTGCGTATGGCTTATGTAGATTCATAAAGACTACAAAGAGAGACTATCTATCATGTTTTCAGATAATTATCACGTGACGATCCTATATTTTGTAAGTAAGTAGGTCTTCTGTTATTCGAGTGTAGTCTAGTCTAGTCTAGTCTCAAGTCTATTTGGAGCCAACAAACTTTTAAAGGTAAAAAGAGAAACGCGTTTCCGCTGGATTTAAAACAAACCTTCATCTTGGTTAAACTCTGCTTTCTGCGTTTCCATCATGAATTCATTGAAATCAATCAACCCGTCCCGATTGCGGTCGTTTTCCTTGAAAACGTGTTCGCGCATTCTTTCCATTTCTTCAGCTCTCTCGTGTAAGTCCTTGTTGGGCCCACCAGGTCCATATAATTTGTCCAGTTCTTTGATAAACAAGGCCTTAACTTCGTCAGCGTCCCAAACGCCATTGCCATCAACGTCTGAAGCAAAACATTATGCGAAAGCGTAAATAAATATAAAATAAGCAACAAAGGAGGATGAGCAATTTGGGATACAGTCCAATCAAGATGCGTCATACATCGTAAAACAGCTCTTCTCAAGGGGAAAACAATAACTATGATGACCAGACCTAAATGTTAGTCCATTTTGAAATAAAAATCAGAAGTTATAGGATTTTTGGATTTAAAATTCGTATCATTGGTTTAACTACCAAGGTATTAGCAGCAAATCAGACTTTTTACTGTACAATAACACTATACACAAACAGATAAAACCGATCATTTGGTAATGAAATACTTAAATAGGTAATAGTAAAAATTGATTGGACTATGAATAAAGACTAGCGAGATAGATATTATTATTCTACTCAAAAATCACGAAATATTAAAGGCTCTGATGCGCGGATTGTTTTGTAACAATCTTTAATTGGTGAGATCGTCCACCACAGTAGCATCCCATGCTATCTTCAAAATACATCCAAGGAACTGTAATGCGCGTATAGAGCATGAATCGAGCTATAACAGCTGTATCATTAATTATGATTGGAGCGGATTCCAGGGTCCATACATTCTGCCCATCCTTCTTTACATTTTAGTACAAACTGAAGAAAAGGTCGTTATACTAACGGTAGATTTTAAGTATGACCAAAAACCTTTATATTTATTAGGAACAAATCGTTCAGTACTTTTTGCATCTATCGCAAATAAACTTCTTTGGATTCAGAATCGTTTATTTTACATTTTGTACCGAATATTTTTTGACATATCTCAGACAGAACTGACTTGAACAGACACAACCAATTTTCAATTATTCATTGTAGAATTCAAAATTCAAAAATAGTTTATTCTGCATAGACCATTAAATCGGCACTTACAAAACGTCAACATTAAGTAAATATTTAATACTAACTAATACTAGTAAATGGACCACCGCCGGTTCGAAACGCGGCCTAGACCTGAGAAGACTCCGGCAAGAAACTCAGCGGGCATTTTTTTTTGGTCTATTTACAAAACATTTACTTACTTAGCCTAAAACTTATGGTCTAGATACAATGTTTTGCTTGAGTAGCATAGCTGAGCGAACAGCTCATTTCCAAGCTTGTTTATCGTTTAAATATTCTTGGATTTTATAATAGCCTTTCTGGCACAGTTTGCTCTTTACTTTATTTTTAAATTTATTAACAGGTAAATCTCTGATTTCAGAAGCTTGTTAAAAAAGCGTATACTGTTACCCTGGAAAGAATTACTTATTTTATACGTATACTAAGGCCCGTTGTTCTAGAATGCCACTCAGTCTGAATCGCGATTTATCTGAGGACAGATTGTATAGGCCATATTTCAAACTATCAATCTATCTATACAATCTGTCCTCAGACAAATCGCGATTCAGGCTGAGTGTCATTTAGAATACGGGCCTTAGTCTGGCCATAAATGCTGTTGCAATTAAAAATAAACAAAATATTACATTTGAATTTTTATATGATTGTTTTCTCATTTTGGCACCAATACATTGAACAATATTTTGCGATATTAAAATGGAGTGGGGTGGTAAAGAGAACCGAATCGCTGTGATTGCATTATACAAAGTAGGTATGGAGCCAAATACACTTTTTTTACCATTGACCCTCGAAAAAGGGTCCGTGATTTATCAAAAACAGTGAATACAACGCTGTTTTTTAATTGAGCAACATTTTAACAAACAAAATGACCGTATTTATGCCCAAAGCTCTAAGGAAGCTTCCCAATTAGTCGACAGAGTGCAACGTGGGCATTATCCGACTTCAGTGATGGTTTGGTGAGATATTAGCTATGAAGGAGTGACTGAGCCATACTTTTGTGAAAAATGTATCAAAACATCGATGCAAGTGTATCAAGATACCAATCTTGAAAATAATGGTCTTTCCAGCAACACCGGGTCACCTTTCAGCGCCGGATCACAAAGCTCGGTCTACGCAGTCTTGGTTGAAAACGTCGGACTTCATCAGAGCTGGAGACTGGCCGTGCGTCGTCTAGTCCCGATCTTATTCAGCAGGCTTATGATTTATGGTCAGTTTTAGAGAGTACGTTGAGGCTCGTCGACAGTCCCATACTCGCAGGCAAGGAATTCATCCCCACACATTGCATCCGAAAACGGTGCGCACCGTGCGGTATGAAAGGAACTTCATCCCACGCACGCTCAAGCTGTGGAATGAACTTCCCTGCCGTGATTTCCCAAGCGACTACAATATGGGGTTCTTCAAGAGGGGCATTAGAAGGGTTACGCCCCTGGTGTTGCATACGTCCATAGGCCGCGGTAACCACTTTCCATCAGGTGGGCTGTGTGCTTGTCTGCCGCCTAAGTGGTATCATAAAAAAAGTACGGCTTGCGCTAAACGCCATGATAATTTGGAGTCACTAAAACAATCCATACGATTGGCAGTGAAGAATTTTCCCAAGGAAAGAGTGCGTGCTTCTAACTGGCCTCAACGAGAACTGTATTGCAACGCTGCAATACAGTTCTCGTTGAGGTCAGTTACTGCAAAAGCTTTTTCTATTTTACATTGTTTTATATTCATGTGTCAAACTAGCACACTGTAAAAGTAATAAATTCTATTTTTATTTGTTACAGTATTTATGGCAAGACATAAATAAGCAACTCTTTTTTATAACAATAAAATTATAAGATATTATTTACATAAACAATAAGGATACATTACATGTTATAAAAACAGCAATAATAAAATCAGCAAAGATTTGTAATGCAATTCTGTTCTCAATGTATTATTATGATCAAAAGTATTTCCCAACAAAGTGCATGCTGAGATAACTAGCCTACGTCATAAGACCAAATTATAAAGGAGCCAAAGTTCAATATCGGTGGACTATGAATGGCATAAAGCTATTCGCATAAAATAAGATATTTGTAGGAAAAAAATCTTTTTGTTCATTTTTCAGTCAATCCGCTTGCTACCCAAAACAAAAAAATAATTTAATTCTCTTGCTGAAATGTATGGGAAACGCTTTTAGTGATTTCTGTCTTACTTAGTACTCAAACGGTCACTTAGGGCTCAGCTAAAACACTGCGATGCGGCGACGCGTCATAAAAAGTTTAGTGCTCGCTCAGTACCTTCGTTTTGCGATGCGTTGTCAAAAATTGACGACGCCACACAACGCATCGTGGAAGTTTGTGTACATTACGCGCTTTTGTGAATAGACGTCAAAAGCGCCTGCATTACATGAAGTAACTAAATGCATCGGACTTGCAACGAAATACCACAAAAAACACATTCACTCACAGACTGCTATATAAAATACAGGGTCGATAAATATAAATCGTGCAACAATTCATCTATATATAGTGTAAAATCCAAAATAGCGTGCTGAATCTTCATTTAAGTAGCCTACCTATAAACTATTTTCTAAACTATACGGCACGCTATGGACCTTACCATGCATCATGAAAAACACCTTTGGGTTGAAATCTTTTGTATCCATTTTGTCACCATTTTTCCATATTTCTAATAACTGTTCCTTTGCCACTGGGTGATGCAGCTGTTACAAATAATTAATAATTAATAAGTAATATTATATGTCCAAAACTCACCATGCATCATGAAGAAAACTTTAGGGTCAAATTGTTGTTGTTCCATATGATCTTGTTTCTCCCATACTTCCTCCAATTGTTGTTTAGAACCAGGGTGGTGAAGCTGCATGGTATCAATATCAATACACAATATGTACTTTCCTATGTACCCATATGGTACATAGAATAGTACATATTTTAAATAGAAGTTTCTATTCAAACATTATTTATTGAAGTATGGTCTATTTATAGACAAATGATAAATGAAACAAAAACGCCGCCTTATCAGGAAGTACCTATGTATTATTTTTAAATATGCTCGAAGTTTAAAAAGAAAACCTTGGAATACGGAAGTATAAAAATATCAGTTAAGTGTTTAAGCGCCTGCCAGAAATGCATCTATATACTAACAATAAAGGTATTAAAATTCGAAAGGTTTAATAAAAATGAAAAATGGTCAAAACCTTAGAGTATACAATGTATAAAATACGATAAAAATCATTTAATTCGGACTACTAATAAATCCATATTTTGTTAGTAACAGTGTTACTTATAAATATACATTACTTAAAATTGGTATTAAGTCTGTATAAAGCGCGCGCATCAATCTAAGACTTGCGCCGAGCATAGCGCAGGTAGATACTTTGTGATGTTTCATGCATTACCGCAAATATCAAAAGGTTATATAAAGAAGAATGGGCACTTTTGTATAGTTTGCGCTCCAACCCTTGTAACAGGTTGCGATCATATAACATGTTCTTTTAGTCTATTTATAAGTAAAAATCACATTTTATCAGAAATTCGTACAGGTCCAAAGTTTAAGGGAGTAAGTAAAAATATTTTAGTAATAATTCAAATATGGAATTTTATTAATAACTAGTGGTCGCCCGGTGGTCGAAATTCAAGCATAATTAATTAAAAATTATAAGTTTGAAAAACTATTAGTTTTCTTAAAATTTTCTTTCCAAAAGTGGTGATATATATACGACTATACACAATTAAAAGCTGTGAAAACTGTGCGAGATTACCTAAGCTTAAAAAAAGTATGAACACTTGAGTAAAAGTTGACCACAGACTAACAATAATTAGTTATGGGAAATTGCATAATCCTCCGTTCGCGCAATTTTCGTAATATGAGGTACAAAGTTAACTATTAATTTGTTTATATTTATAAATAAACAAATTAATAGTTAACTTTTAGTTTAGTTTATTTAGTTTAGTATAGTTACATATATATATATATATATATTAAGTTAAAACCTCCTTATTAATTTTTTTTGTTTCTTTATTTTACTGCGTGACTCTGCGTGATTATTACCTAAGCCTAAAAAAATGAACACGAAAAAAAATGCATCCTTGTTCGTATTCGCGCCAAAACCCCGAAACGTGAGTAAAAGTTGACAACAGACTTACAACAAATTTAAATAGAGGTTTGCGAAAGAGTTAAGTCACATAATAATTATAGCCCGGTCAATTTAGACATTCGAAGATACATAAATTAGATAATTTAATAATCTACAATTTTCGTCTGAGGTACTTTTATGATAAACGTACCGTTTTGCTGAAAATCGCAAAAAACTCATTTTTTTGACCCTTGACCTTGAATATTTTTTTTTCCTTACACGGGAATGATGAGGACTTTCAGGTATTGTTTATAATTATATTTTGAACAATTTTAGTCATTTTCAGCTTGGTGGGAATTTATGACCCTTCACTCTCATTTTTTGGTTTAAATTGACCGGATTATTAAGTTATACAGGGTGTAATCGTTAAGTGTGTCCAGGCCATTATTCCATAACTATTACAGATATCAAAAAACTTTAAACTGATATCGAAAGTACGTTACCTAATGAGTAAAATGACATAAATAACTTTTTAAAAATCAAACGAGAGGTATCTAAAATTTTGACATTAAACAATCCCATACATTTAGTATGAGATTAGTAGAAAGGTTTTAGTGTCCTTATTTTAAAAGAATATTTTAGCTTAGTACTGATATTAAAGGAAACTGTTTATTAACCTAAGAGAGTAATATAACTATATTTTAATTGAATAATATTCATTTCTTAGTAAGTACCAAATTTTGTATTCAAAGCAGATGTTCAAAGTGACGTCAATTTTGATGGTTTAATTGCCAATAACAGTGCAACCCCTTGGCCTGCCAGATCCCCGGATCTCACGCCCTGTGATTTCTTCCTATGGGGATTTATCAAAGACGAAAGTGTAGGCTGTGAGAATGCACAGCCTAGAAGAGTTACAGATTCGTGTACGTCGTAAAATTGCTTTAATTGCTCCGCAAATGTTAAGGAAAGTTCATTTAGAATCTGTAAGTAGAGCTCGTCATTGTATCGCACAACAAGGACGTCCCTTCGAACATCTGCTTTGAATACGATATTGTACTTACTAAGAGATAAATATTAGAATGAATTTTTTTTATAGCATTTTTAATGCTAACTTTAAAGTTCGTAAAACATCGGAAAAAATGAAACACTCAAGTGAGACTTGAACTCACGACCTTTCCCTTACAGGGGGAATGCTCTTCCAACTGAGCTATTGAGCCACACCTGAATCATTTCAAATTTTCCTTCTCTTTATATCCGTCTTTAAGGGCGACGGTGGTGCCATCTACCAACATTCTTACGAACTGTTGGAAAGGGATTAGGTAGAAAGGGGTAAGGGAAAGGTCGATAGTTCAAGTCTCACTTGAGCGTTTCATTTTATCCGATGTTTTTCGAAGATAAATATTATTGAATTAAAAGATAGTTTTATTACTCTGTTAGGTTAATAAACAGTTTCCTTTAATATCAGTACTAAGCCAAATATTCTTTTAAAATAAGGACACTAAAACCTTTCTACTAATCTCTTACTAAATGTATGGGAGTGTTTAATGTGAAAATTTTAGATACCACTCGTTTGATTTTTAAAAAGTTATTGATGTAATTTTACTCATTAGGTAATGTACTTTCGATAGCAGTTTAAAGTTTTTTGATATCTGTAATAGTTACGAAATAATGGCCTGGACACACTTAACGATTACACCCTGTATAGTGTTAAGTAAGTTAAAGTTCTTTTTTTGTTTTTTTTTATCCGTCAGCACGACATTTTAAACAGGTACCTACTGTAATGTTTACCCAAGCCTAAAAAAAATAACTTTATGAACACGGAAGTGGCACGTATATGTGTGTGTGAGAAATGGCTTTAGTGTGCGTAACGTTTATTTGAACAAAAATAAGGCAATCAATTATTTAAAAATATTTTTTAGGCTTATGCACTTCTCTTCGGTATAAACTATCAATGTGCCAAATCTCGCCCTCATACGTGCCCGCAATTTTCGTAAAAAGGGATCCAAAGTTTTCGCTTCACGTATTAATATATAGATTATTACTTATATGCACTTCTCTTCTGTATAAACTGTCAATATGCCAAATCTGACCCTCCTACGTTCCGCGCTCTACAGTTTAATGTTTATTGTATACTCAAAGGTTAAAATGCTTTGCAGGGTCCTATTTCTGGGTATATTATATAAAAACCAAGGTTTCCACGAAGGTCAAGGCAGCAGTTAACTTTCAAAACTAATTTATTTAGTCTATTTTCTTACTGTTTTAGTCAAACAACATTTGGTGAGCTTTTATCTATTTCGGTGATAGCCCAAGATGCGTGGACCGACTGATGCCTCGGGCTGCTTCCTCTATAATTTAAAATTATTCTTACCGGTTTGTGGTGTTTGATAGCATCTTCTTCCTTTTTAGTTTTTTCCATGTATTCCTTTTTTGCATTCTCATCCATACTTTCAACTTTTTGATGTTCATCAAATTTCTTTTGCATTTCATATTCCTGAAGAACAGAACAACGAACATTTTTATCATTATATGCTAGTTGCAAAAATATCTAAATATGGTGTAAAACTATTACAAATACTTAATACCGCAATATATAATTGTTTTCTAAAGAACTATCACATAACAGTCGTCACCATAATCATCTATGGGGTTTGCATCATAGTGCGATTTTTTTAAAACAGATACGTTCTTTTTAAATACGATAATGTATATATTTACTAGCTGTTGCCCGCGGCTGTGGCCGTGTGGTATTCGGATTCCGTTACAACTTTGTTTTCATGCGTTAATACCCTCAGATACTTTCCACCGATGGTCATCAGGGGTGATTTTGTGGTTTTCAGATGTCAGGGTGTAAGATTGCACGACCGCAGGCGATAGATGCCTTGAACACTAGTTGACGCAGTCATTATACAGACTAATACTGCTTACGTCCATTTCTCATTTACCTACCGACGTAGGCGCTTGCGTAGATACGCAGCGCTAGATATAGCTAGGCTAGATAGCCTACTAGCTACTTTTCTATACAAGACGCTGAAATCAATGAAAATAAATCCCTTCCATTCATAACATTGCCACAGTATAACGAGTAATCTTGAATCGTTAAACTGTGACATTGCATCGTATGAAATACAAAAGTCACGCACGATGTGATAAAATGAATGCAGCAAAGAAAGTGTTCTTCCATCCATGCATTTACCCAAGTAATTTGTGGGCATCATCACATGGTAAATACATGCCGAACCACCACCAAGAGTACACGTAGGTAATAGATAGACTTTTAAGTATAACACAAAACCGCAAAAGATAAAAGTGTCAGTGTCGACAAAATTACAGAAGCAAATATAAACTTACTTTAAATTCTTCTTTTCTCTTCTTATCAGCGGCCTCTAAATCAGTAGTAGTTTTTTTTATTAACTTTTTCAAATCCTCTATTTCGAATGTGTGTGGATTGCCATGATCTAAATGTTCATTTGTGGGAACCACCCCAGTATGATCTAGATCATTTGTCAATTCAAATTGCTGAAAAATATGTAGGTAAGTTAGTAATTATGAAAGCTGACAAAATATAACGAGCTCTTACCGACGGTGCTGCTGTTATTAATATAAGAAGAAAAAATGTATGTATGAGGTAATCCTCATACATATTTTTATTATTTTATTAATAACTAGCTGACCCGGCAAACTTCGTTTCGCTTCAGAAGTTAGAACCAATGATGTTATGTTGAGTTTATCTCAATCAGCTGTATCAAATTCTTCTAATTATTTTGAGAACTTTAAGCATTTCGACAGGGAGTCTTCAAACGCCCACGCAGCCTCCGACATGAATAGGTCATCGGGACCCATACACCTACGGAGTCCATAGGTTTATAGGGCCCATATACACATGGGGCCCATATACCTTATAGGGCACATACGTCACCGGGTTCCTACAGAACCCATATACCTATGAGACCAATACAATCATATAACTCCATTGTCAAGGGCGTTCATACCAGATGAACCATTCATTTATCGATCTGAATAAAAAAATAACCACGGGTTCCTTACGTCCACAGAGACCCCAACATCCAGCATAAAGATTTTTGGGCCCAAGCAAATCTATAAATCCCTTCCACCGTTTGCTTTACGCGAACAAACGCGAAATTTTGTTACAAAAATTCGGAGGAACGTCTACTAATCATCCTCTGACGATATTTGCCGCACGTATTCTGTCAATTCTATGTCAAACGGCAGATTACATCGCTCTGGCTGAGATTGTCTAGTCTCCTAAAATGTCCAATATGCCAAAGAGTCTAGTGTCCTATTACGTCCAGTCTCACAATGTCCAGTATTCTAAAACGTGCAGTGTTAAAAGGTCCTTTTGCTAAAATGTCAAGTGTCTCACAATGCCCAAAAACGTCAAGTGTCAAAAGGTCTACTTCCTAAAATGTCTAAGTATTGATTTTGGACCTTTCTCAAATCCCTACTTATATTTATTTTAATCGCGGAAATATAATTATGTAGGTAGATAGATACGTGCATAACTTCCGAACTAATGCGCAGCAAGTGGGATGATGATTGACAAACCACCCACCAAGAGTTACAGTAAATTAAAACAAAAGTTTTTCTATTTCATCTTAATTTTAATAAAATAAAAACAACACCTGACTTAAATGAAATTGGTTGCAATTACAAACCACTACTTACATATACTTTTAGGAAAAAATAAGTTTGTTATTTTGTTGTCGTTTATCAAATTTCAAGTACTTTTGCCATTTTCGTTCCTGCGTGGAATACTGCTCACATCTCTGGGACGGCTCCGCAAAGTACTTACTAGATGCTCTCGAGAGGTTGCAGCGACGTGCGGTCTGCATTATTGGGAATCCGGAGGTCACGAACACCCTCGAGCCTTTGCAGACGCGTAGAGCTGTTGCAGTATTCTACCGTGTCTACCATGGTGAATGTTCTGACGAGCTCTTCCAATTACCTACTCCCACCCTCTCCTTTCCTACACAGGACGACACGTGCAGGGCTAAGATGCCATCCAGATACGGTGCAGAGTATACCTGCTAGAACCAAGCGTTTCAGTGACTCATTCCTATGCCGCACCACTAAGACCTGGAACTCCCTGCCAGCTCACGTGTTTCCTTCTTCCTACAGTCACGGGTCCTTTAAGCGGGGCGTGAAAAGTCATCTAATGAGGCCGTCAAGCTGAGTGCCACCACTGTTAACATGGTCAATGTTTACGATGGTGAACCTCTTTCCGAGACTTTGCCTTTAGCTTAACATCAGGCGAGGTGAAGTCAAATTGACGTATCCAGTATTAAACAAAATATATATATATATATATATATACATATCAAATCGCCTCCTATTTTTTTGATTTTTATGAAATAGCGTATTTTTTAATTTGTGGTCGTAATATTTCGATTCTTTTAGTAATGCATGTATGAATAGGAATATATTGGGCGTTTTTGGAATTTTGCTGTTTAACCTCCGGTGCCAGCCTTCGAGAGCATTTGTTGTTCGATGTCTGTGGCGAGTACAACTTATGACATTGGGTGATATTGTTTTACGCTGGACATTATGTAGTCATTCTGATATACTAGACATTATGGGACTGGACGTAATAAGACACTAAACATGTTTCGATACTTGTCATTATGAGACACTAGACATTATGGGACTGGACGTAATAAGACACTAGACTCTTTGGCATATTGGACATTTTAGGAGACTAGACAATATCAGCCAGAGCGACATAGAAGAATATCATATTAGAAGTTAGAAGTATTAGAATAATAAACAGATTTTTTTCCAATTACAAATTTTTCAAAATTTCAAGAACTCCAAATTCAAAATTAAGACATGGCGTCTGTCGGGTCAGCTATATTATATGGTGGTTATGTAAAGTTAAAGTTTCTAATTCACCTGACAGAAACGAACACAACAAAAAAATAATTAGCGAAATTGGTCCAGCCGGTCCACGTGTCTATATAAATATAGATTTCTTTATTTAAATATTATATAAATAACCTCAGAGGATTACCTCATTTGTTATATTATATTTCCACATGTGCACCGCGTCAGTACTTAAAGTTTGATATTTTCATGTTTTGGTTTGAGGAATGTGGAATGAGAATATAAAAATATTGAATGTTTATACTGGGCCATATTATGTTATTATTTAACCTGACCAGTTTCACCGCATGGAATTCACAATTTCCACCTTGAGTGAAGATATTATTACTTAATGCACAACCGAAAGAATTCGTAATAAGTACATTGTATCTACAGAGTGGCCCAAAATAAAGGTAACAAAATGTTGTTACATTCTTTTATTTATGTTTAACAGATTTATGTTTAACCAGCTGACCCGGTGGAACTTCATTCCCCCAATTATTTTCCGCTCGCGTGGCGTCCGATCCCGTTCCCGCTGCACGCTCTACTATATTAAGCATGTATTATCCATATAAACCTTCTTGAATAGAAATAAAGCTCAAATTGACTCTACGTTTTATTTAGAAAACGTTTATATGGGGGAAAAGAAAAGGGCTGTTTTTAGGGTTTTCCCGGAAATTATTCGAATTTTTCTCACCTTTTAAACCTTCCCTAGACCTCCACGAACATTTCAAGACCAAGATAAGATAAATCCGTTCAGCCGTTGAGTTTTAGCGAGACTAACGAATAGCAATTGATTTTTCTATATTTTATACATAGATGGAACGTAACTAGGTCTCATTGTGCACCATAATATCTGTTTACTGATACAGAGTGAGAATTGCTAAATTCGTGAAATTTGGTACAATTTTCCACATTTCTTCGACGGATATTTTGTACCACTCCCGCGTGAGGGAATACTTCAGCTCGTCGACACTTTGGTGACGCTTAGCACAAGCCCTTGCCTCTAATATAGACCTTAAACTGTAATCCATTGGATTAAGATCTATCGAGTAAGTTATCTATGAAAACTACGCGACTAATCCCCAAGTCTCGTGACATTTTTCTCACCTCTGTGGATTGCGTAGTAACCTTTGTTTGATTATGTGTCTGTTCCTAAAAGTTTGAACAGTTCTCTTACGTCCTTTTACAGGACGGTCCTCATTGTTGCCCGACTCATTATAGCGTTTAATAGTCGCCGAAACTAACGAACGGCTTACAGCAAGAATGCTTGCTATCTCACATACTTAGCCCTTTTCCACGCTCATAAAAATAAATAAATTTATGTAAATATGGGCACTCGTTTCGCTGACATAGCGAATTAAATTAATTATAGTCGAATTTCGACCACTGGCGACCACTAGTAATAATTATTTCATGAGATTAGATAATACATATAGTAAGTGCACATAATTTAGTCATGTCATCAAACACTGGAGTGATACTATAAAAATATAAGTTTTTTAAGGACCCTTTTTATTATGCAATAGTTTATAAACTACTAGGTATTATAAATTATTTTTTAATAATATAGAAAACTTATTACAGTAAAATGCTTACCTTAGTGGCTAAGTGACGTAACCTGTCCAACTCCCGACGCTTAATTTCGTCCAATTTAGTTCTTACATTATGGTTAACAAAGTCCAACTGCTCAGCTATTTTGCCCGACTGTAAATGATATTAGTTACAAATATTAGGGAATGTCCGCCAAGATTTCTAAATACTATTATTGAACAACAACACTAAACATTGCACACGTTCACAGGCCACGGTGACCCACTTTCCATCAAGAATTGCCCATCAGGCGGGTCGTGTGCTTGTCTGCCACAAATTCTAGGGCACCCAGATATAGGTACTCGTATATTCTCAAATATAAAATGAAACTTAGGTAATGTGAATCCTAAATTTTACACGATCTATGCATACCTATTATGATATTATGACAGCATTATTTTATACTAGCAGACGCCGGTGTCTCCACTCACGTGGATATCGGTTATCGAGACCATTTACTCAACCAATTGTGATGAATTGTACAGCAGATTTCAATCTAAAGAACTTTCCATCGAATAACCGCACTGAAATCTACTGGGTTAGTATCAGAAGGTCAAGATATCAGAATGGCAAAATATCACAAAGTACACATCTCAAAAAACCTATGTATCGAGATCATCTCCATATCATAATTACTAAGTAGCATAATGACTTCATTGCAAAATACATTAGTAGTAAAATGACTTTATCTTAAAAAGACTAAGTAGCAAAATAACCAGACGGCAAATTGCAGATATATTTAGGTACAAAATTGAAGTCCTCACTCCGATCTTCTATTCATACTGGTCTCATGGAACTTATTACTAGCCACTGGTAAAATTATTTATATGACGGATCTCTGCCTTTTCGCCGAAAATTGTTCAGCCAATTATCACTTGCCAACTAACGTTTCGCAGAATTTTATTTCGCAGAATAATCATTTGCCGACTTGTGATATAATTTTGTTTTTATTACCCAACCTCACAGTTGCCAATTTTACGTTTGGTCTTCCTTTTAGAATGACACTTTTCAAAATGCCAACTTTCAAGTAGCGTATGTTTTAGTTAGCGTAATATTCATGTAGTTGTTTATACCGATGTAGCATATTTAAATGAACTGTGTAGTGAAATAAAAGCGATGTGGTTCCGGCACTTCGCCGGCCGCTGCAGCGGCACGCTCGCTTCGCTCGCTCGGCTCGTGCATTGTTTATCAGCATACTAACCTAACATAACCGATTCCTTTCGATTTCACCTGAACTTCGCTCCGCACTTTGAAAATTTGCAAATTTAACCTAACCTAACCTACTTAGATTTCTGTTGCTATTCTTATTACAAATGTAAAATTGTTTTTGTTTTAACATTATATCAATGTACGAAAGGGAACTGTTACACCGACGAAACGTTATTCGTCTAAAAGTTGTCTGGCCTAATAAATAATTTGACAAAAGATAAATGCCCCAAACGTTTTTTGTCATTACAATAATCAGCTTAACAATAATTCTACCAAATGAAACGTTGTCATACAAAAATTTGACAATCGTTAGTCGTCAAAGTGAAAATTAGGCGAAACGTTGGTTGGCAAGTGATAATCGGCCAAACAATTTTCGGCGAAAAGGCAGGATCCCACGTTGACTACATCACGATGCATGTCCACGTTCGACTTAAGAAAGTAGTCTCTGAGATTGCACACCTCGCGATTATGAAGGGTCTTAGCATTTAAAATACCTCGACCCCCACACTTCCGCGATATGTACAATCTCATGACTGACGACCGTGGGTGGTGCATTCGGAATGCAGTCAACTGAGCCCGGACTTTCCTATCGATGGTTTCCTTATTATTATTATTTCTTTTATTTTAGTAAATAACCTATAAATTACATTTTTAAATATATCCAAAAACAACAAAATATATTTAAAAATATAAAAAACAGTGTCCCACCGGCATCGAGTACAGGGACCAAGCTACCGGTGGTCAGGGCTCCAGAGAGAGGAACTTCCTCACTATGTGTGTGTGTTATTATTATTTTACTCTTTATTCATTTAAAACAACTTATAAATTATATTTTTAAATACATATAAAAAAAAACATCTATTTAAAAATATAAAAAATAGTACCCCACCGGCATCGGGTACAGGGACCAAGCTACCGGTGGTTAGGGCTCCAAGGAGAGGAACCTCCTCACAACGCGTGCCGTGTCGAGGAGTACCGCCTTCTGCATCAGGCCCTTGACCCAACTGTCTAACGCGAGCCTCTAGAGGTGTTGGTCGAGGCTCTTGGCAATCAGTCCGTGAACCGACACGACTATCGGAACAATAATCGCCGAATCCACATTCCACATATCGACAACCTGTTATTATTATTATTATAAACGTCACTACAACGGGTTTTACGCGATTTTCAGCTAAAAAAGGCTATTAGGCTATCGTCGTCAATTCTCCCCGATACTGCTTAATATGTTAGCTTGTTCGGAAAAAATATACCCTGCCAAATAAAATATTGCTTAATTAAACTGAAACTATGAGCTTTCATTATTTGGGATTCCCAAAAACGTCAAAATATAAACAATCAAATTCAGTTCAAAGGACAACGCCCATGAGAGACAGGACCGCCGCACTTTTTTGCTGAATATTGTCTCAAAACCAAAGTTGCTCCAGAAAGTACATAAAATAGCCAAATATAATTTCTATATAAGTAGTACCTCAATCAATCAATTAGCCAACCGCAATCCACTGCGGGACATAATACCTGCCTAATCCATTATAGAGAGAAAATAAAAACTTCATATTGTTACAAACCAAACGTCATATATTCATGTGATCATATTAGTAAGCAATAACTAAATCTTATAAATATAAGCTATCTTTTTTATGAACTCAATAGAATCCATGTCATTTTTTTTATTATCACTATATTCAGAGCCTGCTCGAATGCTTTAAATTTTTTGCATGGAGGTGTTCGTGGGACATAAGCTGATATCCTCTGTAAGGTCCTTTTTGTACATTTTAGCTTTAGATTTCAGAAATGGATTAGGTATATAAATCCTTTTCTGAAATCGTTTTTCCATCTAAATCCATTTGTGAAATCGTTTATATAAATCCATTTCTGAATACATTATTGCTCCTTAACGATTTCAGAAATGGATTTATATAAAAAAGACATGGATTCTATTGAGTTCAAAAAAAAAGATACCTAGCTTATTTATAAGATGATTACATAAATAAATTATGTTTGTAACAATATGAAGTTTTTATTCTCTCTCTCTATAATGGATTAGGTAGGTATTATGTCCCGCAGTGGACTGTGGTGGGCTAATTGATTGGTTGATTGAGGTACTACTGTATTATTAATAGTTGTATCTAAACTGTTTACTTGACACAGCTCATTCATGACAAGTTCATGAATGAGCTGTGTCAAGTCATCAAGTCTGACGAAACTAGACGAAAAATAAAGTGTTTAATAAACTAGTTTGTCATCACCGATCAACGGTCTCGTTTCCTTCACTAAAAAAAACATCAACGAAAGAACCCAGGCATCGGATTCATGAGTACTTTTAACCCACGACGGAATGGAGACGGTATATTGCGTTTGGGGTGGGAGGATGTTTGTGTGTTTGTTTGTTTGTGCAAATCCATGTTGTTTTCCCCGAAACTACCAATCCAATTTTGAAACAATTTGCTTTAATTGGAGTATGTTCTTAGATAGGCGTTACAATGACAACTCAACAGGGGGTGCTACAGTAAGCATTTTTATACTCCGCACGCCGAATGATGATCCCTATGACGTTTCAACTGACAGTTGTATTAGTTATGCGAAACAATTTCGATAAAATACTGTTTTTTCAGGCAAATGTCATGTCATTCAGCCAGGTCATTCAACATAATAAGCAATATTTATTTATTTTGAAAAAAAGACTACGCGCATTGATGGACATAAAACACTAGATAAAAAAGTAACAGCCTTATTATATTTTATTTTACTATACTTTAATTTTTATTCAAATTGCATAATTTAAAGAATTTAAAATTATTTTTGAATTGAATTTTAAAGAATTCATAATTAGCTGGCAATTATGGATTACATGGAAAAGTATTTAAATGGAGGCCATAGACCTACCGTATTTTTTTAATTCAGTCATGTCATGTCTTGTCAGTCTATTTGTCTTCTGGTCACACCGCATCACATCGCGTCATACGAGTGCTCTAACGCCTTGTATGCGCCACGTCTTTCTTTGTTAGCTGAGTTTTGTTTCTGTTTTCGCTGTTTTGTGTTATTTGTTGATTTTCTGTTACCTGTTTGTTGATTTTCGGTTTTGCAAAATGCCGAAAAGACAGCGGAAAACTGTTCTCAACAGTGAAGTTCGCGAGTTTGTAGTTCGTTTGCGAGACTATTTTGCTCGTGAACAACAAAATGGCGGACCCTTGTTACCGCTTGACAATGTTCGCGATCGTGTAGCCGATGCTCTAGGAATCGGAAAGGCTACTGTTTCTCGAATAACAAAGGAAAAATTTGGGAGTCGTCCATGGAGGACAATAAACTATTAACACCAAAGAAAAAGAAAAGGTTATGTCATATAACAGAACCTGATGAATTTGATTTAGATGCTATACGCAATCATATTTATGGTTACTACCTACGAGGTGAACTACCGACCTGCCAGAAGTTATTATCTTCATTAAAAGCTGCAGAACTCTTCAAAGGCGGTGCTACTTCTCTTAGAATTGTTTTGAAAAAATGTGGATTCCGCTATAAAAAATGTGACAAGAGAAAAATATTAATGGAGCGTACTGACATAGCTTTACTACGATGCGATTTTCTTCGCAAAATCAAACAAATTGATAACTGGGAGAAGGTAGTATACCTTGATGAGACATGGCTGAACGCCAATCATACTGTAGGTAAGGCATGGACGGATGACACAGCGAAATCCAGCACAAAAACTCCTGAAGGAAAGGGCCAGCGCTTAATCATTTGCCACGCTGGCACAGCTACAGGTTTTGTGCCGAATTGCCTGTGGGCTTTTAAGTCAGTGAAAACAACGGAGTACCACGAGGAAATGAATTTCGAAAACTTTAAGACATGGTTTATAAAACTATTAGAAAATTTGAATGAGCCTCACTATATTTTAATGGACAATGCTTCATATCACTCAGTTCAAATTAACAAACCCCCCAGCAGCAATAAAAAAAAAGCTGAAATTATAGAGTGGTTACACGGCAATGGTGTGGAAACTGACAGTCAGATGTTAAAAAAAGAGTTGGTTAGACTGTTGAACTTTCACAAACAACAGACGCACCCATCATATTTTTTGGATGAATTGGCCAAATCAAATGGACACACGGTAATTCGGTTACCGCCCTATCACTGCCAATATAATGCAATCGAGTTGATATGGGCGCAGATCAAAGGTATCTATATTTTTTATTTATATAATATTATGTATATGCATATATTTCTAAAAATAATTACTGAATGTACAAATATTTTCAGGTCATGCAGCTAGGCATAATACTACTCCGCCATTCACGGCAAATAAAATGATGGTTTTATTGGAAGAAGCTTGCGCTCAAGTGACAGCTGACGATTGGCGAAAAGTGGTCGAAAGAACGAAGAAAATTTGCTTACAAGACTGGGATCGAGATGTACAATACGACAATATCATTGACCAACCGTTAATAATAAACGTCACGGATAGCTGCAGTTCAGACTCAGATTTTGAAGATCCGATTGACCCTGTATCAGATTCAGATTGATATAAATAAAATACAAACTCAAAGCATTTGTTTTATATTTCCAACAAATTATCGATATTTTGTTTATCGATGTGTCCCTTCTTAGTCGATAACAGCTTGACGACGTAACTTTTGCAGCACGTACCATGTACATTTGCATTGAGTTTTTTTCTATTATTTCCGAACATTACGTAATAATTTCTTAATATTCATTTTTATAATTTACAATTGTACACAATTATGATTTTTTCGTCTTTTTAATGGACCTCTAAAGGATTTGATGTGATAGGACGTCAGTACAATGTTAAGCGCTAACGAACTGTCATAGGGATCATCATTCGGCGTGCGGATTATAATTTTAATGCAAATCAATGTTGCCAATTTCCTCCAAAGCTACTAGTCCGATTTTTATGCAGTTTTCAATTATTATTGGTTTGGGTTTGATTGGTGCATGTTCTTAGATAGGCGTTACGGTAACAAACCCACTAGGGGGCGCCGCAGTAAACATTTTTAGCGTAAATCCATGTGGTCAGTTATGGGTTCAGGTTTGATTGGGGCCTGTTCTTAGATAGGTGTTAGGGTAACTATTCACCAGCTTTTTATTTAAATTATTTTTACCCGGCGGCGTGGGTTTTTTTTTCAAAATTTTTAATTTTTTTTTTACTTGTTAGAGTTTATTTATGATAATGTTTTCATAATCCTTCCAACTTTCAGCCGGGTGCTGAGTATCGTGCCCTCACACCTATAGAGGGACAACCCACTAGGGGGCGCCGCAGTAAACATTTTTAGCGCAAATCCATGTTGTCAGTTATGGGTTCGGGTTTGATTGGGGCCTGTTCTTAGCACGGAGGAGGAACGGCGATAGGAAAGTTCCTCCTCCACGGAGGGCTGAGACGGATACGGCGGTCACAGTGACCGACTCGTCCTCCACCGACGGCAGGGGGAGTGAAAATTTCCCCCGCCCAAGGCTGCTAAGATCGGCAGGGGAAAAACGCGGGGTGGCAAGAGAGCCACCCCTCAAACGCCCTCCTCACGGGTCCCGGCCCTGAGGGACGTTGAAGTGCCGCCGAGTCCCTCCACCTCGGCGGCGCCAATGCCTCGTACCGACCCTACTTCTAAGGAGGTACTAGAGGCTCTGGAGACCGTGATAGGGGCCCGTGCCGGGTCCCTGGGGCCGGACGAGGTCCGGCTGCGACAGGCGACGACGCGCCTCGTCGATGAGTTTGGCCTGCTGAGAGCGGAGCTGGCTGAGTCGCGCAACGATCGGGCTCAACTAGGCAGGCGGCAGGTCGAGCTCATCGAGAGCTCTGAGCGGCAGGCGGCAGAGTACCGCAAGGAGATGGCCAAGATGGCGGCCGAATTTGCGGACCTGCAGAAGGTCGTCGCCGAGCTGCCGGAGGGGCGCGTCACGCGGTCGGCGCGGCGGAAGCCGGTCGCGCAGCCGAGCCGGTGGGGCCAAAGCCGCCGGTTCGGCCGGCATCCCCGGTGCGGTCGGTGTCGCCGGTGCGGTCGAGGTCGCCGCTGCGGCTAGAGTCGCCACCGTCATCGCCTGTCCGACCGCAGCCGCCGCTGCTGATGCCGACCCAGCCCGCGGACCCGCTGGCGGCCGTCGTGGCGGCTCTGGCCGCCATGGAAAGGCGGCTGGAGGCAGCACAGGCGGCGCAGGAGGCGCGGCAGGCGGCGCATGAGGAGCGGACAAAGCGTGGATTGGAGGCCATTATGGACTCCATCCCCCGTCCGCCCCTGGCGCCTCCTGCAGGATATGCCGGGGCCGTAAAAAGAGGTCGCCCAGCAGCGGCCCTGACCCCGCAGGAGCCGGCCAGCAGACCATCCGCTGCGCCTGTGGCTCCGGCCGCTTCTACTGTCGCCGTCGGAGTCGAGGGCCCTGGGGTTGCGCAGCGCGCCCAGCCCAGGGGCAAGGGAAAGGGGAAGGGCAAGGGGAAGACGTCCTCTGCCCCAGCCCCAACCCCAGCCCCGGCACCGGCCTCGGCTTCGGCTACAGCTCCGGCTCCAGCTGCCTCCACGAGCTCCTCCCCGGCAGGTGGTTGGGAGGTAGCCGGCGAATCACGCAAAAGGCGGAACGCCAAGCGAAAAGCAGCCAAAAAGGCCAAGAAGGCCGGCCGAGGCTGCCGCGAAGGGAGCGCCGGGAAGGCTGCGCGTCCCGCGCACCACGGCTGTCGTCTTGACGATGACGCCGGAGGCCGCGGAGAGGGGCGTGCAATACCCCGACCTGGTGAGGCGGGCCAGAGGCCTCATAGATATGAGGTCTCTTAAGCTGGCGAAGCCCCTCCGAGTCACGGAGACTCGGACGGGGGCCCGCCTCATCCAGGTCCCTGGCGCTTCCAGCGGTCCCCAGGCTGATGCCATAGCGGCTCAGCTAAGGGAGACGCTGGACGCAGCCGACGTCCGGGTGTCCAGGCCCATCAAGTGCGCAGAACTGCGCATTTCGGGCTTGGACGACTCCATCACGGCCGAAGAAATTCGGGCCACCGTGGCGGAGGCCGGGGGCTGCCCCCTGGAGGCGGTTAAGGTCGGAGCAATACGCTACGGCCGTCGCGGACAGGGGGCGGCAGTTGTCGGCTGCCCCATCGCGGCAGCTCAAAAGGCTGCTGATCGGCGGGTCCTCGTGGTGGACGGCGTTGTTGGGGTGCGGGCACAGCTCCAGCAGGCTCGACCGGCCAGGTGCTTTAGGTGCCTGTCGGTCGGGCACGTGGGGGTGCAGTGCACGGCGGAGGTGACGGTCGGCGACCGCTGCTTCCGCTGTGGCCAGCCCGGTCACAGGGCCGGTGGTTGCGAGGCTCCGCTGCACTGTTTTAGGTGTGCAGCGGGGGGCAAACCGGCCGACCATCGGGTTGGCAGCAAGGCCTACACCGGAGGGGAGCCGAAGCCACGAGGCGGGCGTTCCGCCGATAGTTCGCAGCGGGATGCGGAGATGGTTCCATAATGGATCCCCAGCTAAGCATCCTGCAGGCGAACGTGGGCCACGGTGTCGATGCTCAGGCTCTTCTGCTCCAGAGCATGGCACAGTGGTCCATACACGTCGCCGCTGTCGCCGATCCGTACACCCACCGTCCCCCCGGACCTGCCTGGGTGGTCGACCTGGATGGGTCGGCGGCACTGGTGCGTAACGCCGCTGCGGGTGCCCCTCCCTTTGTGGTGATCCGAAGGGAGCGCCGGGAAGGCTGCGCGTCCCGCGCACCACGGCTGTCGTCTTGACGATGACGCCGGTGGCTGCGGAGAGGGGCGTGCAATACCCCGACCTGGTGAGGCGGGCCAGAGGCCTCATAGATATGAGGCCTCTTAAGCTGGCGAAGCCCCTCCGAGTCACGGAGACTCGGAGCCGCGCTGGGTGCTTAGGGGACTGAATAGGGATGCTCTCCTGGAAGCCGCCTCCGTGCAGGCCTGGGCCATGGTGCCGGACAGGCCTGACGACATTGATGACGAGGCGGCGTGGTTCCGGGAGGCCATGACTGTTGTTTGCGATGCGGGTATGTCTAGGGCTCCAGCCTATAGTCCGAGGCGCCGGGTCTACTGGTGGACTGCGGAGATCGCGAGGCTGCGTCAAGCCTGCGTGATCGCGCACCGCCGGTGGGCCAGGCTCCGTAGGAGGCGTAGCCGCCCCGCAGACACAGATCCCCTAGTGGCGGAGTTGCAAGAGGGATACAGGGAAGCCAGGAATGCCCTCCGAGCAGAAATCAAGCGGTCCAAGGCAGCTTCCTATAGGGAGCTGCTGGAGACACTGGAGCGGGACCCATGGGGGCGGCCTTACCGCTTGGTAAGAGGAAAGCTGCGCCCCCGGGCCCCTCCCCTGACCCAGGTTCTCGAGCCGGCTCTGCTTGGAGGAGTGATGGAATCCCTGTTCCCGGCGCGGGCGGAACACGTTCCGCCGCAGATGACTCCGCCACCTCGGTCGCCTGATGCGCCCGGCGTGGTTATTGACGACGACGTGCCCGAGGTCACTTGGGTAGAACTAGAGCTGGCGGTGCGACGGCTTAGAGCCAAGAAGAACACCGCCCCGGGACCCGACGGCATTCCAGGCCGTGCGTGGGTCCTAGCTCTAGGAGAAGACGGTCTCGAACCCCGACTGCGAGGGTTCCTCAGCGCATGCTTGGAGCGGGGCCAGTTTCCGAAGATGTGGAAGACGGGCAAACTGGTCCTCATCCGCAAGGACGGACGCCCGGCGGACGAGCCGTCCGGGTACCGGCCCATAGTGTTGCTCGACGAGGTGGGCAAGCTCTTCGAAAGAGTGATTGCCAAGCGCCTCGTCGAGCACCTCTCTAGAGTGGGGCCGGACCTAGCGGACACTCAGTACGGCTTCCGCCGGTGGCGTTCCACTGTGGATGCCATCATGCGCGTGAGGACTCTGGCGGAGGATGTGGTTGCCCGGGGCGAGGTGATGTTGGCGGTGTCCTTGGACATCTCCAACGCGTTCAACACCTTGCCCTGGAGTTGCATCAGGGAGGCGCTCGTGTACCACGATGTGCCTCTCTACCTCCGCCACATAGTCGGGGCGTACCTGACGGAGAGGGCCGTCATCTACCCAAGTGCGACCGGCGTCGGTAGGCGTGAGATGTCGTGCGGTGTCCCACAGGGATCGGTCCTGGGGCCGCTCCTGTGGAACATCGGATACGACTGGGTGCTTCGCGGTGAGCTCGCGTTCGGTGCCACCGTCACGTGCTACGCGGACGACACGCTAGTGACGGTGAGTGGCGCTACACACCGCGAGGCGACCCAGAGGGCCACGACCGCTATTGCTCAAGTCGTGGATCGGATCCGGCGGCTGGGTCTCGAGGTGGCTCTGCACAAATCCGAGGCCTTGTTCTTTCATGGTCCTCGGCGCAGGCCACCCCCGGAATCCAGCTTGACAGTAGGAGGTACTCCCATCGACATCAAGCCCCGGCTGAAATATCTGGGGCTCGTACTCGACGGTCGGTGGGACTTCGGAGAGCACTTCCGAAGTCTGCGCCCCAAACTGTTGGTGTCAGCTAACGCGCTGATGCGGCTGCTGCCCAACTTGAGGGGCCCAGAGGACTCCTGCAGGAGACTCTACGCGGGTGTCGTCCGGTCCATGGCCCTGTACGGGTGCCCCGTGTGGGCGGACACCCTGCAGGCCAGGTTCGTGCAACTGCTGCATGCTCCGCAGCAGACGATGGCCTGCAGAGCCATTAGGGGGTACCGCACGATATCCTTTGAAGCGGCGAGTCTCCTAGCCGGATCGCCACCGTGGATCCTGGAAGCGAGATCCCTTGCGGCACTGTATCGGTTCCGTAAGGAGGCGCGGGAGCGGGGATTCGATCCCGAGCCCGAAGACATTCGGGCCGAGAGGTCCCGGCTCCACGGGATCATGGTGGCGGAGTGGGAGCGACGACTTGAGCAACGACGTGCAGGGTATGCCGTCATAGAGGCGGTAAGGCCCATCATGGGGGAATGGCTCGAGAGGCCACATGGCAGCCTCTCGTATCGACTGACGCAGATTATCACCGGGCACGGGTGCTTCGGGAGATATGTGTCGGATCGAAAAGGAGCCAACGTCCGAGTGCCATCACTGCGACGCGAGCGAGGACACGGGGCTGCACACGCTCACCGAGTGTCCGGCATGGGCCGGACCGAGGCGGGAGCTAGTGGCGGCCCTGGGAGTGAGAGTTCTCACTCTCGCCACCCTGCTCACAGCAATGGTCCGCTGCGCGGACGCGTGGGCGGCCGGCGTCTCCTTCAGCGAGCAGGTAATGGTCGTGAAGGAGACGGCGGAGCGGGAGAGGCGGCGCGAGCGAGAAAGACTCGCGGATCGCGCCGCCCGCGTGGGCAGGCAACTCGGGCGTCGGAGGGCACTGACTGACCTCCGTCCCCCATGAGCGCGGGCCTGGGGGTGACGGGTGGAGCCGCCTGTCACCCCAGCAGAAGCAGGCCACGGCGGTGGCGCGCTAAATAGCGCGCCTCCCCATTCCGGGGGCGAGTTGGGGACACCGTTGTCCCCCCTCCTGAGGAGGGCCAGACCGTAAGGGATGGCCCTGGGTGAGCCGGGGTGCGAGGGATATGTCTATAACAACCTCACCTCCGGCCTAGCACCAAGACCCACAGTCGGCGTGCGGTTTTAGTCGGTTCGAGTCCGACATAACCTCCCCTTCCGGCTCCGGCAGGGGGGGTATCCGAGGTGATTTCCACACGAAAAAAAAAAAAAAAAAAGGTGGCTGTTCTTAGATAGGTGTTAGGGTGACTATTCACCAGCTTTTTATTTAAATTACCTTTTAACCGTCGTGGGTTTTTCAAAATTATTAATTTTTACTTGTTAGAGTTCATTTATGATAATGTTTTCATAATCCTTCCAACTTTCAGCCGGGTGCTGAGTATGGTCCCCTCAGACCTATAATTTGCTTTATCTTGACCGGACTAAATAGTGCTAATCGGTTGTGTAGAACCCGAGGCAGTGCAATATGGACCTAAAAATATATTATTGGAACTCACTCGAACATCATCTTCATCAGCTTTTTCCAAACGTTCCCTGAAGTCTGGATCACTTTCTAATGCCTGTACCACTTCTTTCAAGTATCTGTGATATTCCATGTACTCTTCCTGCAACAAAACCATATAGTTTTCACTAAAATTTTATCAAAAAAAGCAATTAGGCATATTGCAATTCCGAATATTTTATTTTTACAAAGTTGCAATTTTTTTAACTGTATTTTACATGAAGCAAAATCAGTTGACAGGTTGCGTGACGTCATTAAAAAAGTACAAGTGCCTACCTGATATACTTTTAGTATATTAATGGTACCTGCCTACTGTTTGTATTGATCAGCTTTGATTTGTTCCCTTTTTTGCTTATAGGTATTCAAGTTCTTATCATAGCAAAACGCATCTTGGACCTAAATCTCTGGACAAACGAGGCCCTGCCGCGGGATTATTCCCAGTAGTTCTATGAAGCCAGTTCCACATGGAACTTTTGCGACGCACCACTTCCATACATGGAACAAGAGGGAATAGCTACTTGTAGCGGAAATATATACCCAGCAGTTCCATGAAGTCAATTTAATCTGGTGCTTGTATAAAGTAAGTAGGTACATGAAACCTTTTCCTTTTGTTTTCTTATGCTACAAAAAATATATCTACACGAATGGGTCATTTGTCTCATTAGTTAGTTGTCATTGTTGTTTACTGCACTCAAAAGCCTACAAAAATTGTGCAAATAATTACATAGTACCTGGATGAGCTTTGCTCGGTATTTTTTTTTTATAAACTTTGTTTTTTAGAAATCATATTTAGGTACGAATTACATACTAATAAAATGATGAAATATGAATAATATTTTTTGATCTTACCGACAGAATAATAAAAAAATTGGCTTCTTGTTACTTAACAACGCCATCTGCTGGCTGGCAATAGCTTTAGTGTTGTTGTGTCGTTAAAGCAATTAGTTGCTAAAAAACTATTATTATTATTCGCAAATAGATGTCAGGAAGAGTCATATTTAGTAGGTTTATGTTTAAGTTGATTATCGATAAAACACGATTAAAATGACATTTTCTAAAAATGAATCCTAGCTAGACCGATTTATCGCCCCCGAAACCCCCCGTATACTAAATTTCTTGAAGATTCCATTGCTCATTTAAAGGTATAATAAGATAACGAGTGATATGCCAAACGATCTCACTGAGGATGATTCTATAAAAATCATCACTCGTGGCCGTGGTTTTGTATTATGTCACGGTTATGTATTATAATACTATTGCCACACTACATATACACACATCAACATGGTCTAGGGATATTTCAATTAAACCTAAATAACTAAAATTCTATTAACTTTTTGTTACGACACCTACACATTAAAATAAACCTTGTTTAATAAATATAAATATAAATAAAAAAATATTCCACAACATTCTACACAACGCTATCTAGACCCATGGTAAGCTTTTATAGCTTGTGTTATGGAATCTAGAATGCGGATAAACATACTTATATACTTTTTTTTTGTAAATATATACATATTGTACATAGAAACACCCAGACCAATGCAAATAGCCATATTCATGCATACAAATATTTGCACTGAGCGGGAATCGAACCCGCGCCTCCTGCGTGGCAGTCGCGTGCACTACCGCCACGCCACAGAGCCTATCTAATCTGATAATGAGCTTTTAGATAAAGTTAAATTTAGAAACAAACTTAGAAGAAGAGGAAAAACTCAGACAAAATTTCAATTTAAGATTGTAATTTTGTCTGAGTTTTTTTTATTTTTGAAACATCAAAACCTAAACAACACAACTATTTTTTTATAAAAATTGTTGAAAACTTAAAATTAATAATCCGTGCATCCACCAAAGACTCTCCTGACACATCTGCAGCGATTCTGCATACTCAAAACAAGGGTGTCAATATCCTGTTGTGGAATACTGTCCCAAGTCCTGCTAAGATGCAAGAAGAGCTGGTTTTCATGCACAATATCTTCAGAGAAATTCCTAAGAGCTCTTCTCTGAAGCATATCCCAGGCATGCTTAATAGGATTTAAGTCAGGGGATTGTACAGGCCAGTCTAAAGCTTGGATATCATGCTGTTGTAACCAACTTATAACGATACGCGCCGTATGTGGACGGGCATTGTCGTGCATTAACTGGAAATTTTGTCCCATTTGCTGTTTGTGGGGCAAGATTACAGGCTCTAGCACCTCATCTCGGTATTTTAGAGCAGTCATATTGCCTTGTATCCAAACGAGGTCCGTTCTACCACCGAGACGAATTCCTGCCCGAACCATAATCGTGCCACCTTGATATGAATGAACTTGTTGTGGGTGCTGCAGTCGATTCTCTTTCTCCAGGTTCTCTCCAAACGCGTACTCTTCGCGAATCAGGATGAAATCCAAACCTGGATTCATCAGTGAAAAGCACAAGTGACCATTGAGAGTGGTTCCAGTTTTCGGGTACAATAGCCCATTGTAATCTTCTTCCTCGATTGCCTCTCCTTGGTGCTGGTACCCGAAGTGGCCTACGATCACGTAGGTTGACTTCACGAAGTCGTCTTCTCAAAGTTTGACCGCTTACCAGCAAACCATACTCTCTCTGTAGCCTTTGAACCAACTGCATCGCCGTTACATTTGGTTGACTTCGTGCAGCATTTACTACGAATCGGTCCTGTACATTAGTTGTAATGTGTTGAGGTCCTCGGTGCCGTTCCACCACTTCCCCCGTGACACGATAACGTGACCAACGCCTGGATTTAACGCTCTGACTGGTCCTCATGGAGGACTTGGAACAGTATTCCACAACAGGATATTAACACCCTTGTTTTGAGTATGCAGAATCGCTGCAGATGTGTCAGGAGAGTCTTAGGTGGATCCACGTATTATTAATTTTAAGTTTTCAACAATTTTTATAAAAAAAATAGTTATTTTGTTTAGGTTTTGATGTTTCAAAAATAAAGTTAAGATTGAAATTTTGTCTGAGTTTTTCCTCTTCTAAGTTTTTTTTAAATTTAACTTTATCTAAAAGTTTATTATCAGATTAAATAGGCTTTAAACAAGGTTTATTTTAATGAGTAACAAAAAGTTACTAGAATTTTAGTTATATAGGCTTAATTGAAATATCTCTAGACCATGTTGATGTGTGTAGATTGGGCAAATCTCTATGGAGATGTGCGAAGTATAAATCCAAAAAAATGTATTGGGTGTTTAACCCTTTCACAGGTGAGTAAAACTAAAACTTAAAGGCTGCAACTCTAGTGGGGTGTCTTTACCAAGTTCTATTATTTTATGTTTTATTGTAGGACAAAAGTAAAATTTTTAAGATAAATAAATAATTGTATTCCTGATTATAACAAAACTATAATGAAATGAATGAAGTCATTAATGATTGTGTTGAAAACGCTATAGAGCTGTGTTAAAAATATGTAGAGCTAATTTAGCTCGAGAAACTGTACCAGCTGCTTATTATAAAATCGTCAGGACTCTGAAGGACAAGGGTTTGTTTTTGGTCAAAAAGTTACCGAACTTTAACAAAATTAAATCATCTATTTATAGGAGGAGAAATAAAATAGCAGGAGTAAAAAGATGGCTTTTAAAATTTTGAGAGAAGTGGAAGTATCGTCCAAATTTTCAGATTTTTTGTTAGCAGACTATAAATTTCAGGGTGGTTGTATATTATTATCTTGCTCGAGAGAGTCAAGACAACGCTTAGGACCATTAAAAACATATTTAAGTGATGGTATTTTCAAGGTATGCCCGAAACCCTTTGGCAACATAGGTAGTAACGCAAAACATACTAATGTTATTCCATTAATTTACGCTCTCTTGCCGAGAAAAAACAAAGAAACCTACATCACTATGTTAAACTTAATAAAAAACCAGGTGCCAAATTGGGAACCTAAAAAAATTATAACTGATTTTGAATTCGCCGTTATAAAAACTTTCAACAGTCTTTCCTAAAGCTGTGCATCATGGCTGTTTTTCATTTTACTAACCCTATTTGGATAGAAGCTACATCTTTAAATTTATTGAAAAAATGTGATTTAAGAAAAATCGTTAGTCAATGTAGTGTCTTACCCTTACTGCCGGAAGAGAAAATGAGAGAAGGTTTAACATATACAAAAGATAAAATTGTAGAAATGGGAGTACCAGACAAAAACTTTCATCTCAAATATGGAAAAATATTGGATTAAAGATAATTTTATAAAATCATGGTGTTCTTTTGGAGAGCAACACACCAAAACCAACACGTTAGAGGGTTGGCATAACAAATTAAATAGTAGCTGCAAAAGGAGACCTCAAACAATTCACTAGTTAATTTTAATTTTAGAAGGAGAGTCTTTCAACGACGTGCGAGCTATACAGTTGCTAACTAATATAACCCCAAGTAAAAAAAAAGAAAAATAAATAAAGATAATTTTTTTTAAAGAATATTATTACCGAAATTACTAATATTCCCTCTAGCCCCTCCAACTAAGCTAAATTGCTTGTTGGAGTGGGTTCACGTCGGTAGTGTAAAGGCCAGGATTCGAACCCGAGACCTCTCGTTCGTAATGCTGACTCCTTAACCACTAAGCTTCCGACGCTTACATTCACAATTTGCAAATGAATTAAGTAACAGGTTGGTTTACGGTTACGTTAGACATTTGGAAGCAAAATAAATAACTTGTGTAGATTTTGTTTTGTTTTCTCCAGTATCAAAGGTTTACGCCCCGTCTCCCATTCTCTTATTCTCATTCTTAATTTTGTTTACTTAAATTATTTTCTGAAGCAGTCATTGGTTTTTCTGACGTTTAATTGTTTTTCCAGACTTATATTTGATTTTATAAAAATAAAACAATTTAAAATTAAAATAATTTTTATATAGCGGTAAAAGTAGTATAAAATTACATGGAACAAATGGGACAAAAATCGTATACTGTAAGGTTGCAAAAGTTCCATGTGGAACTGGCTTCATGGAACTACTGGGAATAATCCCTGCCGCGCACTCACTGTTTTGCAATAATCTATGCTTGGTTAATTTAAAACTTACAACCCATGATAAAGTCCCCCTTGACGGCAATCGGCTTGCCGCCTATTACGTGGGACCAAAAATCGTAATTGGTGAAATGTGGGTGTTAATACACCTATTCGGGGATTTATAGGCGTGAGTATATGTGTGTATGTACAAGTACCTATACCACGGAGGACAGAATATTCACATAAAATTCGAAAATATGTAGTATATTGGCGGTAATAATTATGAAAGGCGCTGCTATATACACTTATAGATTGTATACAAGTAAAATGTTATGTTCTGTATAATAATTATTATTCTGAAAGGCTCCTAAATAAATTACTACTTATATTAAAGCGGTCTTCGCAAAAGTAAATAAGAGTATCATTCGTAAACGTCCAACGTTTACGAATGATACCTACTCTTATTTACTTTTGCGAAGACTCGTCGTGCTAATTTTTTTTTACTGATTTCTACGTTTGCGATCGTTAGGAACGCGTATAAATAATTTGTTTGGATATTGAGGTTCATTTTTTCACACATTGCACGATATACTTCTAGTAGGTGGTCATTTTCACAATATTAGTGTGATATTAGTTAAATATACAAAAAAAATTAACGTAACAATCTTCAGCCACCGTGTGCTGGAGGTGTGCATTACCTCAGCAAAATGTTGTGCTTTAGAGAGTTGAAAGTACCTATATCAGATTTTTAGTGTGTTATGAAAGATTTTTGTGTGCAAATAGCAAAATTTGTGCATATTGTAGTTTAAGAGATATTTGCGAAAAATAAATTTTGCTGCAGTAATTATCGAAACGTTACCCCACCAAAAAGTTTTTTCCTAGCCCGGAACCAAATACTGGAACAGATAGCTTATGTTACGTAACAATTGTTAGCCAATAGCAAAATTTGTGTGCGTTGTGGCTTTTAAGTTATTTAAGATTTTGCTGCGGTAATGTTTTGGGATTTATTTATTTATTTATTTATTTTATTCTTTATGTACACATAAATTACAATTATATACAATAGTGAGATGAAATGTACAAAGGCGAGCTTAACTGAAAGTTGAGTTTTCTACCAGCAAACCCAGGAGTGCACAGAGGAATTGCAATATGAGTGGTAAAGTCTAGTGTACACTGTACAGGAAAGTAGCGGTGTTGATGTAAGAGGTATACGAGACCTATACCCCAGGTAATAGACATAAATATACATACATATAACATACACATACATACATACATAACCACCTACATACTAACATACATACACATATACATACATACATATATACATACATATGTCTGCTAAAGTTGTGAGAGAAAGTAGTCTCTTACTCGTTTTTTAAAAATATTTGAAGATGGACTATCACGTATGGAGTGAGGAAGAGAGTTCCAAAGACGTACTGCAGAAACTGTAAAAGAATTGTCATAGCAGGAATTTCCCAGATCTCTAAAACGCCTGAACGCAGATGTTTAAAAAAATACCAATAATGTAACTGAATTTGTTTAAATTTGTTACAACATTACATTTGTTTTGCTTTATAAACACCAGAGTTATTAAGGGGCCAGATCGTGAAAATCACCGAAAAGAGTGTTACAATTTTTCATATTTAACCTATTTAGATATGATTGATATCAATGATGCTTTGTATATATTACAATCAAAGACCAAAAATTATGGTAGGCTTATATTAAACTCTTAAAACCTAATAGTTGTTATATAATAAACGTCAACAAACGCACAAAATTGAGAAAAAATGCAAAAACATGCCTTCGTATTTTTCAGATTTAACCCAATAAATCAACACAAATTGATAAAAAGAAACACTTTATGAACACTGAAGAAACCAATAAAATATATCGTGTACGTTTTTAGTACTTTTACAAACAAGGACTTCCTCTTTTAAAGCCCTAAAATCTAGATATGTTTTACGTAAATTCTCCATACAGGCTAAGTGAAATAGGCTCCAGTTTTTGAGTAAATTCATATTGAAAATGAGTGATTTTAGCAAGGAACCGGTATACATTTGAAAGTCAAAGACTTCTTGATAGGGAAGACAAAACTTATTTGATGATACATTCAGCAATCAATCTAAAAAATCACTTCAAAGTTACTGAAAAACGCGTAAAATAGTGTCTTTTTTCTGCCATATTTTTTCTCATCGCCCGTCAGTCGCCCACGGGCCTTCGAAGCAGGAGCACGTCTCTTTGGCGCGTGATGACAGTTCATGCATACACAAATAGGCCTACCAAGAAATATATGAAATGAAAAATGGCGCCACCGTCTTCATTAATCATTTGGACGTCAATAAAATAGTATGCATTTTACAGTGACAACCATAGTTCCGATTTTAGCCATTTCACACTTTCGTTAGTACATTTATAGCATAATGTTTCAGATTTTGACATACTTGCTTTAAAGTTTGAACTGTAAAGTTGGGGATATACCTAGTTAAAATATTTTTTGTAGAAACAATATTTTTAGGTTCTATTGTAATGAAATTATAATTAGATACTAAATTCATGGTCTATTTTATATGATTGTTGTATAGGTAAGTATATATGTATATTGTAAAGTAGCTGTTTCCGTTAGTAATAAAAAAAGTTTCGTTGGCTTATGTTATATTAAAGATACTGATTCATATTTAGCAGCAGCACTAGAGTCGCAGGAGTCGCGGGTATCAGTTAGTGCGACCACCAGTAGACCTGGTGCACTGGATTAGAAGTATCACAATGTCGCAGATACGCAAGAGAGCCGCCTTCGATTTTTTTTATTTTTTATATAGGACACGTCAATTTGACTTCACCTCGCCTGATGTTAAGCTAAAGGCGAAGTCTCGGAAAGAGGGTCACCATCGGAAACATGTACCATGTTAACAGTGGTGGCACTCAGCTTGACGGCCTCATTAGATGCCTTTTCACGCCCCGCTTAAAGGACCCGGGACTGTAGGAAGAGGGTGAGCCATTATCAATTAGACATCTGACTACAGATTTATTTCCAGTGCTACCTTTAGGGCGAGCATACACCTGAGCGGTTGCCAAGAGAATATCACCCTTATGGCTAGAGGCATACGAATGCACAGTGCTTGAAGCGAGCGGTGACTCAGGAATGGGACTAACATTGTCGCACTGGGGCGGCGAGAAAGGGACAGCACTCGTCGCATGCGAGTGCGAATTATTAACATTATTATCAAAATGCAATAATTTATGATGGTTTTTCTGACAGAAACAAACTGACGTACTTTTACATTGCGGGAGATTATGTAATGTGCTTAGACAATTCACGCAACCACGCTTAGATTTAATAAACTCATATCTAGCCTTTGCATTTTGCATATTTTTAAACTGAGCGCAGTTATACAGGTGTCGGTGGTCGCGGCCGCCACATAAACAACATGACGCGTCAACTGCGGCGGGCGCATTCGACTTATTATTAATCGGCACACTGACAACAAACGACTATTGTTCCGTTATTGTACCTACATACATTTAAACATAAAAAATCGTGATGTATTGTGTCTTTTTAATATGTTTTATTGAAAAGCTACAATTATTTTCCTGTTTAGAAACTTATTTTGAAGAATAAAAACCGATATTAAACCACTAGTTACCTAGTCAGCTATTTAGCCTGGTTCATTGGTATAACTTACTATTCCTATCCTATCAACTTCGTCCACCTAAACTCAAACCTAAAATTCTTCTGCAGCGCATTTTTAGAGATATGAACCTTGACAACCTGCGCAGGGATGCCGATGGCATCGATTGGGGTCCTCTTTACAATTCCGAATGTATTGATGAGAAAGTAAGGCTTTTCACGTCTAATTTATTACAGTTGTTTGATATACATGCTCCAGTTCGTAGCATAAGGGTGAAACACCTCCCGTCACCTTGGCTAACGACTGAAATCAAATCCCTCATATCAAAAAAAGCGACAGCCAAGTCGAAGTATAAGAGGTGTCCTACGGATATAAATCGGGATAAATATATAGCCATTAGAAATCACTGCAATAGGGTGTGTAGGAATGCTCAACGCCGACATATCCATAACTCTGTGGAAAACGGAGATCCAGCAAAAGTCTGGAAATTTCTAAGGACATTGGGAGTTGGCAAATCTCGTGAAGACTTAGTCCCTAACAATGTAAATTTAGAATCAATTAATCAATATTTCTCATCTTCGTCAAAGTTTGATAGACTGACAAAACAAAATATATTTCAGCATCTTTCATCTGTCTCGACTCCCAACTGCTCTCCATTCTTCTTTAGTCAATTCTCTGCTTGTGATGTCAAGAAGAGCATAATGTCAATTACGTCTAACGCGGTGGGAAGTGATTGTGTCAGCCGTAATATGATCCACCCTATCATCGACCAAATTCTTCCTGTCATCTGCCATATTTTGAATTTCTCTGTGACTATTAACGTATTTCCTGTGGCTTGGAAGGATGCTCAAATTATCCCTATTCCGAAAAAGAAAAATCCTTCCTACTTCTCAGAGTATCGTCCCATTTCTATCTTGCCCTTCCTCTCTAAGGTACTCGAACGTCTTGTTCACACCCAACTTACTATTTTCCTTTCTAAAAACTCACTATTGAACCCTCTACAGTCGGGATTTCGTTCTGGTCACAGTACTACTACTACACTGGTTCATATTACGGAAGACATCAGAACGGCTATGGAGGAAGGTGAGCTGACAGTGTTAACGCTGTTAGACTTCAGTAATGCCTTTAATACCGTTGATTTCGACGTTCTACTTGGCATATTGAGCTCTCTTAACATATCTCCCACAGTAGTTGATTGGTTTCGTAGTTACCTGTTTGGTCGCCGACAGCGTGTTTGTGTTTTTCTATCTCCCTTACTCTTCTCAGTTTTTATAAACACAATCACCAACGACCTATCTTCTTCCTACCACCTATATGCAGATGATCTTCAGATATATTCTCGGGCTCCAGCGGATCAATTGAAGGATGCTGTCAACACCATTAACAGTGACCTTGCATCAATATGTAACTGGAGTGCTTCGCACGGACTTGAGGTTAATCCACGCAAGACACAGGTCATTCTTGTTGGTAGCTCTAGGATGATGGAGAAAGTAGATTGGTCACTTCTTCCACACGTGACTTGTAATGGAGTAAATGTTCCTTATAGTCACCAGGTTAAAAACCTGGGGATACTTATGGACAATCACTTATCTTGGGGTCCACAGGTCCAGGAATTAAAGCGCAAAACTTTTGCCGCGGCGGGGTCCCTGCGCAGGCTCCAAAATTTTCTACCCACTGCCACTAAGACTGCGCTTGCACAAAGCCTTCTTTTCCCTATCCTTGACTATGCTGATGCCAGCTATCTCGATCTCACTGAAGACCAACTTAACAAGCTTGAGAGACTCCAAAATCTTTGTATAAGATTCATATTTGGTCTACGCAAGTCTACGGAATTTCGAAAAAAACTCAAGTGGTTACCTATACGCCTTCGCCGGAATACTCATATTCTTTCCTTATTGTACAACATTTTATTTAATCCCTTAACTCCCTCGTACCTCAAACAACGTTTTGAGTTCCTGCACAACACACACTCGAAGGTTTTGAGATCATCAGAGAATCTGAGATTGAAAATGCCGAGTCATTCCACCAATTTTGCCGACAAATCTTTTTCATTTCAAGCGGTTCGGTTGTGGAATGCTCTCCCAGCAACTATCAGGCGAGCTCAGTCCTTGCCTATATTTAAAAGACAAGTCAGAGAACACTACCTAGTCTCTCTGACCGAAGTGGAATAAATAATTAATTATTTTCCTTGATTATAATATGGGAAAATGTTAGTATCTATATTTATGTGTATATTAATGTTATGCCATAATCTGTGATATTACTCGTAATAGTATGTATGTATGTTTGATATATTTATGTATGTATTTTGTTATTTTATTTGTTATCAATTGATTATTTATTATCTATGTGCACCAAACTACCCTGAAATCATTGTCTCTATTTTTTTCTCTCCATCCTATGGTTGCCTGGAAGAGATTGCCGCAGAGCGATAAGGCCGCCAATTGTATTTACCTACCAAATTGTTATTACTTGTTATATGCTATATCCTTGGTGTACAATAAAGACAATTATTATTATTATTATTCTCTTTATTCAATCATAAAACTTATCAATTACATTTTTAAATATATCGTAAAAAAAAATACAAAATATTGGTGGAGCGCTTATGTACTTTCTTAATTATTTCCCACATAATTTAATTGTATTTCAATTTTTGTAATTTAAAAGAACCGCTTCTGTGAGGGAATAATGTTTGAATATTGGCGCTCATTTGTTGACCACTTAGTGTTGAAGAAGGCCAATGAATGGCGCTGTGCACGGATCTTTTCGAACTATATTTTGAGAATGAAGTTTTCTATGAGCGAGACTCTCAAGCTTCACTACGTTCAACCCGCTCATTTTTAATCAGTCACTAACCCGCAGCAGCGCCGAAAGGTGTCTATGACTCCGCTCCGCAGCAAACGGAAGTTTGAGTAATTCAACTCCTCGTTTCTTTTTCTGTGTAATTCTATAAGTTCCTTTGGCCACATTCTCAAGTCAGTATAAGTGAAGTGTATCGGAAGAAAACGACAAATTCAAGAAAATAACCAGCCGGTCGAAAACATACCTACCTACCAGCACGTGCCAGGAACCACGCCTGTCTACAGCTGAATCCTCACGAGGTGGAACTCAGGTCAGTGCCGGTTCTCTTACGTTTTCATTCATAGAAGCGGTCACATGTGTATTTTCTTTTCATTACTACCTAACTGCTGGTCATAGGAGCTTATACGCTCTGTGTGCAAACTCACCATTTGGTAGGACTATTTGCACGTCCTACCACAATTTATGGTCCTTACGAGTCGGATAGGCCAGTAAATAACATATTCACGTAATTATTGGTGAATAATATTTCTTTCCTATTCATTTCATTAAAAGATTCACGTAATTTTGGTGAATTCTTTCCGCCATCTTAGTTTCATTACTTTAATTCGCTAACAGATTTACGTAAATTATTTGGTAAATTCTGCATTTAAAACGCTAAATCTACGTAATAATTGGTAGATATTTATAATAGTTGGTGATTTACGTATTAATTGGTAAATAATCATCATTCTATTCGCATACGCGTAACTTTGTAGGTACCTATCTAGGTACGTAGTTAGTTACATTCCCGCTCCGCTGTGCTACTTGCGCTATTATATAATAAGCCGTAGTACAATTTTCAATAAAAAAGTAGGTATATCTAAACTGTTTGTGTTGAATTACTATTATATTATAGTAGGTACCTTACAGATAATCTTCTTGTTATATTTCAATAGGTAGGTCCTACCTATCGTTGGTTTGCAAACATGTCGTCAGGTCAGCTTATTCTGTTGAATCAAAAAAAGGAATTATTGTTTGCACGCATTAATCGTTGGTATAAATCGTCGAAATCAGTTGTGTGTTTTGATATAACGACGCGAGCTAATGAAGATTTTCTGGCTGAGACCGAGACCATCGATGACGTTCGCGATGGGTTCGAGTCGATTGTGGATCAAATAAATAGCTTGAATTTATCATTGGAACCCCCTGTGGAGCCCGACTATTCTTGCCTTGACTCATTCGATGAATTGTATTCGAGAATAAAACGCATTAGAAATAAAGTATCTACGCCCAAGGTCAGGGAGGTCGCCTCACACGGGGCGAGTAATTCGAACGCGTCTGTAGTGAAATTGGAAATGCTTGTTATTCCGAGTTTTGACGGACGCCCTGAAAACTGGAATACATTTTATCAGTCCTTTAAGGCCAATATTCATTCGAACAAACAATTGTCTGATTCGCAACGTGTGCAATACCTATTCTCAAAATTAACCAAAGACGCATTAAAGTTCACTGCCGGTATTGTTTTGACCTAACCGAATGGAATAGAAGAGTCCTGATCATGTTGCCTAAAAATCAAATTGACTACGAAGCAAGATGCCTAAAGGTCAAGTCTAAAAAGCTAAATCCCTATAAAGCAAATTACCTAAAACTCAGTATGCTCAAACAGCAAGTTGGCAAAATTTATGAAGCCTATAAAGCAAAAATCTTACGAAGCAAATTGCCTAAAATTAATCATGGCTAAACATGTCTAAGAATCTGAAAGCCTACCGAGAAAAATGGCTAAAATAATAACAAAGTCGGCTTTTGACTATGGGATATATGTATATTACATCTTGAGATAGAATATTTTACCGCTCGTCATACATTTAAAAAAGTGGTCATTTTACGTTTAAGTCATTTTATAACGTAGTCATTTCAAGTTTTAGTCTTTCTAGTAAGCTAGTCTATTTACTCTAACGGCATTCTGAAAATAAGTCGTTTAGCGATTTAGGCATTTTGCTTCATAGGTGAATTAAAAATTAGTCACTCTTTCGTGGTGGCAATTTGCTTTTTAGGTAATATCAATGATATTTTATACAAGATATGTTACGTTCATAGTAACTGACTCCTCAAATCTGATCCAGCAGTCTGTCAGTGCACAATAGTTGACAATTAGCGTTAAAGTAGTACGAAAGATGGGTAAAGCACGTGAGTAAAAAAGATAGCTATAATTCGGGCGATTGCGCTTCTAGGATAGCTTCGAAGCATAGATTATGATTTTGTTGAACAGAAGGGGTATTTCGTTGATAGGCAAGGAATGAAATTCGATGAATAAATAATACGTCATTATTTATTTCGAAATATGATAATAATTCAAAAAGATAATTAAGAAACTTCTCGAAAATAAAACCATAGTGACGTACTGACGATGACGTTATAATCAAAAATTAAACTCCTTCAAATAAATTTAATTTATTTCTTTTCTGCATCTTAGAAAGTTTTTTATTTCGGGATTATTTTTATGCGCAGAATGAAGCCGAACAGTGGTATATTTGTCAGTTATTTATATTCTTCCTGAGCAATGTTCGACCTTTTTTCGAAGTATATCTCTCAGTGGTTTCAAAATGATTGCTATAAATTCAGCTGCTTTTTGAAGGTATCCAGTCAAACTCATTTCGTTGTTCTTTAACAATTGTAATCCACTCTTGAAGTCGAAGTTCATTAGTCGGAAACCTTGGAAAAAAATTTAGGTTATTGCAATTATTTAAAGGACAACAAATAAATAAAACGAAAATTTTGTTACTCAATTTTAAACAACAAATAAAACTGAACAGCAGGTCAATTATTACATTAGTAGGCAGTAAACTGAAAATTACCCTATGTCGCATCTGTACTGATAAATCTATGCAAGCAGTGTTGTTGTGTCCTTGTCGTGCTCATATCAGAAAGTATCTCTGTCTTTTTTCTTTGCCACCATTATTTTAAAAATATTATTAAACTAATTTTAATGAAATACACTAAGAAATCGGTAATATTGTATGTACTTACATGTGATAGAAGATCCCTCGTGTTTTATTGATTTTAGTGTTGTAATTTGTACATTTTTAAAACACACGATGGCATTTTTATTGCAATTTTATTATGCGCTTACATACGTGACAACTCGGCGTTTGCCAGACATATACTAAATGCGATACGTCCCAATTGGGACGTTTTCGCGTCTTCACCAGGCGCAGTCTAATAACATATCTGCCTCTTTTTTGTGTGTAATATCATTGGGTAATATGATCAGGAAAGGAATGGAATACCTATGTATAGTAGGTAATTAAAAAAAGATGTGTAAAATATAGGTAGGCTAGATACATAAAACAATTATCACACTCATATAAAATTAACATGGTGATCATTATTATCTTCATTAGCATGATTGTATTTATAATTTATTTGTATATATAATAATAATAAAATAGAAAACTACTTCGTACCTACCTACTTAGTAATGTTTATTATTTGGCTCCACGAAAGCTTTTGTGCTTCACTGTACAAAACACCGAATACTAAGCTGCTAATTTGGGAAGTGTATCCGTATGTATGGAATGGTCGCTTTTTAATAGCCTTCACAATTTGGTCGGCTTATAAAAGAATTGCTACTACATTCTTATTTTTGCTGAAACTTTCACAATATTAGTAATTGAAAGCTGAAACTAATAGGACGGTTTCTTAATGAAACATGCCTGTTTGTTAAATTGATTATAGATTATTTTTCTTTATATTGATTATAGCTACCGAACATATATTTGCCGTCGATATATAGGTGAATCAAGGGTATATATTACATTTTTTTAATGGATGTTAAGTGCACTAGTTTACTTGCAAATTATTTTCTTTCTGTTTTTCGAAACTATTTAATAACTCTGGTGTTTATCAAGCAAATCAAATGTAATGTTGTAACAAATTTAAACAAATTCAGTTACATTATTGGTATTTTTGAAACATCTGCGTTCAGGCGTTTTAGAGATCTGGGAAATCCCAAAACCTTACCACAGCAAAATCTAAATAACTTAAAAACCACAACACGCACAAATTTTGCTATTGGCTAACAATTGTTACGTAACATAAGCTATCTGTTCCAGTATTTGGTTCCGGGCTAGGAATAAACTTTTTGGTGGGGTAACGTTTCGATAATTACTGCAGCAAAATTTATTTTTCGCAAATATCTCTTAAACTACAATATCCACAAATTTTGCAATTTGCACACAAAATCTTTCATAACACACTAAAAATCTGATATACTTTCAACTCTCTAAAGCACAACATTTTACTGGGGTAATGCACACGTGCTGGAGTTGCTCGCCTTTGTTCAAATATAAAATTTTAAGTGACGTCACGCCCCAAATGTCACGTGATGGACCGTATTTCGTGCATTTTTTAAGCTAACAAAATAAAAACGCGTTTTATCATATTTATAATGGGTTTTCACGAAAAAGATAAATAAGCATGAAATAAAATTCTACATCTTTTAAGATAAGATCTTTTAGAGAAGAGAAGAGAGAGAAGAGGTTTTCAAAATATTTCCAATACCCAATTAGTCAGCTACATTAACTACATTTCCTTTACTTATAATATCTCATGATAAGTTTAGTTTCATGCTTCTTCTACCTGACCGGGCCAGCATGCCCTAATGCACAGTGTTTCTTGGCTGATAATAAATAAAATATTTCCTGAATGCCCTGATTTCCATGTTCATTTCCCGATTTCTTCACTCAATATCAGTCATCCCTTTCATCTCTTGTATAAATTTACTAGAAACACGAACTCACAAGTCTTATTCTTTTTTTTTTTCAATGAGAACTGAGAATTTTATTATATTTTCTTTATCACTTACATTTCTTTTCGTTTTTTAGAGCATCTTGCATAATATTGACATCACCTAGTTCCTAGTAACTATTATTGACTACTTCCTGATTATATAGAATAATGTGACAACACGGAATAAAGCGGTCTATGGTCCAACTTGCCTTTCATTCACAACAATAAGAAAATAACTTCTGATTATTAGCATACAAGAGGCATTTGATGGTCAGGTCATTCATGCTTCATCTATATGCACTTTCCTGGAGATCTTTTAATCAATTGCCTATTACTCGTATGGAGGTTGAACAGCCCTATTGATGCTACAAGTACCTATCCCACATTTCCCCACATTAAACCAGTCTGTGCAGCGTGCTGTTCTCTGTTCTGTGCAGAATCCTGTTAAAATCACTTTATCCTGTGTATCTTGTTCATGGTAATTAAGATAAGCATTATGATTATTATCATTAAAGACGAAAGCATAGATTACCTCATAGTTGGAAAGGTGCGGTGCGCTCAACCAGTGTGAGCAAACACCTGTCAATCCACTAGAACTAGGACGTCAATAGGCACCCAATTTAACATTTACGACAGTAAAAATTAAATTATACATTTATAAAACCCCCAACATAAAACACCTCCGAAAAATTGAAAATAGGTTGTATCAACTTTTTAAATGTGTTTTTGTGTGGAGGTTTTTTTTTTAATTTTGAATTTTAATGTTTAACTTGTTGAACATACAGTCAAACTGCGGATTTGTCTAAACTTCGATATTTTCCGTGAAGCGACTGCCATCTGACTTCCACAACCCAAAGGCGATATCAAAACAATGGAGTTGATCAGTTGTTGGACTTTATAGGGCTCCAACTACCCGACTGCCATAAATATTCGTATGGCAACCGGGACCGACGACGGCTTAGGCTAAGAAATTATGGCTCGCCGAGGTACGACCAGACTATCGCAAATACCCATAATTCATGCGTCCAATATTAGTGGGAACAGTTGCGCAGCGTTCACTACTGCTACACCACAGAAACTGTAGAAAATTATATATAAAATTATAATATAATTACCAAGTCATCCTTGACTTCACTTTCTTGCTCATTGGATTTGTCTGGTGACACTGGTGGTGCATATGAGCAATGTAGAATTACCAGAAGAAATAAAAGAGTAGACAACAGCTTCATTGTACCTTAAACAAAACAAGTCTTATTAGATCATGAATTCAACAAATAAAGGGGTTTGAGTAAAGTTGGTATCTGTATAGACCACTTTTTTCGAACAAAATATTATGTCAAAGTTAGTCAAAAATACTGACTTTCACACTAATTATGCACACTAACTAAATCAAATTTAATATACTGTTTAATGATATTTGCAGAACTGTTTTACTGAATGAATAACTATTATAAAAACAGCTAATCTAGCAATTCCTTAGTTCAACAAACTTAGTAAAACTTTTTCAACGAAAACCATCATCTAATTTACTTTTAGGCACATCGTTTATTCTAAATAAAACTCAATTTAATCAGTTATCTTTACATAATGAAGTACACAAAAAATAAACAAGTGCTCACTTAACATGCACTTAACACAGGCTCACTGAGCGGTAACTCAGATTATAACCAAAGTTTTGGTACGGGAGCTAGCAACGTTTTCGAGAAAGAATTTCAGGTCAGCTGATTTTGTGATATGCTGTCCTTCTTGCTCTTTCGGTTAGAGTCTGGGCTATCTGGCTGGCGGGAGCGGTTGCGTTCATTACTGCGCATCCTACCTGTCCAGGTGATAATCCTGGATTTTCAAAACATTTTAAGAGGTGTAATTTTTATTTTTTTGTTTTTAAATAAGTCTACCTAACATACTTTTGTTATTGCCAGACATTTCTGACATTGCTAATTATGTGCCATACGCGATTCTTTTAATTTTTTTTATAAAAGTTTAAAAGTATTTTATAATGTCTGTAATTTTAACATTATGTTATTTAAGATAAGAAAAGCTTAAAATTAATTTGCCAGACATTAATTCGATTGTTAAACCTTGAATTAAAATAAAAAAGGCATGAAAGGTATTGCAGTATGATGCTAGTAGTTCGAAAGAGACAGTTGCAGAATAAGCTGAGAATAAGACGGAGAACCATTGCAAATATACTCGATATCTCGATCTGATGATGGGATCCAGGAGAAATCGAGGGCAATCATCGAAAATTGTATGGTCGTATGGTACTTTTGTTACGTAATCATGTCTTACTCAGGTATATGCTTCAGGGTGTCAACATTTGATGCTGCTGTGCTGATGATAAAGCTACTGAACTCCTTAACGGTTAGGAGTTGGGAGAAAGTACTGCCATTAGTGGATGATAAATATTTAGTAGTATGTAGGGCTAACGTGTTGCTTGTGAGATATGCTTGAATCAACTTCTGATGCTGCTGTGTTGATAGTGAAGATATAGAACTCCTTACCGGATAGGAGTTAGGGGACAGTACTGCAATTGATCGATGAAAACTAGGTAGTAGTATGTAGGGCTAACGTGGTACTCGTAAGGGTTGGTGCTACTCCTGAGTTAATCACGAAATTTCAGAGTGAAACCGAGATAATTCCTCAATTAATAATAATAATAAGTATGTTTATAAAAAGGTATATCTACTCCTGAGGTGGTCTTTTTTATCGTGCGGAAGTCCCCTCGGATTCCCCCTCCGCGCCGAAACCGGTAGGGAACGGTTTATATCCGACTCGAACCAACTAAAACCGTACGCCGACTGAGGGTCGTAGTGCTAAGACGGAGGTGAGGTTGTCTTCGACATATCCCTTGCACCCCAGCGGCCCAGGGCCATCCCTTACGGTCTGGCACTCCTCGGCAGGGTGCTCGCCCCCGGAATGGGGAGGCGTGCTTACGCGCGCTGCTGCCGTGGCCTGCTTCTGCTGGGGTGACAGGTGGCTCCACTTGTCTTATCCACTTAAAGCAACATACACTTGACCTTTAGTAAAAAAAATATTTTCTAAGTCAATTACAGCTTTATTTAATATGGTGCCCTGAAGCTTTTGAACCGTTACAGCCCAGCTCAAGATTAACGGATTCTTCTTTCCACATCCCCATAGCCTTTCACAGAGGACACGAATACGGCGCTCGTGCAGGAAGCTAGCAACCCAATTGCACAGTTTCAGGGTCCGTCTTGCAGCTCTTCTTCCTCCATTTCGAACGATATTGGGCGTCCATGGTAGTGAGACTATTGGTACGCATGTCACCCTCCACAACGTTAAACCAGAACTTCGTGTGCCCCGTCCAGGCATTTGTTTTGTTACCCACGTAGCCTGACGGCTTCTGTAAGACGTGATCGTAGCGAAGGCGGCTCTCTTGCATTTTATTTGCTATGTCACGGACATGAAGGCTAACGTATATACAATGGTTTGTAATCAGATGAATTGTTTGACATGATGCCTACTGCTACATTCTAGCTCGCCATAGACATGCATGCTCAAGCTGTGAAATGAACTCCCAGCTCCAAACCGCCTGACAAATCATGTCCGGCGGATTGCTCTCCAGACGACCGGATTTATACGCGGCGGATTAATCTAAGCCGGATATATCCTATCATCTGTTACGGCTATAACGCCCCTGCATTTATAGGCCACAGTAACAACTTTCCATCAGGAGAGCCGTGTGCTTCTACCACCTAAGTGGTACTAAAACATAGCCTCTGTTGCCCACGGCCACGTGACTTGGAGGTCGGTTGCTTTGGCTCAATAACCTCCGTCGTCAATGAACGTAGACCTGGATGTAACAGGTGGCAGGTGGACCCGCGGGTAACTGCTTCTGCTGGCTTGCCAAAAATGTGATGAGCAACAGTACTAGATAGTTATTATTGGCATCCAATTAACAGTCTCTATCCGTTTCTCTTTGATAGTAGGGTCTTTGGGAAATCTCAAAGTATTTTAAATATAAAAAAAAAGTGTAAAGCCTTTTGACAAAATGTTTCTAAGAACTTTAATATAAGTAAATATCGATAAAGTTTAACTACATCACTAAATGAGTAGCGTAGAAAGTTCTAGAATGAAAAAAAATAGCGTGTATAGAGTATGGGATCAAAAACAAGCTTTAATGTAATGAAACAAGGTTAATTTTAGTTTGATTTTTATTTCATTGGAAGTCAATATGATTTGTGGGAAAATCTATTATATCCTCACTTAAAGGTGGTATCAAACACCTTCAATTCGAAGATTTATGCTACTACTATCATTTTTGCACTCAAAAATAGCGCAGTAAGGCATATTTCTATTAAAATAGTATTAAATAGCATAAGATACAGAACTGTCAAATATACCTACGTAATGACTACTAATGACAGATCGACTGAAGGCCGAAATTGTGAGAGTTTGCGATAATCCGCATACTATTGACACGCGTGCCACGCCTACTTTTTCTCTGTTCCGTGTTAAAAACACTAACTTTTCCTCTCAGATATCGAACAGTGAAAATACTCTTGCTTACTTTTATTTACAGAGTGTATTGACAAATTGTCATATGATACACATAATATATGTATTGTTGATTACCATCCTCGGCCCTCTCAACGGCGCCCCAGCGGTAATGATCAACTTGAAACACTTGTACCATAATGTACTACTAGCTTTTGCCCGCGGCTCCGCCCGCGTGGATGTCGGTTATCGCGACAAAACATAGCCTATGTCCTTTCTCGAGGTCTAATCTACTCCTATACCAAATTTCATCAAAATCGGTTCAGTGGATGAGGCGTGAAAGCGTAACATACATACAGACAGACAGACAGACAGACAGAGTTACTTTCGCATTTATAATATAAGTATGGATTAAAATTACATCCTAATAAAATACATAATACATTTCAATAATAGTACCCCACCAGCATCAATTACAGGGATCAAGCTAACAGTGGAGAAGAGAATGAAACTTCTTCTTAGTGAGAAAGTTTCATTCCCACCGTTTCCAGTAGTACCGCCTTCTGTATCAGGCCCTTGATCCAGCTGCCCAATGCAAGCCCATTTAGGTGTTAGTCGAGGCTCTTGGTTTAAGTCCGTTGACAGTAATGGCTTTTGGAACAATGATTGTCAAGTCTACCTATCATAATATGACATATTATGTCGACGAGCTCGTGAGCTAAATCAAGATTATATAGCTAAAATTCTAAAAGAACGCAGAGATAGAGGTGACATGATAGAGACTTTCAAGATCTTAAGTGGACATTACGACATTGAAGACTTTGACAAGTTGTTCACACGCAACAATAATAACCACCTCAGAGGCCACCACCTAAGACTATCCACCAGCTTCTCGAATATCAATCCACATAGAAACTTTATAAGTAATAGGGTAGTGAGAGAGTGGTATAAGCTACCACATGACGTTGTGACAACCCAGAACATAAATCAATTTAAAAATAGATTAGACCAACACCTTAACAAAAAAAAATAAACACTAGTGGGCATAAGCAGGATACGGGCATTATATTATATTAGTTGTTTCGATTGTCTGCCTGTTAAATAATAATAATAATAACAAGACAAGACCAACACCTCAAGAGGCTCGCGTTAGACAGTTGGGTCAAGGGCCTGATGCAGAAGACGGTACTCCTCGACACGGCACGCGTTGTGGGGAGGTTCCTCTCCTTGGAGCCCTAACCACCGGTAGCTTGGTCCCTGTACCCGATGCCGGTGGAGTACTATTTTTATATTTTGAAATTGATGTTTTTTATAATTATGTATTTAAAAATATAATTTATGGGTTTTATTTAAATGAATAAAGAGGATAATATTAATAATAAAACAAGAGCAACCCTTCAATGTAAAACTTCATAGTAAATGATATTTGGTTCAGCTCTACTGTTGTAAAGCTGTTATTATTCTTAATTTTTGAATTTTAATTTTATTTTGTGACATTGCGTTATTATTATTATGTATTTGAGCTCTGACAATTTTAATTTTTTTTACACTCATGCTGTAATTTAATTGATATTTATTGACCTTGTGATATTATATAATGGTTTGAAAATATTAATGTAGGATTATTGGTACAACTATAAATATGTTAATTACTAAGTATTTCTACACCGAATTACGGTAGAATATGTGAGACCTATAACTTGAAAAATATCTGTAAATACCATATTCTAAGAAATAAATGATTATTCTATTCTATAAAATGAAATGAATTTGGCAGTAAATTATTGAAGATTCCAGCAGGTGCAGCAGCTCCTGCAGGCAGCAGCAGCAGGTGTTTTCAGAGAATGCAATTTAATCAGCTGTATCTGATGAAATATTGCTGAACTACTTCAAACTTACTTGAATAACTGTTTCAATATCAAAATTACATTCACCAACTAGTTTCTTTCTCAATATTGAAAAATTATTGCCTAAATCATAATCAAATCAATATTGCAACAAAAATACCGACACCATTTTGGTGAATGCTCAAAAGTGAAATCACATTAATTAACCAATTGATTTAAGAAATACATTATTATTACTATTTCTCTTTATTCAATTAAAGTACTTATTAATTACATTTTTAAATACATAAATAAAAACATATATATGTTGCACATACGTTTTTTATACTTAGACTTAGATAAATATATAGATGAAGACATAATTCTTCGTCTATATATTTATCTAATATTGATCAATAACATCTTTGTAACCTTACAATTTTTAATTCAGTAAAAATAAACCAATTCCAATACTAAAAGTCTCGTTATCTAGAGATCCGGTTCTTAGCATTCCATGGATTCACCGTGCGGTCGCCGGGTCCATGGCGTGGTACAGAGAGGAACACTGTGACGGCGCCTAGAACTTGCGACCCAGAACTAGGTTTAGGGTGGCCACCTTGTGATGCATCAGCGCTCACCTCCACCGTCAGTCGTGTTCCCCCCTCTACCTATCCAAATTTGGTAAGATCCTATCAACGCCGTTTTAGATATTCGTTTGAGTAAAGAGCTTACTGAAGCTCTTGGCAATCCGAGGTCTTTAAATAAGTTATACAGGGATTTAGCTGGAATTCCCCTTGCTCCTACTTTCACGGCGTAGAGTTTAACCACATAGCCATTTTTGGTTAACTCGTTGGTCAGGTCAAAGTATTTGTTTATTTTTATAGCGTGGTCTTTAGGTATGTTAGTTTCCCACGGTACTGCGAGTTCTACTAGTACTGCACGCTTTTGCTGTTTTGAAAATAGGAATATATCGGGTCTGGATGACGAGGCACAAACATCCTCCGGTATTTTATAGTGTTTCTCATACGAATCTGCGAGTAATGTCCAATCAGCGGCTGCTATCAAAATTGAGTACGGCTTTTGATTTGTCTTTTTTGAGCAGCCTTCCTTTACAAACGCGACGTCATTTCTTTGGTTTGTGGTTAAACCCTTTTTCGCTCTAGCTACCGCCAAACTTACCGCCTCACGTACGATTTCTAATACCTTATCATGTCGGCGCGAGTAATGACCCCGGTCTAATAGCGTCCTACAACCCACCAGTAGGTGCCTAGCAGTACCAATTGCTTCACCACATGAGTTACATGTTTTATCTGTGGCTTTTCCCCATCTGACAAGATTGCTTTGGTCGGGGAGGGTCAACTGGAATGCATTGAGATAGAATTTAAGGAGAGCCGGTGACCAGTCGTATATTAAGGTACACTATTTTAAGGCTATGGGAATACAAAACTCACCTAGTGTTAACCATTCGTTTTGTATTTCTAGGTTCATTGCATACACTTTGTAGGTATTATTTTCATCTACTTGAAGAAAAGATTTTGTTATGTATTTGTCTGACTGCCTCCTAGTATTACCCAAACCTACCCTACCAGTCTGCGAGCCTATCATGATTTTTTAGGGAAATTGGAGGCGCGACTCAAGCTCTTTAGTACTTTGGTCTTTTGGAAGAGCTTGCACGATTTTGTCTTTTGATTTCGCTAGGACGTGCATTTTGGTTACACTTAGATGTTTATAGTGTTCCGATGGTTTTTTGAACGTCATTCTAATGTTATTTGAGGCTCTATATAATGTCGATGGGTCTGCCGACTGAGCTAGCCAGGCCACGACTTCAATGTCTTCGTAACATTCACATCTAGTTTTTTGAGGAGGCTCTGGCTTATATCATAAACAAGAAACGGCCAGTTAAGACGCGAGACTACTAATTTTTAATTTCCGAAATAACCATTTTCAGAATTCCGAAAGAATGTCCACATTCATATAGATGTTTTGATACAAGTAGCAAAAATCAATTTTCCTACTCCAATCACTGATATTAAGTATGTTAGTAAATAAAATTTGAAAAATATCACTTCACTCATGACATGTCATTTAGCTAAATTTGCAGATTAATAACTGGTTAAATGTAAAAAATATTGTACTGTCACAAAAAAATAGGCCACTACAATATATGGATTGATTTGATTTGATAGAAATTACTTAGATTCATCAATATAAGTATCGGTTAAGTATGGGTTTTTTATCCCAGATGCACAAGATTATTTGAGGTGGGCTGGAAGGCGAACCCTGAGCTCCGAAGTCAATTGGACTCAGATGCAATCAGGAAAATACATCTGCAATGAAATCAGGGAAATACCAGGTAGTACCTATGCTTTGTGATGATAAAATACCAGGTACCTATTCTTTGTGATGATAACATAGGTACATAATCAAAATATTATAATGGCTAAAACAATCACATTCACAATAACCCCAAGTTCGTCTATCAACAGTTACAAGAATAAACCAACAGGAATGCAGCAGCCATTAGTCTATTTCGATTTGTAACAATACACTTTTTAGTCTGCAAGTTTTTAATTCTATCACAATAATTGCTGAGTTTCAACTAACATATCAATAAATGAAAAATATCTATCAACTAGGTAAAGTGGCAAAAATTGACATTTCCTTACCTGATAACACCACTCTTGTTGATAAATAATAATAAACTGCAGTACACAAATTAACTATAATGTAGATGAAAATTTCATCACCTTAAAGTTGCATTATTAACATTTATTATTCGATAGACGTGTCCCAATCCCCTTCTGATATGTCATATTTTTAAGGGATTTCTGACATGGTAGCTAGGCCCTTTATGTCCAGTCACAACAAACGAAACGTTCATGTTATTATAATACCACAGTTTATAACGAGATAACGAGAGATTTTATGTAGTATGAATCGTTAGACTGTGACAATACTATATTATTTACATATGGCAAAATCACTAATGGTGGACACTATGGACAAGTCAAACAAGTCAATATAATAAGACTTTTTATATAGGTACCTGAAATTCTTAAACAATAACATAGATTTTCGCATCACACTCGGTAATTGTATAAAAATTCATACATAGCCTAAGATATTCGCATCAAACTTGATGTTTATGTTTTTTTAAGCTTATTAAATAGTTCTTCAAAATTGACGTGATACGTATTATTGCGTTTTACGAAATTACAATCCTAAGTTATTAAAAAATATTATTTAAAACATGCAAATTTCCAAAACACAATAAAGGAAGAATCTAGTCGGTATCTTGGCTTAGCCAAATTAAAAAAAAGTTAACTTTGACGTTAATGATGGTTTCGTTCTTTCGTTGATTGTTGACGTTGACGTTTCAGTTTGCGGTTTTGTTTTGTTCTATAAATATTAAATTTTAATATTTGCGTTTTGACGATTGCAGTCCGAATCATTCCGAATTATAGCTATCTTTTTTACTCACGTTCTTATCCCATCTTTCATACTACTTTAACGCTAAATTGTCAACTATTGTGCACTGACCATGACACTGACACATTGCTGGAATCTGGATCAGATTTGAGGAGTCAGTTACTATGAACGTAACATATCTAGTATAAAATATCATTGGTTCCACTCTTTTTTTCTGTTCTGTGCGTAGACAGAGAAGAACAAACTTAGTGTATTCAAAGTCTTTGGTTCCGTGATATAAAGCCTATGACACTCATAAATAGTGTGGGTTTCTATTGGTAAAATAATTTTTAGAATTCACAACATTTAATTATTTTACCTTATGTTTTTTTAAGCTTATTAAATAGTTCTTCAAAATTGACGTGATACGTATTATTGCTTTTTGCGAAATTACAATCCTAAGTTATTAAAAAATATTATTTAAAACATGCAAATTTCCAAAACACAATAAAGGAAGAATCTAGTCGGTATCTTGGCTTAGCCAAATTAAAAAAAAGTTAACTTTGACGTTAATGATGGTTTCGTTCTTTCGTTGATTGTTGACGTTGACATTTCAGTTTGCGGTTTTGTTTTGTTCTATAAATATTAAATTTTAATATTTGCGTTTTCTTAACTGAATTGGACATGTTTATCAATAGCTATGAATATACCAGTTCGTTAGTTAGATCCCATTATTTCTTGCTTCGTTCCCGCCTGCAGAAATACAGTAATGGTGAATAGGAACAAACATTTTTTCTACGTGCCGAAGTCCACGAGAGTTCAATGGTGTGCTGCCGTAAATAAAACTTTTGTTCCAAAAACTGTAAGTCTTTACATTTGTGAAGATCATTTAAACGTAAGTAACAATTTACAACTCATCTATATATTGTTATCGCAACAATTTTCATATTTTTAGTAAATACCTGCTCAGAGTGCTCATGTTAGTAAAACATTAGTTACTAAATGACAACCAATGATATTGGGAATAAATTATTATTATTATTATTATTGTCTTTATGGACGAGCAGCATACATGCTGATGTGTCCACATCACTGCACTGGAGTAGGGTTTTTCTAACATTGTAGATCACGGTGTTTTTATGCGTCACTTATAAATTGAATTGTTCAGTCAAGTGGGTTATTTTTTTCTAGCCATTTGTCTAGTTCACACTTAAAACAGTTCACTGACTTAGCGGTACTTAACATGGTTAAGTAAAGTACTTACGCTCACCATGTAGTATACAACGGCATTATTGTTACTAATTAATTGTTTCCATTTTGTTCCAGCTTGAAGAATCATTACTGAACTACAAGGATTGGATAGACAAAAAACAAATAGACCCCGGCTGAATCCACTTGTCCCAAACAATCTACGGAACATTAGTAGAGATGTAACTCCGTCATCATCTGTTGATGCTGCTCCTCTACCACCTGCTTGCACTTTAACTACACACAATTTGCATGACAAAAGTGTGCTGTGCATTCCTGATTGTTTCGAAAAAGGTGTTCAAGTGAAGCCTTCTGTGGTACATCACTCAGTTACTGCAAAGATCTTCCAAAAAAGGAAACTCAAATGTATAGTTGAAGAGGAGTCATCAGAGGGACAAGATCCTTCTACAGTTGGCAGTACAACAGAATTTTCGGAAAATGTTGGTAGGGTAAATACGCTAAATGTTGGCCCCCTAACGGATTTTCTAACTTTGGGTCGCTCTGGCTCCATCAGTTTGCAATGAAAGGACAGCTTATGATGCGGTTTTAGACATGTTCATAAATCTATTTTATATATAAAGGCATAAGTTTGACTTATCTACTAAAAAGTAAACTTTAATAGGTTTAAAATGCGTCGAGTACGAAAAAACCCTAAAGTCAGCCGTTTAAGGCCTATTGTCGGTCATGTATTTCCCAAATGTCGGCCAGGTATAGGATGATTTAAATTAAGACAGTGAAAAATATTATTATTCATATGATTTATTTTGGCAGGAGTATAATATCACATTAACTCGTACACATTTGTATTTGTTTAATTGCAAATTATATTTTTGATTTGCACTTTTAACAATGTTAGGGACCGTATTCATAATTATATCAAAGTAAAACATCACAATAAAATAAAATAAAATACTTGTATCAAAAGTGATTATTTGTTAAACTTTTAACGTCTTCGTAACAATATTTATGATAAAATAAAATATTTGACAAACAAGTTGGTTAACAATAAAAAAGTGTTTAAAAATTATTATGCTGTGGTAAACACAAATGTGTTTATTCATATGCATTGATAATTAAATTCGAACAGCACCTCACCTTCATAAAATAAAAAGTCTTAATTAACTCAGTCACATTTCAATTTCAAACCTTTTTATTAATTGAGTGAGATTTTACATGGTAAATTACAGATTTTGAGAGTGTATTAGTTGTTGCACAGCTGTCCTCTCAATCAATCTGCCCCTGCGGCACAAAGGTCTCCCCCATTTGCCTCCAATTCTCTCTTTTCCTCGCCAGCCTCTGCCACAAAGCGCCAGCAGTCTTTCTCAGGTCGTCCGACCACCGTGTGTGTTGTCGGCCTCTCCGACGTTTGGTATTCTGGCGGGGTGTCCATTCTGTTACTTTCCTGGACCACTTTGGCCTTTGGTCTCTGAGCAGGTGACCTGTCCATCTCCATTTTAGTTTTCTTGTTCTGGTTATGACATCTTCCCATTTGGTGATCGTCCTGATGTCTGCGGCTCTTTGCCGGTCTTTTCTTGTGTAGCCCAGTATACTCCTTTCCATACTTCTCTGGCAAGTCACAAGTTTTTGATTTGTTTTTTGCTTGGTGATCCATGTTTCGCAGCCATATGTTAGAATGGGTAGGATGCAGGTGTTGAATATGCTTCTTTTGATCCTTAGTGGGAATTCTTTATTTTTCAGGATATGTTTTAGTGACCAAAATCTTTTCCAAGCATTTGAGATTCTTCTCTCTACTTCCTGTTCGGCCTGTTCCGTCATGGAGATGAGTTGTCCCAAATAAATATAAGTTGTCACATATTCTAGGTCTTCGTTTTCTAGCATGATTTTCTCTGGTGTTCTGTTTGTCATGGCTTTTGTTTTTGATTTGTTCATTGTTAGGCCTACTTCTTGGCTTTTCGTTGCTAGTTCTTTAATCATATGTTGCAGTGTACCAGGATTATCAGCTATAAGCACAATGTCGTCTGCAAATCTGAGATGGTTGATCATTTCTCCGTCTATGTTGATTCCGCAGTCTTCCCAGTTTAGCATTCTGAAGATTTCTTCTAGCACACATGTGAAGAGCTTAGGTGAAAGTGGGTCTCCTTGTCTGACGCCTTTGTTGAGAGGAAATGATTCTCCCAGCGTTTCCAGCTTCACTTTAGCTGAGCTGTGGCTGTAGTATTTTCTAACTTTTTCTAGCTGTGGCTGTAGTATTTTTTAACTTTCTAACTTTGGGTCGCTCTGGCTCCATCAGTTTGCAATGAAAGGACAGCTTATGATGCGGTTTTAGACATGTTCATAAATCTATTTTATATATAAAGGCATAAGTTTGACTTATCTACTAAAAAGTAAACTTTAATAGGTTTAAAATGCGTCGAGTACGAAAAAACCCTAAAGTCAGCCGTTCAAGGCCTATTGTCGGTCATGTATTTCCCAAATGTCGGCCAGGTATAGGATGATTTAAATTAAGACAGTGAAAAATATTATTATTCATATGATTTATTTTGGCAGGAGTATAATATCACATTAACTCGTACACATTTGTATTTGTTTAATTGCAAATTATATTTTTGATTTGCACTTTTAACAATGTTAGGGACCGTATTCATAATTATATCAAAGTAAAACATCACAATAAAATAAAATAAAATACTTGTATCAAAAGTGATTATTTGTTAAACTTTTAACGTCTTCGTAACAATATTTATGATAAAATAAAATATTTGACAAACAAGTTGGTTAACAATAAAAAAGTGTTTAAAAATTATTATGCTGTGGTAAACACAAATGTGTTTATTCATATGCATTGATAATTAAATTCGAACAGCACCTCACCTTCATAAAATAAAAAGTCTTAATTAACTCAGTCACATAAAAAATAGTAACTCTAGTGTGTACCTATACTTAGCAGTCCACATTTTTGGGCTTAATTAGGAACTGGCGTTATACAACAATCAACAAAGATTATATTTTACCTGTAACAAATCTAAGTCTACATACAATTACCTAGTAAACAATTAAACTCTTTTTTTTGTTGAGTAATGTAATATTTAAAAAAAATTAAATACCTACATACTGTTACTTACTTACTTAAGTAAGTAAGTAAGTACATACTGTTTCTCGTATCTCCTTTAAAAAAAACATAAAACTTCTGATGAAGTAAGAAATATACTAGGCATCTTTAGGAGAATCTAAATCTAAACCAATGAAAATGCAATGGTGACAAATAAACTCTTTAGGCGCAAGTTCTGAATATGGTAACCCTTTTTTAGTCGTACATTGAAGATGAAACCATTTCGGGCACCGATCACACCCAACATTTTTTAAATTGTCATCTTCGACATCGCTAACGAGAACCTCCTCACACCCAGCGCAAATCATTTGCTTTTTTTATTTCCTTAGTCTTTCTAGTTTCTTCTGTGTAGCTTGTCTTTTCTTTTGATTGGCCATCTTTGTTGTCGCTCTGGCCTCCTTTTTAGCCGCCATGCTCTTTTTCCGGTCCTGGACTTTTTGTAATTTTTCTTTTTTAAAATTTTCGTTATTTTCAAAATACCGTCTCCATTTTGGAGATGATATAGCAAGCGGCATGATTTCTCTGCCACCTAAGCGAGATCTTCCAAAGCTTAAAGCTCGAGGTGAAAATAAATGTTTTCTGAAAGATGGAGATACGGTATGCTTTGAGCTAGAACCCGGCCGGCATTTTTAACCCAGTGGGTGTTATGGTTCTATTATCATGCGGGACCTCCACTTCTTCAACGAAACTTTCCGGCGATGAAAACAACGACTGTGAATCGCAATTCAAGTTCTCAATTGTTTCGGATTCGACGTCAATGGCGTCGAAATTCATATCTGCCTTCTTGAGAACCAAAGATTTTGATATCGGTAATATTCTTTTTTGTGATTCAGGGCCAAGTGACTTTGTATTATCTATAATATGATTATGTACTAAAGCACTAACAATCACTTCCTCGAAGCGTGAATCAAGAGACTCAGATCTCTCTGGAGTATCGTTAAAGTAATTTAAAAAAGGCAAAATCTTCTCTTCGTCAGGATTCTTAGTTATTAGAATTAGGTCAGAATTTTCTACGTTTTGATTTTCAGGTGCTGCTGGTATAACAATAAGTGGCATTTCGGTATCCTGGCGGTCTATATTTTCATAGTTGTCCTAAGTTATGGCGAAGGCATTGGTTTCTTGTTCTGGGAAATCAATCACTAACACCTCTTCACTACGTGGTGATGACGTTCCCTTGTTTTGATATTTATGACACGATTGGACAGTTGCTGTACTACTTAACTCATTTAAAGCATCTTTTAATTTTAGTAGTAGTCGGTAAAGCGTACAGAATTATTTGATTTGCGTCACAAAATTCATTTAAATGATAAGTGAGGTGGGATTTATGGCTGTCAACAATAAAACGACGGGTTTCTTTACTTCTTATTCTTCGAGCCATGCGTTGACACCGTTAGTAATATATTCGTAAAAAAGATCTCTCATCCAGCCACTTTCCGATATTCCCAAGATGATCGCCAGCAGCTGAGATTACTATCATAACAGTGATAGTTTCCTTTTCACTACCTCGTTTCACTTCGTAGATATTTTTCCAGCCTTTTGGTCCTATAACTTTGCCTGTTTTTGGACAAATCTAAGAAGTCTGAAAACCATTTTCGTATGTATTCTTCTGTTACTATCGCTCTTGCAGTATTTATGCTCTCCGATGTTCGTTGACTGAGTTCTGGGTGCCTTTTCATAAACAGTTCGTACCATTTTTGGCCCGGAGTATCATTGTTGAAAGGATTTTGTCTGTTTTCAGCTTTCATTATTTTCTTAACACTGTTTATTCTCGGGAAACCGCACTTGGCAAGTTGTATCAGCCATTGAACCAATGTTTCTTCTTCGGATGGGTTTAAAACCGAAAGACGTCCAGTTTTAAATACATCTATAATCTGTCTTACAACGTCGTTCGTGGGACGCCAAATAGTTTAGAGGCTGCACGAATGGGCATTCCATTACTTATTGCCTTAATGTCTCTTTTATTTTAGTGCGATCGTAACCGCATAACTTTCTTTGTTTCCGTGGAGGCCTTGAATCTTCCTGCTGTCATTGTAGTACCTTAAATCAAAGTATTAAGTGAAAACCAGCTTAGTAGCTAAAGGCAGCATTTTGTCCCACGCGGGTTAATAAATCAATTAATGATTCACGACCAACCCTTTATATTTTTTTTAACTAATAAACATGAGTGTAATAGATACGTAGCAACTAGCAAGTTCCAAAGAGCAATTTATACACTCATTTTCAAAAAAACGGGCGGTTTCGATTTTCTTCCTGTGCCTGAAAAAAATAAAATACTGTTAGATAGAAATAAAACTACTGCCACATAACATAATTATATTCAAAATAAAAGGGAGCGACCACACGTCACACTCCTATGCTGTCCCGAATAGTTGTCCATTTATCGATCACTTCACTCAATCGATAGTCCTGCGCATTGAGTTGGGAAAGGCATCGAAATATTGTTTACAGTTCGGCCTTCCTGACTCTCCTGCGTCCTCGTAGGAGTATGCGGGTGACATCCAAGCTCGTAACATGACCAGGTTTTCAAAGACTGCGCCATAGACGATCTCGTTGTAAGCCCCTGAGGCACCTGAAAATGAACCTGAAGCGAGGCAACGCCATGTCACGTTAACGCCCCGAAGGCAGTGACATGATGCGGCCTCTTATTAAACGTCACGTTGACGCCACGAAGGTAGTAACCACCTGAAAATGAACCTGAAGCGAGGCAACGCCATTTCACGTTAACGCCCCGAAGGCAGTGACATGATGCGGCCTCTTATTAGACGTCACGTTAACGCCACAAAGGCAGTAACCACCTGAAAATAAACCTGAAGCGAGGCAACGCCATGCCACGTTAACGCCCCGAAGGCAGTGACATGATGCGGCCTCTTATTAGACGTCACGTTAACGCCACGAAGGCAGTAACCACCTGAAAATGAACCTGAAGCGAGGCAACGCCATGTCACGTTAACGCCCCGAAAGCAGTGATATGATGCGGCGTCACGTTAACGCCACGAAGGCAGTAACCACCTGAAAATAAACCTGAAGTGAGGCAACGCCATGTCACGTTAACGCCCCGAAGGCAGTGACATGATGCGGCCCCTTAGGCAATGTCACGTTGCCGCCCCGAAGGCAGAGACTTGATACGGCCCCTTAGGCAATGTCACGTTGACGCCCCAAAGGCAGTGACTTGGTATAGCCCCTTAGGCACTGTCAGGTTGACGCCCCAAAGGCAGTGACTTGATACGGCCCCTTAGGCAATGTCACGTTGACGCCCCGAAGGCAGTGACTTGGTATAGCCCCTTAGGCACTGTCACGTTGACGCCCCGAAGTCAGTGACTTGATACGGCCCCTTAGGCAATGTCACGTTGACGTCCCGAAGGCAGTGACTTGATATAGCCCCTTAGGCACTGTCACGTTGACGCCCCAAAGGCAGTGACTTGATACGGCCCCTTAGGCAATGTCACGTTGACGCCCCGAAGGCAGTGACTTGATATAGCCCTTTAGGCACCGTCACGTTGACGCCCCGAAGGCAGTGACTTATACAACCTCGATCCAGCCTCAAAGTATCGCCGTCAAAGGCTCGTAATTTGATAGAGAATATTCCAAATATTTATCTGATAAACTCATCTGATATCTACACTTAATCTGTTTTTGTCTCGAGCATAGATTTATTCTCTGTCTCGAGCTACCACTTATGGCACGTAAGCAAACTATTGACAATCTTATAGTCTTTGACCAGTTCCGTCTGGATTTGATAGAGGATATAAATAAATGTATCATCTCGTTACAAATCTTCATCTAACAAACACATCACGATTTGATTTTACCTTGATTAACCACTTTTTTATGGCATGATATAAAAAGAGCCATTGTCAATCAATTTATTAGTCATCTCTATATTACAGTAACATAACTTCATACCATTTCCTCTACATACTCGTTAGTCGTTGACCTGTGATAAGCCTTCTTCGAGTTGTTCGTTATATTGTTTCCACTATTTTATATAAGACTGGACCTTGAACAATACAGTCGAAACTTCTCAACTGGACTGGTCCGGTTGATTATTTAATAATAACATCACAAGAGATCCCTTGTTCACTTTTACTCGCATTTTATCTCCTCTTTCATTACGTGTTTTTCACGTCTGGGCTTTCTGTGCTCGCTCATATTATAATATTTCATTGGTTCAATAACCGGGATCTCCGAAACTTCTATCCGCCTTTCTCTAGTTTTTAGGTTCTGTTTATATTTCTTACTGATAGAACGGCTTTTCTTCTCATTCGAGCTCGAGGAAGAATAACTGTGTGATCTTCTCCTTGTGTTGTGTCGTCCCATCTTATAAGCCAGTATAGTACAAAATGGGTACACACGAAAGGGTTATCGTTTCCAGAATATATACAAATACAATCGATGTATAAAACCACTTTCTTTTTATAAAGATAAACGATCACATAGTAACAATCTGACCGAGTTCGTTGAGAATGAAGGGTCGCGGCGATAAGGGTACTGCGTACAGCGTAGCCGACGACGCTAGCACTTGAACGGATTTTTTTTGTTGGTGCGTCACCGGAAGGCGTTCCACGCCCGTACGAGAATGTCTTAACTTAGTTCTTTGTTCGCCTAGCTAGTTGATTGCGGTAAATAATTATGAACCAGGAATGTTCTTAATTTCATCACTTTCAATGCAACTTTCAATACGTTGAAATGAAACCTCCAACCAATGGTTATCACTTTTAACCCGAAATGTTCTCTTCTGCAATTTTATTTCTTTTAAACGTGATCATACAAAAATGTCTCTTCTTACGGCAATACCATATACCTATAGTTCACTTATGGTATAATGCAATCGTCCAAAGCACAACAATAGGGGTTGGTAATACACACACCCGTCTTTTCTCGCCACAATAAAGTAAGTGTCCAAGTGTCCTCTTTTACCACAATTAACAAGTACACACACTAGGCACGATACGATAAGCCTATGTATAACTCTACGAGTACGTTAGGTAGGCATCACTTTAGTAGGCGTAGCTAGATTTCACTTCTGAACCATTAGATAGAAATGAAACTACTGCCACATAACATAATTATATTCAAAATAAAAGGGAGCGACCACACGTCACACTCCTATGCTGTCCCGAATAGTTGTCCATTTATCGATCACTTCACTCAATCGATAGTCCTGCGCATTGAGTTGGGAAAGGCATCGAAATATTGTTTATAACATATTTGCTCGTAAAGTGGTTGTAATTACATCAATTTCAATATCGTAATGTATCTCATTACGTACTTGTGCGATAATGTAATGTAAAAGGCACGTGTTTTTTTTTAATAAAGTTTTAAGATACTCCGTGAACGATACTTTTAAAAATCTTAGCAAAGAGGTTTTATGTCAAGAAAGTGGTCAATATTTTATGAATAAAATTAACTTTGGGAAATAAAATATAACAAATAAACATTTAATTCTTTAATTTAATTAATTTTGACAATAAATTACAACCATTTATCTGTAACAAAAACACAAAAATATTAATTTACTTTATTAGTAATACTGGCTGTTTTTGTACCTTTGCCTAAAAAAAAAACGTTGATGCGCGCGCATCGCTTATTTGTAGACAAGTAAAAATAGTTCCGCGCGCTTTTTCTTTTCGCTGTATTAATTATTAATTTCCTCGTAAATATGTTATAAAACGTCGTATGACATACGTGCGCTTTGAAAATTACAGCCTCTGCTTCCTTATAGTAATATCGCCTCGGCTGTAATTTTCAACTTACCGCACTTAAATCATAATGTACTATTACAATACCAAAAAGGTTTTAATCATTTGAACATGTTACTGGCCAGTTATAAAAGTGCCATAATGTTTATAAGAGTAAATTCCAAATTCAAATTTTTGACTGAGCCTGGTTTTCAAGGAAAACAACTTTCAACTACATTTTGTGGCGCGAATTCCCTATAGTTAATATCGACTATCTGATGTCCTTGACATTTAAAAGTATTGTTATTGCTGTTTAGCAATCTCGAAAATGGTAGATAAAGTGATAAAAGCGCGCAAAATGATTGCGCTGCTTTAAAAAAAAAAAAAAAAGGTTGCAGTCAATGCTTCGTGGCTCAGAGGCTAAATGTGCGTACAACGCTCGCGCCACCAGTCTGGCGATGTGGAAGCGTGTATGCTAGAAGTCGGAATTCGTCGTTTGGACTGGCCAGCTAAAAGTCCGGATCTCAATCCCATAGAGCATGTCTGGGACGTTCTGAAGCGACGAGTGAGATCAGTGTAGCCGGCTCCGCAGACCATCACAGAGCTAAAGAATGTGATTACCGCGGAGTGGGAACGTATTCCCCAAGAAACCATAAAAGATATACTCGCTAGCATGCCCAGACGAATGCAAGCTGTGATTTCAGCAAGAAGGGGTCTTACTCAAAACTAAACTTTTATCTGCTTTTAATGTATTCAAGAAAAGCAAAGAAACTAACGCGTTTCATTTTTATTTAGCGAGCAGGTACAATAATAGTGTTTTCAGCTTAAACATTATTTCTCAATAATTTAATCAAAATGTTATGATAAAACTGATGAAAACTATTCCTTCCTAATTAATTTATAAAATTCTGAGGACTAGTAACTATAAAATAGTTCTATGCCTAAGTGCCCGTTTTTTTACCCGACTACGGCGAAGCCAAAAGGAGGGTTATGATTTTGACAGGCTATGTATGTATGTATGTATGTATGTATGTATGTATGTATGTATGTATGTTCATTTGTTCCCTCATAGCACCTCAACTACTGATTAGAACTGGACATATGAGGTATCGTTACAAGCGGCTTGATCGTCCGATGGTTATAGGCTATATGACGTGTCACTCAATCTTGTGTGGCGCCCTCTAGCGCTCATAAGGTACTATGTTAAAAAATAAATTTGAGATAAATATGCCGTGTTTGGTATCAAATGAAAGGGCTTGATAAGCACATTTCAAATATGTATAAATTATTAGCTTTACCTTGCCCCAAAATAATATAAATAAAAAATAAAGTTCAAAACTAAAACCCGACTACCGAAAAATCACGTTCTAAAAGTAACAAACAAGAAAATAGCCGTGGTCGTATGCCACTTACTCTGACAAAACAATATATTCTAGGGAAAAGTGGCATACGACCACGGCTATTTTCTTGTTTGTTACTTTTAGAGCGTGATTTTTCGGTAGTCGGGTTTTAGTTTTGAACTTTATTTTTTTTGCAAAAGAGTTTATTTGTATCCCAAACCATACTCGTATTTAGCTATAAAAAATATATTTTCGATATTGTCAACTACATCCAAACAACAACCTCTTTATAATATTAATAAATTGTAATAGAACATATTCAATTTTGAGAAATGAAATGAAAAAATCAAAAGTAATCAGCCTGTATAGTCGCACTCGAATTCGAGGTTGGCCGACATTATGATCTATAATATTTCTAAAGTCGGCCCCTATTTCGTGTACCTTATTTCTCAAGATTCAACTAATATCACGCCGGCCGGTATTTGGCGATTAAACGTAAAATAGATTTATTTACCTACAAAACTGTAAGCGAAAGGTCGTGAGTTCGAGTCTCACTTGAGCATTTCATTTTTTCCAATGTTTTTTCCAATGTTTTTCGTACCTACAATAAGCTTTGCAAATTCTCTTAAGCCAATGGAATTGGTAGAATTGGAATTTATAAAACAGACTGCATTTACTTTAAGTCGGCCCCGGCCAAGACTTCGGTTTAAAGTCGAAACTGTCATTTTAATGACGGCCCCCTATTTTTCCCATAAACCAATACGCAAAAAGTTGAAAAAACTATCTCAAAATATAATGAACATAAGTTTTTAGTGATAACAAAGCTTAAAACAAAAAAAAAAGCTTCTTACCGTTGTAATGTTAATCCCCGAAGCGTGGGTATTCACAGCAAGTAAGCAACATTAACTACGAACTTGACGCTTCGGGTTATTGTTCATAGTACACCTCGTCCGTTCACCTGGGTGGACCACGAACATAATTTTTTGTTAGTGGATCACCTTAGTCCACCTGGGTGAACCACAAACACAATTTTGTGTTCGTGGTCCACTTAATTGTGTATGTGACCTCTTTCCTTAATGAATTGCATACGTATTATGATCTCTGTAGTGTACTTATTTATGATTAAATTATTATGTTGTCAATTATATGTCAAACTTAATAATATTAATTGTTGTACATACAATACAAATTGTTAATTGTATAATATTAATTGTTGTTTAACTAAAATGGAGGAGTTAAATTACATATCTCGTAAAAGAGGCAAAGTTTTATTACACGGTAGTTATCAATACTACAAAGTGAAAAATTTCAAGAATGGCAGTTTATTATGGCGATGTAATGCGTACAAAAAACTCAAATGCCGTGGAAATGTGATTATTAAGGTATATTTTTTTAAATTATTTTTATAAAGTGATATAATAGTTCAAATTATAATATCTTTTAAATTCTTAATTTTCCGTACATCTGGTAAAAGTTTAACTCTATTTCCTACGATTTATTTATAATTTTTTGTACTTCAGGACAATTGTGTCATAAAAAGTAGAGATCATCTGTGCACTCCGAATTTGGCTAAAAACTTGGTCACAAAAGAGTTAGCGGAGTTAAGAGAGACAGTAAAAAACAGCTATGATCCTGTGCCAACTCTATATAATAAAACAAAAGCAAAACTTCAGGACATGGGCTTAGATTTAATCACAGAAGTACCACCACTAATGAATATACAACAGAACTTGTATAAAATACGTAACCAACACTTTGGACTACATAAAATGGTATATACAAATTTCGAGGAAGTAAGTGTGCCAACTAGATATACAGATTTTGTTCTGGCAGATTATTATAACAACGGGTTACGTATTATTATTTTTTGTTCACATGTAAACCGAACAAAAATTGAAGAAAATAAGATCACAGAATTTTTTGCCGATGCAACATTTAATGCGTGACCCCCACCATTTTATCAGTTGTATATAATTCATGGCGATGATGAAAGCACAGCTACTACAACAAAAACAACGCCGTTAATATACGTTTTAATGCCAGATAAAAGACAGGAGACATATCATATCGTTTTCCAGTTGATCGTGTGTCAACTGCCAGGATTCAGACCTGTAAAATTTCATTCTGATTTCGAAATAGGGGCAATTAATGCTGTACAAGAAACATTCCCAGATGCCGAACTGCGTGGCTGTTTTTACCATTGGAAACGAGCTGTATGGAAAAAATCCAAAAAGTTGTGTCTTAAAAGCAAAACAGAACAGAGATTAGTTGGATTGACAGCAGCGCTTCCACTTTTACCCAGAGAATACATTCAGTATGGTTTGCAATATATAAAAGATGAAAATAATGAGAAGAAGTTTATTGCCTTTTTTAAATACGTTGATAATTATTGGATGACGAAAAACTTCCCTAATATGCTAAGCGTATTCGGCGAAAGGCACAGAACAAACAATGTTGCTGAGTCATATCATGCTAAATTAAAGAAAATAGTAAACAAAAAAAATACTAATATACTACGCTTATGTATGGCTTTAAAAGATATAGAAAAAAAAACATTCTGTCATAAAAGACAAAATATTTACAAAGCCAACGATGACGATATACGTCATATACAGCTACAATTAATTACTAATGATATTTCCGTCGGTTTGGCGTTAGAAAAATTGCGTTGACCTATAGTTACATATTTGATTGTACAGTCTGTTGTCAATATTATCTGACCTACTTTAAAAAGAAACAAATATGGACCATTTGCTAGTAAAAAATTAAAAAAGTTTGAGTTAAAAATTTGCTACAAATATTAATTGAAAGCGAAACAAATCTTTGTCGCAGGATTAGATCTGGCTACTTTTTCGTCTCAGTCCCATACATACGCCACGAGACCAGAAGAACTACATGAAATAGTTTATTGAAATAATGTATTACTACGTAGCAATGACACTAATTATCACAAATAGTTATAACATCCTAATCGTAAAGTATTAGAGATCAAATTTGCGTGTTTATTATTCTATTTCTTAAACAAGCATAATTTGTCTGATAAGCTCATATAAGTTGAAGAAACCTTAATATTAGTTGAAGACGGTCCAAATTCGTTTGTTTTTAGGGTGGGTCAGATAATGTTGACAACAGATTGTACTGTGCACTTTTAAGTTTAGGTACTATGCACTTGTTTATTAAGTTAGCCGGTTTTACATTACTTTTTTATTTACTGAAGTTTAAGTTTTAAGTTGGAAAAAAATAAAGATATTGTGCATTTAAAAACATCTCTTTATGGGTAACCATAGTGACACGTAGATAGACCAACCTTATTAAATTAATCAATTACAATTAAAAATAAAAGACCTATTGTAATTTAGACTAGATGACGCTGTGTAATATGTTGAAAAATATTTATTTATTTATTACCAGAATTTTCGCAGGTGAACCACGAACCATATTATTTGAGATTTTTTTTTTGAAAAAGTTAGTTGGTCCACTAACAAAAAATTATGTTCGTGGTCCACCCAGGTGAACTATGAACAATAGCCGGACGCTTCAACGTTGCCATCGCTACTGACGCTCAGCTGTGCAATTCACTAAGCGAGCACAACGATGCGAGTCGCAACGTTGTGCTCGATAGAGATTGTCATTGGTCGATCTCCAGTGACGTGATACAATCCGACCAATGACAATCTCTATCGAGCACAACGTTGTGACTCGCATCGTTGTGCTCGCTTAGTGAATTGCAGTGCAGTGTGCGAAGAGCGAGTGACGTAAGCGGATAGTACCGGTTTATACGTATAGAGTATGAACGAACATTGCAATTCGAGTGGCAAAATTGCCACTTAATTTCATTTTGAATAAACGCAAGCTGATAATGTGCAGACGGCCGAGGATTGGGGGGAGGCCGATGTATGGCGTATTTACCATTTATGTTAAACTTAATAGAAAAAAAACCATTTGCATACATTGCTGTTCCCAAACAGTATTATTTGATCAGTCAATATATTGCAACAGAACTGAAGGTGTCTGGTTTTCATATTATAATAACATTATATGAGTTAAAAAGTAATGAAACTTTTGCCAAAATGAAAATTTTTGAGATTTCTCTGACCACATTGTGGCGAATATTTCATAAAAATTTAAGAGAACTAAGTTTATTTTTTCCCAGTTAATATATTGACCAACATCCCTGAACATTAAGCAGAATCTTCCCTCTGCTTTTACTGCTAGCAAAGAATATGCCAAAATTTTAGGCGATATTAGATTGCTTTGAAATAGAAAAGCCGAAAAAGCATATAACCAGGCCCTTACATGGTCTCAATACAAACAATGTGACACAATAAAGTATTTGATAAGTGCTTCCCCTGATGGGTTAGTAAATTTTGTTTCTGAGGGTTATGGGGGCCGTATAAGTGATATGTATTTGGTGGAACAAAGTGGTTATTTAGAAGTTATACCAGCAAATGCTACTGTAGGGACATAATCAGCGCGCGGGACCCCGCAAACACGTCTGCGCGCGGCGAACAATTTCCATCAATGCGACACACCCGCAGAAGCCGCCGCCTTTTACGTGTGTCAGTTATATACCCGCGACACAAGCGCCACACGGCAGAATTTGTAACTATATTGTATATAATAGCTTTAAGGATTTCTTATGTAAATAAATAACCTCTTCTGATTGGTGTAACAATGTAACATAGTTTATAAGCTCGATGAATTAATGTCGGTTAACGATAAATTTGGCATTATATCTAGCCCCATTTTGTGAATAGGCTAACGATAAATTTGGCATTATATCTAGCCTCATTTTGTGAATTAATACAGTTCCTCTTCGCTCTGTCTTTTCTTCCTTGCCTACGGTAACCCTCCGGTCCAAGTAGTCAGAGCACCCTAGCGACGGTACAAAGGTTCAGCAGTGAACCTGGCCGGTCTAGGGGCATCAGCCAGCTGGCAAAGATATTAGGGCAGTACCTACCTCACGGGTCAGTGACTCCACTAACAGCTGACCCCAAATCAGCTGGGCTGAAACTCGGTCAGTAGTCAGCTGAGCCATAGTCCGGTTAGGCGGAGGCCATAGACCGACATTGGTGACCCCTGACGAACCCGAACAGCTGATACCAACGTACCTACGGTATCATACGCACTTTTGCACGCACGCATCAGCTGATTGCAATACCGAGTGCAACAACCTACGTACATCATGTCTGAAGAAGAAATCACACCTGGTAGTAACACACCTGGCAACAACAGCAACGTCGCTATGATATCACTACCGGCGCGCTTACCACCTTTCTGGGGGCAAAACCCGCGATTATGGTTTGCTCAATTCGAAGCGGCCATTGCGGCGAGCAAAATAGGGGAAGAAACGGAACCCAAATTCGTACCTATGGCGAGCGGACACTAGAACTCAACTTAGGTTTACGTAGAAGCTACAAATGGACATTCACTGTTGCCGATGTCAAGACTTCAATATTAGGCGCAGATTTCCTAGCAAAACACAAGCTATTAGTTGACTTGCATCAGAAGAAACTCATCGATAGTGTTACAGATCTCACCGTGAATACTATTAGCATACATAATACAGAAGAATCAGTCCACATTATCAACCAAAATCACGCATATCACGACATTCTGAAGCAATTCCCAGACATTTTACGACCCATGACAATCAAATCAACAGTAAAACACAACGTCACTCACCGTATAGAAACAAAAGGACCGCCCATATACTCCCGACCACGCCCACTTCCACCAGATAAGTACAAAGCTGCCAAGTTATAATTCGCAAAACTAATGGAAATGGGCATCCGCGAACCAGCTAACAGCCCATGGGCCAGTCCACTGCACGTGGTAAAGAAAAAAGATGGTTCTTTTCGTGTATGTGGTGACTACAGAAGACTAAATGCTGTCACAATTCCCGACAGATATCCGATACCCAGAATACAAGATTTTACCTACCAACTACATGGTAAAGTACTATTCTCGAAGCTCGACATAAAAATGGCATATTACAGTATACCTATCGAAAAAGAAGACGCCGCAAAAACAACTATCACCACTCCCTTCGGTGCATTTTTTTTCAAGGTCATGACGTTTGGCCTAATGAATAGTTCATCTTCATTTCAAAGATTCATGCACGAAGTACTACGCGGCCTTGACGACATCTGTTTCTGCTTCATCGACGACCTACTCATTTACTCGGGAGAAAACGAAGAAGAACACAAAAACAACGTAAAGAAAGTTCTAGAACGCTTAAACCACTATGGCGTAACACTCAACATCGAAAAGTGCGAGTTCGGCAAGAAAAAAATCCAATTCCTCGGTTACGAAGTTTCATCAGACGGAATCAAACCCACAGACGAACGCATTCAAGCCATACTAAGATATCCCAAACCAAGTACAGTACAAGAATTACGAAGATTTTTGGGTATGATCAACTTCTATCGAAGCTGCCTACCCAATCAAGCCAATCATCAGTACCTACTCAATAGGTACCTACACAACGCCAAGAAGAATGATAAAACACCTATCCAATGGACAATCGAAGCCGAAAAAGCATTTCAACAATGTCAACAAAGTATTCTCGATGCAACTACATTAACTCATCCGATACCGAACGCTCCATTGTGCCTACTCACTGACGCTTCAGACACTGGCATAGGCGCTGTGCTACAACAGAAGGTCGATGGCATATGGAAACCACTCGCATTCTATTCGAAAAACATGAACGACACACAACGAAGATACAGTGTATACGATCGCGAGTTACTAGCTATGTATACCGCTGTTAAGAGCTTACGACGGCTGATAGAGGGCAATGAACTCACTATATATACCGATCACAAACCTCTGACCTTCGCACTCACAAGATCAGCCAACAACAGTGACACGCCGAGAAGCGAAAGACAACTCCACTACATAAGTCAGTTCTGTACGAGTATCAAGTTCATTCAAGGTGAATACAACACAGCTGCTGACGCCTTATCACGAATTACCGAGATTGAGATACTAAACAACACTATCGACTACAAGAAATTATCCATAGATCAAGAGAAAGACATAGAATTAGAAACATGTAAACAACAGTCAAACCTCAAATTCGCCCGTGTGAGTCTACCCGGTCATCAACCCCTACCCATATGGTGCGAAGTATCAACTGCAAACATTCGACCATACCTACCAGTGACTTATCGGCAAGCAGCTTTCAAAGCACAGCACGATCTAAGTCATCCGGGCATTCGCGCTACTAGAAAACTCATAACATCCAAATTCTTCTGGCCGTCTATGAATAAGGACGTAACTACATGGGCAAAATCATGCATCGGCTGTCAGCGCGTAAAAATTCTAAGACACGTTATCAGTCCCCTCGGCGAGTTTCAAGAGTCATCGCGTTTCGAACACGTACATCTGGACATCGTCGGACCTCTATGCACATCGAACGAATATCGATACATAGTCACTATGATAGATCGATGCACAAAATGGATTGAAGCTGTACCTACACGTGACATCACCGCTGAAACAGTGACAAAGGCAGTTTACGACGGGTGGATATCACGATTCGGATGTCCCCTACGAATTACAACAGACCAAGGTAGACAGTTCGAATCATCACTATTTCGCACACTTTTTTTTTTTTTTTTCGTGCGGAAATCCCCTCGGATACCCCCCCTGCCGGAGCCGGAAGGGGAGGTTATGTCGGACTCGAACCGACTAAAACCGCACGCCGACTGTGGGTCTTGGTGCTAGGCCGGAGGTGAGGTTGTCTAAGACATATCCCTCGCACCCCGGCTGACCCAGGGCCATCCCTTATGGTCTGGCCCTCCTCAGGAGGGGGACAACGGTGTCCCCAACTCGCCCCCGGAATGGGGAGGCGCACTATTCAGCGCGCCGCCGCCGTGGCCTGCTTCTGCTGGGGTGACAGGCGGCTCCACCCGCCACCCCCAGGCCCGCGCTCATGGGGGACGGAGGTCAGTCAGTGCCCTCCGACGCCCGAGTTGCCTGCGCGCGCGGGCGGCGCGATCCGCGAGTCTTTCTCGCTCGCGCCGCCTCTCCCGCTCCGCCGTCTCCTTCACGACCATTACCTGCTCGCTGAAGGAGACGCCGGCCGCCCACACGTCCGCGCAGCGGACCATTGCTGTGAGCAGGGTGGCGAGGGTGAGAACTCTCACTCCCAGGGCCGCCACTAGCTCCCGCCTCGGTCCGGCCCATGCCGGGCACTCGGTGAGCGTGTGCAGCCCCGTGTCCTCGCTCGCGTCGCAGTGATGGCACTCGGACGTTGGCTCCTTTTCGATCCGACACAGATATCTCCCGAAGCACCCGTGCCCGGTGATAATCTGCGTCAGTCGATACGAGAGGCTGCCATGTGGCCTCTCGAGCCATTCCCCCATGATGGGCCTTACCGCCTCTATGACGGCATGCCCTGCGCGTCGTTGCTCAAGTCGTCGCTCCCACTCCGCCACTATGATCCCGTGGAGCCGGAATGTCTTCGGGCTCGGGATCGTATCCCCGCTCCCGCGCCTCCTTACGGAACCGAAACAGTGCCGCAAGGGATCTCGCTTCCAGGATCCACGGTGGCGATCCGGCTAGCAGACTCGCCGCTTCAAAGGATATCGTGCGGTACCCCCTAATGGCCCTGCAGGCCATCGTCTGCTGCGGTGCATGCAGCAGTTGCACGAACCTGGCCTGCAGGGCGTCCGCCCACACGGGGCACCCGTACAGGGCCATGGACCGCACGACACCCGCGTAGAGTCTCCTGCAGGAGTCCTCTGGGCCCCTCAAGTTGGGCAGCAGCCGCATCAGCGCGTTAGCTGACATCAACAGTTTGGGGCGCAGACTTCGGAAGTGCTCTCCGAAGTCCCACCGACGGTCGAGTACGAGCCCCAGGTATTTCAACCGGGGCTTGATGTCGATGGGAGTACCTCCTACTGTCAAGCTGGATCCCGGGGGTGGCCTGCGCCGAGGACCATGAAAGAACAAGGCTTCGGATTTGTGCAGAGCCACCTCGAGACCTAGCCGCCGGATCCGATCCACGACTTGAGCAACAGCGGTCGTGGCCCTCTGGGTCGCCTCGCGGTGTGTAGCGCCACTCACCGTCACTAGCGTATCGTCCGCGTAGCACGTGACGGTGGCACCGAACGCGAGCTCACCGCGAAGCACCCAGTCGTATCCGATGTTCCACAGGAGCGGCCCCAGGACCGATCCCTGTGGGACACCGCACGACATCTCACGCCTACCGACGCCGGTCGCACTTGGGTAGATGACGGACTATTTCGCACACTAATGCAGAGACTTGGTATTAATCGAATACGTACGACTCCGTTCCATCCTCAAGCAAATGGATTCATAGAAAGAAGACATCGGTGTTTGAAAGCTTCATTAATGGCCAGATGTGCAGGTACCAAATGGAGTGAAGAGCTACCTACAGTACTACTAGGACTACGCACCGCACTATGTAAAGATACATCTGTAAGTCCCGCACTTATGACTTACGGATCTACACTACGAATTCCGTCGGATTTCTTTGTGCCTACTAAGCCAAACATTGATGACGCAGAATTCGTCCGCCAGCTCACCGAAACAATGACGTCACTATTACTAAAGCAAAAGGTACATTCATCAAAACATCCCTTCGTATACAAAGAACTCGCAACTTGTACTCATGTGTTCCTGAGAAATGACACGGTGCGAAAACCTTTGACCCCACCATATGACGGCCCTTACAAGATTATCCAACGAAGTCAAAATGACAAGTTTTTCACCATTCAACTACCAAATTAGCAGACAGGGGTTTAAACATTTGGAGTCACACTTAATTTCAAAATCTGTTAAAATTCTGCACCCCCCTAGTGTTCTCAGAGATAGGAAAATGAGTAAAGCAGAAGTAATAGACAGTAAAATAATAGCAAGTTTACGAATACATATAGAGAGGGTTATTAGGAGAGTAAGACTTTTAAAATGTTAAAGCTACATGCGGTGGTAAACAATAAATTAATTAATGTTTTAGCTGATGCAGTGATAGTTGCTTGTGGGCTCATAAATTTACAATCACTTGTCATTAGGAAGTTTTAATCTAAACTGTAATAACTTTGTGCAAATGTACAACTTTGTGTTAGCAATATCAACAGAATACTCATATTCTTTCCACATTTTTTTATTTTATATTTTATCATGTGTTTGACTACAGAAAATACATAATGTAGCTTTCCTACTGCATTTATGCAACTGTTGGTGGTAGTAACATAACATTTTAACTTAAACTATGGAAGAAATGACATGGCAGCCCAAAACAGGCCCTGAGCCAAGCTCAGGCACTAGTCGACTACAATATTAATATTTCATTTGTATATGTATGTATAATAATGTATATTGTGGTGAGAAATTAACTACTATTACGGTTTTACAGCCTCTGTGGTGTAGCGGTGGTGCATTCAACTGCTACACAGGGGGTGTGGGTTCGATACTCGCTCAGTGCCAATATTTGTATGCATAAAAATGGCTGTTTGCACTGGTATGGTTGTGCCTCAGAGAGCATGTTAAGCCGTTGGTCCCGGTTATCATACAAACGTCTATGGCAGTTGTTATGGGTTGTTGGAGCCCCCAAAAGGTCAACGACTGGTCTAACTGCAGTACTTCTATGAAGTGAAGGTTGAGAGAGACTTTTATTATAGCTTTACAATATTTTTGTTTTATACTTATACCTCAACTTATTTACTTACTCTCTTTTGTTATGCCATAGTTGGCTTTAAAATGTACCTACAACTAAATACCTGTGTGAATGTTACTAATAAAATTTTGATTTTTAATTGTCATACTGTACTATTTGCAACATTTTTTTGAAAATAAACTCCCAGAACTGTTCACCTTCTTTCACCAATTTTTCAACAAATAATTTGTCATAGTATACCCAGTGTTCATGGTAGGTTTTGTTTCGCTCAAAGTCTGGATCAGCTATATACATAGCAAACTTTTTGTTACATTCATAGCAAACATTTGGAGTTGCATTTAGCAGATATTACATTACTTTTTACATAGCTTTTTATAGGTTCTTACTGCTGGGGCATTTTATTTCCACAGTAAAGCCTTGTTCTGAATTATTTTAATCTTCATTTTTTTCATAAGCTCATCTATCACTTCTTTTTCCAAGTGTTTTCCTCTTTTGATAGCTTTTGTTTCAGGAATTTTATAGCCACCAAGTATGGATTTCACTGACACTCCATCAGTGTCACTCTTGGTGCATTCATAGATCTTTGATGCAGTAACCCTCCCTTGTCTCAAAATGTGCCATAGCTGACTGTAAGCTTGGCTGCGTGTTTGATTTTCAATTTCAATGATTATATTGTCTATTAATTTGTTTTTGGCAAAACAATTCTACATCTTGGGATGAACAAGCTGTATAAAAATCTAGTAATAGCTTGAAAATCCTGTAACTGTCAAGTGAAATTGTTTCAAAATTGGGTGCGTCCTCGTGCTCCTACTAAATAGTCCTACTGGTAGGAGCACCAGGACACCCATGTCCTGGTGCTCCTACTGAACATAAAAACCAAGAGGAATAAAATAATTTCTAAATTTAATTATTTTTGCTCCTATCGCATTACATATTGTACAGTCAACCGAAAAATACGGAAATTAAACGAGGGTCAGAAATTTTCAATAGTAGTATAATTTAGTAGTAGTATTTTTTTCCTAGGATCGATATTTTTTTATTTATAGCCCAAAAGGTGGTGAATCTTTTTATGTCAAAAAACTCCTAGTAGTAATTTTCAATCAGAATTTGCTGGGGGATCTCACTGGTAGATGATCTGGGCCTCGATTCTGCTAAAGCCAAACAACACAATGGTGCCACCGCTACTGCAAAAAACAACATTAAATAATAGACTTCAAAGCGATGGGGTTCAGAAGTCCAAAATTCAATGACTTTTTGCAGAGTAATTGAAGAAGTATAATGAAACTGTTTTCATTTTATTTTGAACTTTTTAGCAGTAGGTACAGGGTGTCTGGCGGCAAATTTACATAAAAAAACAGGGTAGTGTCTTTCGAATCAATGATCGTGCGGATTTCCCAGTCAAGATGTCGTAGTTAGTGGACGGGTGACCATCGCGCGGTGAAATTGTCGACGAGCGAGTACGTAGGAATCGTTGCTTTAGGAAAATGCATCGATAGCCATCGATGAATTTTCCTAAAGCAACGATTCCTACGTACTCGCTCGTCGACAATTTTGTTCACACTTCAAAATTCGACGGAAGTCGGAGTCCCGTGGCCTATTTAATAGACTATTTATTTTGTGGGGCTACATCATAGAGAGAGTACACCAGCAATCCGTGAACTATTGTGGACCTAAAAGACAACATTCGGCAAGAATCGCTTGAACCGAGCTTACTGCAGCGTGTGGTGCGGAATCTATCTATCTATCTATCTACGATGCTCCGTTTTGCACAATGTGTGCAACATGATGGAAGACATTTGGATGACATCATCTTTAACAAAAAATCCGCAATTATGTCCTTTACATTTAAATACTTGTATTAAAACTATATGTCAAACAGTAACTTTTTTATTTAATTTTGAAAACATAAATCTGCCACCACTATCACCCCGTATAGAAATAAAGTCTAAAATTTAATGTTATAGCAACCCACAACACTAATCGCGCGGTCCGTTCTACGCGCGGTCGTTCGCCAGCACGCTATGCGTCTCCCTCTAACACATAAGTACTTCGCTCTACGCGCGTGCGGTTAGTTCCACATTCGGCCGCAAGGCAGTCCGCCGGCGACCGCGTCAAAACCGCACACGCATACTCGCTCGCCGGAGCCCTAACTGTATTCGAAGTAGTTTCAACTATCAGGCATTACTATGTAATTATTAAGAACAGTGTAATCTATCAAATAAGTGAATCAGTGCAATATACTTTATTCTCACACCACGTGTAGCATTTCATTCCCCTGAGGATGACGTCTCCCGCATATATGGCGCCCCAACGTTTTTCTCGAATACCAGTGAATAAGTGACTATATCAGTGATCATGCCAGTGACCAGGAGTAGAGCGGCCAGTTTAAATCGTAGGGAAGAACGTGGCGATGTTGAAAACACATCAACAATCGTATCGCGACCAAACTCGCCGCCGCCCGCCGAGTCTGCGTTTCAAGATGGCGCCAACGCGTCCTCTCCGCGTCCAACGTTTTCTACACAGCACGTAGCGTCCATAATAGCTGCCCTTCAACGATCTCAGACTGAAGCGCTCAGGGAGCTACTTTCCTCGGTACCACGCGCGAACGCATCGACTCCAGAGTCATTTGGTTTTTCAGGGCAAAGCACCCTAGCTCGCTGCAAAGCCACATTCTCCGGCACACCGAAAGAATCGGTAGAAGCTTTCATCGATGGTATAAGCATACAGTGACTGTGCACAAGTTTCGGACTCAAACATTATACGCGGATTAGCTTACTTATTCAAGGACGAAGCCGCCACTTGGTGGCAAGGAATCAAACATACCGTGTCAACATGGCGGCAAGCGAAAGAAAACTTAATAAGTGCTTACGGCGACCGCCGTCCACCGCATCGCATCTATAGAGAAATATTTTCAACAACACAACAAGAGGAGAATACAGACGCATTCGTGGCACGCGTTCGCGCCCTTTTCTCGCGATTACCTATAATAGGTGACGTATCCGAATCTGCCCAGATAGACATGACGTATGACCTCCTCAACTCTAGAATACGCAAAAGGCTACGAAGAGAAGACTGCACAGATTTTAGTCAATTACTTCGCCTTTCACGAAATATAGAAGATTCGTTTGAACACACGATACCTACAACAAGTGAGCGTCAGATACAAACAAAAGCGCGCCATTTGTCTACATCTACGCAACAAACGCAACCCGTCGCTAACGCGCTACCGATACACGGGGCTCATACACCGGCCCGTAGCGCTCCGCTGCCCGTTCGAGACGTTACCGCGACACGGCAACAGCCGCCACGCGCGCCCGCTCAGACGCCGCGCGCGCCTGGGCAGTCGCTGGCGCCAAGCCGAGACTCCACCAGCACTGCGAAGCACCAACGGCCCGTTTGTGCTTACTGTAGGAAATACGGACACACTAGGGACCAGTGCCGTAAGTTACAACAAAATTCAGGTGAGTCTCCATCTCATAACTTTACGGAAGTGCGTGATAACGTTGTGAAAACAGATGTCAGTGATAAACAAATTAATTCATTTTATTGTGTTCATTCTCGTGTTATACCTACAGACTCTAAGAATAATAATTTCATTAGAAGTAGTAGTAAGTGTTCTAATTCTAACTCAAATAATACTTCTCGTACGCATAATTCTAAGAATATTCGTAAATGTGTATGTATACCTAAATGTATTCAAAGTACTTATTCATTTAAATTCTTCTTTGTGTAATAAGAATAACAAGTCACTTGTGTTTTGTAAGGGTTTATCCACTTAGTTATACTATTAGTTATACGATATAACAAAATAGACTGAAAATGTCCAAATGGTTATACTGCGTTAATAATACTATGGATTCGCAATGTAATTCGAATCCCGTTTCGCAAAATTGTTCGAATTCGAAACTCAATAGTAAACAAACACGCATAAAGCGTAGGCGTAATAATAACTTGCGTTTTTCAAATCAAAATAGAGAGGTCTTGGACCAAAAGGTCAATATCCCCTACATTAATAAAAATGTATGCACGGTGGAAAAGTATTGTAACCCACAAATTTTAGAAATTAAGAATGTTTGTTATGATAATTCTATATGTAGTGGAGATGCTTCATCGTGTGGTAACCTCCTGTCGGACCTATAGGTCGCGATTTACGCCCGATTTTTGCAATTCAAATTCTGGGTTTTAACGGAACCGCATTGATAGATACGGCTGCTAAACACTGCATTGCGGGTCATTCGCTGTATACTCTCCTTCTACGTCAAGGACATCCTCTCTTACCTACCACACGGGAAGTAAAGCTCGCCGATGGTATAGTGCGATTAATGGATGTACTTACAACTACTTTAGAGGTTATTTTAGAAACTTCACTGATCACAATCCCATTCTTAATTTTTCCTGATTCTACTAATAATGAAACATTATTAGGTATAGACTTCATAACTGCCGCCAAGGTCGTTATTCATTTTCATAAAGAGATTTGGTACTTTAGTAACAATGATCAAGTAGAATACAAGTTGTGTTTTGAACCAATGTCTCGTAGCGTGTCCTGCGCCTCGACAGAAATACTTCGGGATGATGAAGGTACTCACCTTACGTCTGCTGAGCGACAAGCGCTTGCTGACATCATTAACAGGCACGTTCACGTCTTCAGTGCAGGGGGAGGGAGGCCCGACACCGTACGCGGAGCACCGCATTGATACAGGTGACCATCCGCCTATAGCGGTACCTCGTTACCGCCTAAATACTTCAAAAAAACAGCTGATGAAAGCTGAAATAACGAAGATGTTACAAGACGACATTATTCAAGAATGTGAATCAGCTTGGTGTTCACCAGCACTTATGGTGCCAAAATCTAATGGTGGTATACGTTTTTGTGTAGACTATAGGCGTTTGAATTCAATAACCAAGGCTGACACATACCCGATGCCGCGCATCGACGAGTTACTACAGAGCACGAAACAGGACTGCTACATGAGTACGTTGGACCTTCGATCTTCTTACTGGCAAGTGAAGGTAAGAGAATCAGATAAGGACAAAACTGCTTTTGTGTGCCCTCTAGGGACCTATCGCTTCAAACGTATGGCCTTTTTTGCAACGGTCCGGCCACGTTCCAGCGTCTTATTGATCGCCTTCGGTCCTGCTCCGCACTGCAAGAGGTAACTATGCTATTCTACTTAGATGATCTGTTGATTATGTCTCAGGGATATCAAAAACACCTGCAAGACCTCAAAATAGTATTTAAACGTCTGGCCGAGTTCAAACTCCATGTCAATAGAGAGAAATGTGTCTTTGCCAGAGCCAGCGTTAAATACCTTGGTCATGTCATAACTCAACAAGGTATTTCGGCCGACCCGGAAAAGGTGAAGGCTGTAACTGATATGAAGGAACCAGGGAATCTAAAACACCTGAGAACCTTCCTACAAACTTGTTATTGGTTCAGAAAATTCATACCGAATTTTTCAAAAATTGCCGAACCATTAACTCGTTTGACTAGAAAGAACCAAGAATGGTCTTGGGGTTCTGAACAGACCCAAGCATTTTCCGAGCTGAAGCGTCTACTGACCACAGCTCCCATACTGGTTCATGCCGATTTCAATCGTCCCTTCATTCTGCGTACAGACGCAAGTAACTACGCCTTAGGTGCAGTTTTATTACAGGGCGATAGCAATCAGGAAAGGCCTATCGAATATGCCAGCCGACTCCTCAACGCTGCCGAGCGCAACTACTCCACCACGGAGCGCGAAGCACTCGCAGTAGTGTGGGCGGTTGAGCGTTTTCGTCCCTACATAGACGGCCAGCCTGTCATAATTGGCAGTGACCATCAACCCCTTCGGTGGCTGCTGTCTCTGAAATCACCAACAGGTAGATTAGTTCGTTGGGCTTTAAAGCTCCGATCTTTTGATATCCAATTCCAGTATACGCCGGGGAAGGCGAACGTCGTGGCAGACACGCTGAGTAGATCAGTTTGTTCAAGTGAATCTCGCGACAATTGCGGTGTTTGTTCTGTGATTTGCGACCTGCCTACAAAGACACCCAGCCAAATCCTTATACAACAAATCTCAGATCCCGAGCTAGAAAAGGTGATTAAAGACCTCGAAGGATCTGACGATGTCGCAGCCCAGAGATAGTTACAAAGGGGTTATATCACTGCACAAGGTGTTCTGTACCGTTTTAATCCGGACTCTGATAGTGAATCCCCTCAGTTAGTTATCTCTACCGGTCTGGTGCCTGACATTTTAAAAGAGTTGCACGACTCTCCAACTGCCTGCCACCCAGGTATTGATAGAACATACCATAAGGTAGCTCAGTTGTATTACTTGACAGGGATGCGTCGAATAATCACCGATTATGTCAAAGCATGCATCCACTGCCAACGTTACAAGGCAAGTAATACCAAACCACCTGGTTTACTCCAGACACCAGTTATGAATCAGCGTAACGAGGTGCTGGCCATAGATTTATTTGGTCCACTACCGGAAGGAGACCAGGGGGAGCGATGGATCTTGCTAGTTGAGGATACAGCTACCCGTTGGATAGAGCTATTTGCTCTTAAAAAAGCCACAGCAGAAGCGTGTGCTCATGTCCTTATTGAGGAATACTTTATGCGATACGGTTTGCCTCGCCGGATTATTTCAGATAACGGCGTCCAGTTTATTTCCGCATTAATGCAACAATGTATGTCAGTACTGGATATCAAAACAAAACTTTATTCCTCTTTATCATCCAGAAGCTAACCCTGCAGAACGGAAAAACCGTGATCTAAAGGCAATGTTAGCACACCTCGTCGAAAACGACCATACTTCTTGGCCCAAGAAGTTATCTGTGATCCGTTTTGCCTTAAATAGTGCGAGATGTCGCACAACTGGTAAGTCACCTGCTTATTTATCTTTCGGCAGAGAAATGCGGTCTCCCACAGAGATCATACATGACCCACGTGCAATAGTGAGTAAGGATAATTTTGTTCCTCAAATCACTCCCTATCTTAGTAACTTCCTCGAGTCACTGTCAGCTGTTCGAGAACGAGTGGAATTCCAACAAGATAAGACAAAGCAGTACGCCGATGCATCGAGTCAGTCATCAGAAACCTTTAAGGTAAATGATCTGGTTATGCTTAAGTCACATCTGTTGAGCAAGGGATCTAAGGATCTTACTTCTAAATTCTATCCTCGTCGCGATGGTTCTTACAGGATTGTAGAGAAACTTAGTCCTACGACCTACACCATTGCAAATGCAGAACAGCCTACTCAAATCGTAGGTAAATATCACACTCAGGATCTTATCCTTTATCAAGGTAGAGAGGACAGCACTTTACCAAAACCCGTAATTCCAAAAAGGAATCGCGGACGTCCTGCTAATAAGATTAATTCACCAGTCCAGGAGCGAGGGCGTTCTCCAGAACTGGAGGGGGAGTATATAGCAACCCACAACACTAATCGCGCGGTCCGTTCTACGCGCGGTCGTTTGCCAGCACGTTATGCGTCTCCCTCTAGCACATAAGTACTTCGTTCTACGCGCGTGCGGTTAGTTCCACATTCGGCCGCAAGGCAGTCCGCCGGCGACCGCGCCAAAACCGCACACGCATACTCGCTCGTACCTTAGCTCGCCGGAGCCCTAACTGTATTCGAAGTAGTTTCAACTATCAGGCATTACTACGTACCTGCGTAATTATTAAGAACAGTGTAATCTATCAAATAAGTGAATCAGTGCAATATACTTTATTCTCACTGTGGTGCTACCTACTATGATCCTTTAAAACCAGAAAATGCTATAAATAGTTGTTTTAAAGTTACTAATTCTGTTTCAATCATGACTTTGGAGCTCCTTGCAATTTCAGAGGCACTGGTGTATACCCAACGTATTGGCAAAAGAAAGACTGTAATCTGTGTAGACAGTAAAAGCGCTCTGCAACATATAGCTCGATGTGCCTCTCGCTGCAGAGGCAAATCGATAGCTTATGTTGTACTGGCACAAATACACAGTCTGACGGAACGCGGGTTTGACCTGAAATTGCAGCGGGTTCCCTCTCATGTAGGCATAAAAGGAAATGAGGAGGCTGACCCTTTCGCGAAACTTGGAATTACTGAGGGTAAAGAGGTTAATATAGAAAAAAGAAGGCAAGGTGAAGTCAAATTGACGTGTCCTGTATAAAAAAAAATACTAGCTATTTAGAGTTATTTCCCAAGTACAGAAACAGATGTCACGCGTTATGGAAAGAATATTTCAATGAAAGATCGAAGAATAAAGGGATATGGTACAAAGCTATCGTGTCAGAACCTCCTCATATACCTTGGTTTTTAAATACAATGTTTAGCAGAAAACTAGTTGTAACTGTCCACAGATTGAGATCTGGCCACATGCCGCTCAATAAGTTTGGATTTGAAAAAATTAAATTCACCACTGTGAGGTTTGTATACCGTGGTGGTAGGTACCGTGGAAGATATCCTTCACTTATTGGCGGAATGTGCCAGATAACAGGATGCTAGAGAGGAGTTATTTATGGAACTAAACCTAAATTTATACGATGTTGGTATATTTCAACAAATATTGTCTACACCAAAGTCTGAAGCTACCTATAGCCTAGTTAAGTTTGCTTTATTAAGATTTTCGAGTAATTAAGTACGAGTAAAAGATACGATGGGACTGACATGTACGCCTGTATAAAAGTCCCTAATAATAAATAAAGAAAAAAAAATATTATTGCTTTCCTGAAGAGCAATAGGTAAAGGCCCGCTTTTCCTTTTAATTAAAACGGGAATAATTTCTTCTGTATTCATTTTAATTTTTAATATAATTTATTATTTAGATAGATTTTTTTTTGCACGGACAAAAAGTGACAAAATATGCTGTCATTCCCAAGTACCTAATAAGTATGGCCATATACCTAATCAACAAACAAATGGAGATTTCAATGTGACACTTGTAGATATTTGCATTCGTCTGTACTTGAATCAGAGTATGTGTATGAGTACTTCTATTTTTGTAATGTCTTGGTGCTCCTACTGGACGCTTCACGGTTGCCTTTGTAGTAGGAGCACCAGGACACTGGTGTCCCGGTGCTTCTACCAGTATGACTATTTAGTAGGAGCACGAGGACGCACTCTCAAAATTGTGCTCTAAACACAAAGAATATTTCATGTTCCTTTTCGACATTCTTGTAAAAAAGAAACACTGATGTTCGTACACGTTTTCCCATTTCTTTAGCCAAAATGCATTTATTGTGAGTCACGGCCTCCGATAATTTTGGCTGGGTCCAATAGCAGCGCACCGATGTGACAGAAGGCGCGCTTGATAAGCCACATAATGAAGCAAATTGAGTGCTTTCAGCACCCTGACTTGCAGCACAGTCTTCGCATTTCACATCTAATATTGTTTCTTCTGCTTCGTTAACGCTTGCGAGAACCGAGTACAATTTGTTAAAGACGAGGGTCTTAAACAAGAATAAGGTATAAGTTTGCTGCAAATATATATTAAGCTATTTTCTACATAATGACAATTGACTTTTTCAATTGACAGAACATATTAATAGATATTGTTCTTTTTTATACCAATAAGTCTTGATGCCTTAACATCCGGCTCTGTTCAGGAGTCCTACCATCTGTAACATATTCTCGTATGAAGAATGATCTGATACGTTTGAGTTTTGTTCGCTGATGATATTCATAAGGTGGATTTTTGGCTAACCTAATTGCAGACTCATTGTCGATGCCTAAGCTTGTAGAACAATCTTTGTCTGTTATGTCTTTCAAAATCCTCTTTAACCATATGATCTCTCGTGCTGTTTCACTGGCAGCCACTATCTCCGCTTCAGTCGATGAAATAGCAACGGTAGATTGTCGTTTAATCTGCCATGAAATTGGTCCTCCAGCATATAAACACAGCATTCCAGCAGTAGAGCGCCCTGTGCTGTGATCACCACGACCAAGTGCTTTATCGACTCTATAAACAATTACTTTGTCTAGTGTCCCTTTCAGATATCGTACGATTCGCTTGACATTAATAATATCCTCCTTTGTAGGATTATCAAGATTGCGTGCCACAACACTTACAGCGAAAGCTATATCTGGTCTTGTTCCAGTCATTAGGTAAGCTAAAACACCTACAGCTTGACGATAATGGAAAGTACTAGAGTTCCCTTCTTCATCCTTACTAGTAGTCGACCTCAGGATCGGCGTTGCAACAGCTTTACAATTTTCCATGCCAAATCTTTCAAGAATGCGTTTGGTGTAGGCTTTCTGTCCTGATGAAGAAAAATTGAACCATCTGGCTTCTTCTCTATCTCCATCCCTAAAAAGTAGTTCGCCGATTTAACAGTTTCAGGTCATCCAATAAGCTTTTGGTATCTTTGTCACTTGTCGACGCACATAGTCCATCGTCGACAAATAAAGCTAATACAATTTTGCTTCCACCCCTTTTTCTTATAAACAAACATGGATCTGCTTTGCTTTGTTTAAAACCAAGTTCTAATATGTATTCTGTGATACAGCGATTCCAGCATCGAGGAGTGTTTTTTAGTCCATAAAGACTCTTTTTTAGTTTAACAACAAGTTTTGGATCCGATTTATCCGTGTAGCCTTCTGGCAGTTTCATATAAATGTCTTCTTTCAAGTTTCCATATAGAAAGGCAGTTGATACATCAAACTGAGCCAAAGACATTTTATCCTTAGCAGCAACACTTAGGACTGCTCTTATTGTACTGCTCCTTGCTACAGGACTAAAAGTCTCAAAGAAATCTATACCTTCCTTTTGAGAAAATCCCTTTACCACTAAAAGATCCATTTGCAAGGAATGGGCTTCTTACCTTTTGGTAATCCTACCAGTTCCCAAGTCTCATTCTCTTTTAAGGAATCAATTTTATTATTGATGGCCTCTTGCCATTTTTTCCAATCTGATCTGGACATAGCCGCTTTAAAAGTTGTAGGATCATCAGTAGGTACACTTGATGTCATGTTGCAGATATAATCATTATATCGATATGGAGTTCTAAGATTAGTCCGATCTCTAAGAATCATTCGACTGTTGCGTTCAATTTCATTTCATCTTGAGTGAAGACCTCATTATCTTCTTCCTCACATTCAGATTCTACAGTGTCATGAAACTGTTCGTACTCTTCCGTTTCAACCAGATTTTTTTCTGCGCGAACATCATGCTCCTCTACAATATTTCGCTGTAGATGAACTTCCTGCTCATTAATACCAAGGTGCGATGTCGAAGTTGAATCATTTGTAGACAGTGAGCTGTTTTGGGCATCATTCTGTACCATGATATCCTCTAATCTCTCTTGGTGGAGATCTGGTAACTCGTATTGGTATATTTTATTAGCTGATGTTGAAGGTTGGGGATCGTTGAGAGCGTCATTCATACCTGGACATCCAAGTAATGGTACCTCTTCAAACGTAACATCTCTAGATCTTATCAATTTGTGATTGATTTTATCCCAAATCCTGTATCCTTCATCTCCATCGTAGCCAATTAATATTCCTTTCTGAGCTTTCTTGTCTACCTTCTTGCGATTAGATTTTGGAACGTGGGTGTAGCATTTGCAACCAATGATTCTAAGGTGTTTGATACCTGGTTTCTTTCCATACCATAACTCATAAGGGGATTTTCCTTGAACACTTGATGAGCCAGTACGATTTAGGACGTATGCTGCAGTGTTAATGATTTCTGCCCAAAACATTGAGGTATTTCTTCAGGAGCATGCATCATTGCTCGTGCTGCTTCTACTACTGTCCGATTCTCTCTTTCAACGCAGCGAGCTTGTTCGTGAGTGTGGGGCATCGTCAATCTCTGTTTTATACCATGTTCATACAATATCTTTCGAAATTGATCATTATCAAATTCACCTCCATTATCGCTTATGATTTCTTTTACATTGTGGCTTGTAACTTTAACTTCAGGTTGCATTTGTTTGAGCTTTATCCATGCTTCAGACTTTTGTTTCAGAAAATATACGTAACGATAGCGAGTAAAATCGTCCTTGAACATTAAGAAATATCTAAACTTTTGTATTGAATATCCAAAAGGGATGAATCTACTCACCTGGTTGAGTCGCTCTTATCCTTGTACCAAACTTTTGTCTATGTGCCTTTCCATAAGCACAGCCTTCGCATAGATCTGTTTGATTGCCTTCTACTTTCAATCCGAACTCTTTCTCTAAGATTCGTTTAACATGTCTCTTATTCTTATGAACGAGCCTCTCGTGATAAACTTGTGAGGGTTAGCTATTGTGATGTTGACTTCAGGTTTTGGCGACAGGCACTTAACTTTCAGTTCATACAGTCCGCCATTTCTTGTTCTTGTACCGATCAACATAACGGTTCCATCTACCGGTAGAGTGCACTTTTCTGGCGTCGACTTAAAGATTGTCTTGTACACTTGATCATGTGCAGCAAGTACAGAAAAAAATATAAAAACGATTTGCAAGAATACACGAATATTGACAGTGCAGCTTTGGTTCTCATTACGACAAATATGACAGATGAAACTTTAAATCATGTCATGCGTCTTACAAGTTCACAAGAGGTTTGGGAAGAACTAAATAGATTATATGGAGAAAGTAGTGAAGATAAAAGTTATGACCTATGTCTTCGTTTTTTTGGTTATATAAAAGAACCAGAACATGATATGGCGAATCATATTTCTGCATTGAAAAATATCTGACATGAATTGAATGGTCAGTTAGATTCAAAACTTCCAGACATGCTACTGATATGCAAAATTTTGGATAACTTACCTGTAGAATTCTTCGCTTTTTAATCAAGTTGGTTACTTATGAGGAAAAAAGAGAGAACTGTAGAAAATCTAATTACACAAATCTGTGCCCATGAAAAAACCTTACTGGAAAGACTAGAGAGTACCAGCACCAATGAAGCACTATTTGTAAAAATTGCAAAAGGCAAGAAGAAACAAGAAAAAGATGTCAAATGTTACTATTGCGGACAAACAGGACATAAAATAAGACAATGTAAGTAATGGATTACTGACAGAAGGCCACCTAAAGAGGTAACCACAGTCAACGTAACCCTGTCTGTCTTGGCTATATGAACTATTCAAGTGGCAGACAAAGAGACCTGGTTCGTAGACAATGGCGCTACAAGTCATGTTACGAATAGAAGTGATTTCTTCGAGACATTTGAATACTTCAAAGGGCAACACAGTGACAGCAACCAATGGCCAAACCATACAAGCACTAGGAAAGGGAAGCATCCGTGTTGAGGCTGATATCTGTGGAAGACGACAGCAAATTTTACTCAAAGATGTATGGTACGTCCCAAACATAAAAATGAATCTTTTTTCTGTACTTGCTGCACATGATCACGTGTACAAGACAATCTTTGAGTCGACGCCAGAAAAGTGTACTCTAACGGTAGATGGAACCGTTATGTTGATCGGTACAAGAACAAGAAACGGTGGACTGTATAAACCGAAAGTTAAGTGCCTGTCGCCATAACCTGAAGTCAACATGACAATAGCAAACCCCCTACAAGTTTATCACGAAAGGCTCGTTCATCAGAATAAGAGACATGTGAAACGAATCTTAGAGAAAGAGTTCGGATTGAAAGTGGAAGGCAATCAAACAGATCTATGCGAAGGCTGTGTTTATGGAAAGGCACATAGACAAAAGTTTGGTACAAGGATAAGAGCGACCCAACCAGGTGAGTTGATTCATGCCGACATTTGTGGACCTTTTGCATATTCAATACAAAAGTTTAGATATTTCTTAATATTCAAGGACGATTTTACTCGCTATCGTTACGTATATTTTCTGAAACAAAAGTCTGAAGCATGGATAAAGCTCAAACAAATGCAAGCTGAAGTTAAAGTTACAGGCCACAATGTAAAAGAAATCATGAGCGATAATGAAGGTGAATTTGATAATGATCAATTTCGAAAGATCTTGTTTGAACATGGCATAAACAGAGATTGACGATGCCCCACACTCGTTGAAAAGCCGTTTGCCGATTGCAATTTCTTGTTTTATGTCTCGGGGGTGTCTTGTCCACACATGAACGAGCCTTTTGAACAATGTGGTTAGTGCTGTTTTGCTCTTTAATAAGTTCGCGTACCGTCGCATAGAGACCAAGATGCCTGTTATTCAATAAGCTGTTCCACCACCTGTGCCAACCCTCCACATTGTTCTGAGTTCTCGGTAACCCTCGTTCATTATTGCGTTGGACTGACCAAATGTGGGGTGAAAATAAGGGTGGAGATGTCCTGATAGTAATTGTAGTTCCTTCTCCTTGTACTGACTTTCTTTTACCAGAAAAGTTATATGTTTCGAACCACTCCGTCAAAGGTTCTGGGTTCGGGTTCGGGTAAACCTTCTTCTTTTAGTATGTAAAACGCTGTCGAAATCTCATCTGGCGGCAAATATGCCAAGGCAACTAAATGTCGTAGGCTAACAGCAAAGTTACTATCCTGACCATATCGTACTGATAAGCCGAACTCTTGAATTCGTTTCCATACGTTTTGTCCTAAATGAAATAAACATCCATTATGAGCTGCATGTGGAAACTTAATTCTAACCGCATTAATAGCAGCCATTTCAAAATCTGCGGTAGCCTAGTGGTATGGGTAATGGACTGGTGAGACGAGGTCTCAGGTTCGATCCCAGGTTTACCATGGCACACACCAATGATTTCTCGATGCTTTTCGAAGTTATGTGTGTATTTATCGCAGGTTTATAAGTGCCCGGTTAATGGCAATAGGCTCGCCACCTATTACATTGGGACCTAAACATAAACTGGCGAAATGTGGGTGCTAGCACCTCTGCCTACCCCTTCGGGGAATATAGGCGTGAGTTTATGTTATGTTATGTTATGATGTTATTTCAAAATCCGTCATTACATGATCTGGGTTCAATTGGTAAGTATTTTCAGCTGCGTAAGATTTCAGTTGCTGAAAAAAGGTTCATGTAAGCTATTTCTCTTCTTGTGGTCATAAAACAATAAACCAAAGGCACGATTTTTCTATGTTCGTCTATTCCAATAATACCGTGGATAGAATACATCTGTTGAAATAACCATGGGCAAGTTTTGAACGTACCGTCCATAATCCATATCGAAGATTCGTGTAAAATCTTGACATTTTCTTTGGGACAGAATATTATTATTCGCTCACCATCGCCAAATGAAAAATCACGAGCCAAAAATGTTTCACCAGCTACTGTCGTATGATCATCTGGAAAGTTGATTTATTCCAAAGTAGATGGTTCTTTTGGGTTGTTCTTAGCGCGAGCACTTTTTTAGATTTGTCTTAATGAGTTTTTGTTACTTATGTTGCATGCACTTGTGCTGGGTACTTGTAATAAATGATTATTGATAGGTTGCGTTGGTTTATTAGAGCTCGTCAACGCATCCTGTTTGAGGTTGTTTGTTAGTTTTATATTATCTATTTTGCTAGGTGACGGTGCATGAGAATGTTCTGTCATTTCTTTGATTACATTGTATCCACCTGAATTAACAGTTTCTGTTGTTATAGTGCTTGTACAAAACTTATAATTTTTTTCATTGCAACACCAGTAACATTTGTTGTTGATTATCCACCACAAAATAATCAACTCGTTTCCGTGATTAGTTTTTCCCATTACTATTGACGCCGACATGTTTCCAACTGCATTGATATTTATTTAAATGGACAGCGAATGACTTGGGACTAAATTGGGAATGTTGGGTTATTTATTAAAAATAAAGTTTAAAACTAAAACCCGACTACCGAAAAATCACGTTCTAAAAAGTAACAAACAAGAAAATATCAAGGATAGCCGTGGTCGTATGCCACTTTTCCCTAGAATATATTGTTTTGTTAGAGTAAGTGGCATACGACCACGGCTATCCTTGATATTTTCTTGTTTGTTACT